>RYYW01000049.1:22558-315007 GCA_013621005.1 Aeschynomene evenia | reverse complement strand
CTGGTTGATGGAAAGGGCTCATATGAGGAGGCCGCCACCAGTATGGGAGGAGTTCACTGAAGCCTTCAGGGCAAGATTCTTTTCTGAGAACCGAAGGGAGCTCTTGGTGGAGCAATTTCTCAAGCTGAAGCAGACTCCGGGCATGTCTGTAGTCGAGTATGCTACACAATTTACTCGATTATGTCGATATGCGCCGCATGAGATCATCACTGAGGATAGGAAGGTGAGAAGGTTTCTGAAGGGGCTCAGGGAACCGATGCGTTCCATTCTACATAATGAGATAGGGAGAAAGTCTTTCTCTCCGGTGATGGATATTGCTGTGGGCATTGAAAGCTCAAGAGAAGAAGACAAGCCGAATAGGGGATTTGAGAAGAAAAAGAAGACTACAGGGCAGTTCTCCAGAGGATCCAGTTCTGGTGGGTCCCAAGGTTATCAGCAGCAGAGGTTTGCTTTGGGGAGTGGTTCCAACTCCTCAGGATCCACCCCTAGGGCCATGTCTGGGATGAGCCCCAAGCAAGCAGTGCTTCTACGTCGAACACACAGTGGTCTGGACCCCAAGGTCCTCAGCGTCCTCATTGCAAGCATTGTGGAAAGATATCATCATAGGGCGTGTCGCCCGAACCAGAATGTATGCTATGGGTGTGGACAGGCGGGCATTTTATCAGGCAGTGTCCTCGCTTGCTGGGGAGCTACTGGGCATCAGGCACCCGCCTTTCCTACACCATCTCATTCAGCTATGTCTCCGGGTAGTTCTTCCGGGCAAGGAGGTCGGGGTGCAACTAGAGGAAACAGAGGTAGAGGTCAAGGTTAGGAGGGAGAGCTCAGCCGAGGGTCTTTGCTTTGACTCGTCAGGATGCTCAGGCATCGAACACAGTTGTGGCAGGTATTTTGAAAGTTGGCTCTTCTGAAGCTTATGTGTTGTTTGATCCAGGCTCTACACATTCATATGTGTCCCCGTTCTTTGCTTCTCGTTTTAGCGAGCAACCACAACGTTGGAGGATCCTTTTTGGGTTAGTACTCCGGTGGGAGAACCCCTGATGGTTCGGTTGGTCTGTAAGTCGTGTGTAGTGTCGGTGAGCGGGATGGACACTTTGGCCGATTTAGTGATCTTGGATATGGTGGATTTTGACGTGATCCTAGGTATGGATTGGTTGGCTTCCTGTCATGCCTCCGTAGATTGCTACGCTAAGTTGGTCCGATTTCTCCTCCCCGATGGCTCAACCTTCGAGTTCCAAGGGGATCGATGTGTGACCCCCGCTTCTTTGATATCGGCCTTAAGTGCAATGAAGTTGATGGATCATGGGAACCAAGGTTTTATTGCATCAGTTGTGGATGTGGAGGCTAGAGTGCCGGATTTGGATCAAGTTTCGATTGTGAGCGAGTTTCCAGATGTCTTTCCAGAGGACTTACCAGGGATGCCGCCGAATAGGGAGATAGAGTTCGGGATTGACTTAAACCCTGAAGCTCAACCTGTTTCTATTCCCCCTTACCGTTTGGCTCCGAAAAAGTTGAATGAGCTGAAGGATCAGTTGAGGGACCTCTTGGATAAGGGGTTTATCCGTCCGAGCACTTCACCTTGGGGTGCTCTTGTTCTCTTTGTTAAGAAGAAGGATGGGTCTATGAGGCTTTGCGTGGATTATCGGCAGCTCAATAAGATGACGGTCCATAACAAGTACCCTCTTCCTAGGATCGATGATCTGTTTGATCAGCTTCAAGGTGCTTGTTGCTTCTCGAAGATTGATTTGAGGTCTGGTTACCACCAATTGAAGATTAAGGAGGGAGACGTTCCGAAGACAGCTTTTCGCACCCGGTATGGACATTTTGAGTTTCTGGTGATGTCCTTCGGTTTGACCAATGCCCCGGCAGCTTTCATGGATCTTATGAATCAGGTGTTTAAGCCGTTCTTGGACCGATTCGTCATCGTCTTCTTTGACGACATCTTGGTTTACTCCAAGAATGCGGCGGAGCATGAACACCATCTCAGAGTTGTGTTGCAGACACTGAGGGATCATAGTCTTTATGCCAAGTTCTCCAAGTGTGAGTTTTGGCTAGATCGGGTGACCTTTCTTGGACATGTGGTAACTAGGGATGGGATCATGGTAGATCCAAAGAAAGTCGAGGCATTTCAGAAGTGGCCGAGACCTACGACGGTGACCGAGATCCGTAGCTTCTTGGGTCTTGCTGGTTACTATCGGAGGTTTGCTAAGGATTTCTCAAGGATAGCAGCCCCTCTCACCCAGTTAACCCAGAAGAGTGTACCTTTCCAGTGGTCGGAAGCGTGTGAGGAAAGTTTTCAACGGTTGAAAGAGTCTTTGACCACCGCTCCGGTTTTGGTTTTGCCTTCGGGGTCAGGAGGGTATTCTGTGTACTGTGATGCTTCTCGGATTGGGCTTGGTTGTGTTTTGATGCAGCATGGGAGAGTTATCGCTTATGCATCAAGGAAGTTGAAGACTCACGAGCAGAACTACCTGACTCATGATCTGGAGATGGCTGCGGTTGTTTTTCCTCTTAAGATCTGGAGACACTACCTCTATGGGGAAACATGTGAGATTTACACCGACCATAAGAGCTTGAAGTATATATTTCAGCAGCGGGATCTTAATCTGAGGCAGAGTAGATGGATGGAGTTGCTCAAGGATTATGATTGCACCATTCTGTATCACCCAGGGAAGGCGAATGTAGTCGCTGATGCTTTAAGTAGAAGTCTATGGGTAGTCTGGCCCACATTGCTGTTGTGAAGAGACCGTTGGTTGAGGAGATCCATAGGTTGGATTCGGAGGGCGTGCACTTCGAGTTAGGGAGATCTGGAGTACTCTTAGCTCATGTGCAGGCTCAGTCCTCTCTGGTGGACCAGATTAAATCTGTTCAGCGGAACGATCCAAGGCTTGCTAAGCTAGTGTCAGAGGTCAGTGAGGGAAGAACGTGGAGCTAGCTCTAGACTCAGATGGTGTTTTACGGTGTGGGCAGCGGTTGTGCGTACCCGATGTGGGTAGTCTGAGGAGGCTCATACTAGAGGAAGCTCACAACTCAAAGTATTCCATCCATCCAAGTAGCACGAAGATGTATTAGGATTTGAAACGGTTGTTTTGGTGGGAAGCTATGAAGCGGGATGTGGCAGATTTTGTTTCTCGTTGTCTGGTGTGTCAGCAAGTGAAGGCAGAACACCAGAGACCTGCAAGGTTGTTGCAACCGATTGAGATACCGACATGGAAGTGGGAGAGGATCACCATGGACTTTGTGACGGGGCTACCTCGCAGTTTTCGAGGCTTTGACTCCATATGGGTGATTGTAGATCGACTGACCAAGTCGGCCAACTTTATTCTAGTTAAGACATCCTACGGGGCGCCTCGTTATGCTCAGTTGTTCATCGAGGTCATTGTGCGACTTCATGGTGTTCCGACATCCATCATCTCCGACAGAGGGACTCAGTTCACCTACCGGTTTTGGCGATCCTTTCAAGAAGCCTTGGGGACTCGCCTTAACTTCAGCACAACTTTCCACCCTCAGACCGATGACCAGTCAGAGAGGACTATTCAGATTTTGGAGGATATGCTCCGAGCTTGTGTTATGGATTTTGGAGATGATTGGGAGCCGTACCTTCCGTTGGTGGAGTTTTCTTATAATAATAGTTATCAGGCCAGTATTGGTATGGCACCGTTTGAGGCTCTTTATGGTAGGAGGTGTCGGTCTCCCATAGGTTGGTTGAGAGTGGTGAAGCTGCACTGTTAGGGACCCGATCTGGTAGAGGATGCCATGGATAAGGTGAAGTTGATCAGGGAAAGGCTCCAACGGCTCAGAGTAGGCAGAAGCCTATGCTAACAACCGAAGGCGCGATTTGGAGTTTTCGGTCGGAGATCATGTGTTCCTCCGCATATCTCCGATGAAGGGAGTTATGAGGTTCGGTACGAAAGGAAAGCTGAGTCCTTGGTATGTTGGACCTTTTGAGATCTTGGATCGGATTGGGGCAGTGGCCTATCATTTGGCGCTTCCACCTGAGATGTCCTCAATCCATCCCGTCTTCATGTTCTATGCTGAGGATGTACTTATCGGATCCATCTCATGTGATCGAGCATCAAGTGTTACCGTTGGATGAGAATTTGGCATACGAGGAGGAAACGGTGGCTATTGTTGATCGGCAGGTAAGGAAACTCTGTTCTAAGGAAGTGGCAACAGTGAAGGTGGCTTGGCGGAACCACTTTGGTCAAGAGGCTACGTGGGAGCCCGAGGAAGCCATGCGGGATAAGTATCCGCACCTCTTTCATGATTCAGGTAATCTCTTTTCCCTTCTGTGTTTGGAATTCGGGGTCCGAATTCTTTAAGGGGGGAAGATTGTAATAACTTGGGTATTCTGAGTTAGTTTGAGTAAGAGATCACGGTGCACCGGGGAGATAGAACCACGTGGGTCCCACCTCCCCACCCCTTTTTCCCTTTTTCCATTTCTTTTCTCCTCCCCTCCCTCATTTTTCCTGTATACCCACTCCCCCATTTTCCTTTCTTTCTCTCTCTCATCCTCACCACTTCTCCCTCTCTTAAATCTCTCCCAAATCCATCACCCAACTCCATTAATGTTCAAGATCAAGTTAGCCTTGCTCATCTAGTGTATTGTGGGTAAGTGTAGAGTATTTCTTTTTCTCCATTGATGTTTATTTCTCTAATTTTCGGATTTGGGGTTAGGGTTACACTTGGGGTTTTTGATTTTGTTGTGAGATTGAGGTTTGTGATGTGTTCTCTAGGGTCTCAACCAACTAGGGAAGCTTCGGGTACCCTCATCCTAGCTCCGGGTGGTGTCTTGGAGCTCATTAGAGTAATTTGTGAGTAATGGGTTATTTATGGTTTATGTTTGATTTGAATGATATTGTGAATTTCTTGCTATGATAGTTGATAGGGACTGAGATTGGTTGATATATGATTGATATTGCATGTTGGTTGTGTTTGATTTGGATGGGTTGTGGTGAAAATGTGGATTTGGAGATGATTTTCGCGAAGTTTTCTGCAGAATTTCATTTCTGACCCAGGCTGTAATCGATTACAACGAATTGGTAATCAATTACTGTAATCGATTACCAAGACCCTGTAATCGATTACTGCGGGTTGTAATCGATTACAGACTGCCAATTTTTCCAAAATTTTCTTCGGAACGAAATTTGAAGCAGGTAATCGATTACAGAGGTCTGTAATCGATTACAACAGTACAAAAACTCTATTTTTAAGACATTAACTCGAAATTCTTACACTTTTAAGTTATGCATTCAAATCCATTTGTTCACCACTACCCCAAACTCGATATCGGACTGTTTATGCTGTTATTATGATGATGATGTGAATATAATGCGATGTACGATTGCGAAATGATAATAAATAAAGGATGATTAAATGTTGGTTTGCTCGGCCTGAGGAGGGGCATAGCTCCCGGGGTCGAGTTTGATAAAGTCTGTGGAGGGGCTGGGCTCCCGGGATCTCTAAGGACAAATACACTTGTAATAATAATACATAAGACGAATTGCGGAATGTGTTGTATGGTGATTATGTGATGGATTGCTATGACTGTATATGTGATCATGATATTGTTGCATAAACTGTTTTTAATCTATTATTCACTGAGCGTATGACTCACCCATTCATACAAACCATTTTCAGATTCAGGTGCTGATCAGGAGGCGAGCCCTTCCGTTCCTCCGAGCTCTTAGCTTTGGTGAGCCTCGATGTTTAGAGGCGTTATGTTATTGTCTATTATGTCAGTAGTATGCTCCATAGGTTTACAAACAGGATTTCCTAAGTTACGTATGTGTTGTAAGTCGAATTAAGACTTGTTGGATTTCTGTTAGATTATGTTAGCTTATGGATTAAGCAGGATGTGATGACCATATTATACGCATTATGCATTTATGGGTAATACCTTGAGAACCCTATTATATGTATGGATTTATGTATGAATGCATGTTAAAGTAGTTGTGGCTGCTGTTGTTTAGCTAGATTGTTGTGTGGATCACAGGTTAAGGCTGACATGGGACTCGGTGTCCCATGTGCCGGTCACGATCCGAGTTGGGTCGTGACAGTCATATGATGCAATATTTTGCATTGGACAGTTGCAGTAAACACTCATAATTGCAATGGAGGCTGTTAATGGTTGTGATGAATTGTCTGCCCTTCCAGAATTGGACATAAACACCTAGTAAGTACTTTAATTCATATGCAATTTACAAATTAAATGTTACTCATTTACTTTAATTTATCTAACCAAATTTTTTTTATGTAGATTTGAAACTGATACGTTGCTACAAAATAATAATGTTCAATGGGTCTTAGACAATCCAATTTCAGTCAAGGAAAAACAAGAGGATAATAATACAGGAGGTGTTCTTGTTCCTCATGCAACATTAGATTGTCTTGTACAAGAAATTAAGGTGGGTTTTAAACTTTCTTTTCTACTTTCTTTTTAATTCCATATTGAAGATGAAATAATTTAATAATTTAAATTTAATTTTATCTATTTATATAATTTAACTTTTTATTTCTGCATTCTGACCTTTAATTTAGGAACTAAAAGAAAAAGTTCAGGAACTGAAATAGAGTAACTCTGAAGTAGAGAACTCATTACGGTTGGTAGAATTTATGGTGTATCATGATCATGCAAAATGTAAAACCCATGAATACTATGTTGGAAGATTGAACACCCTAGTGAAGAGTTCATTAGGGGGTATCTGCTCTGCGGACATACATGATACTAATGACTTGACTATCATATCTGATGATGAAGAGGAACTTAGTGTGAATGAGGAAAAAAGATATGACCCAACATCTGATTTCATTACACAACAGAATCAACCAACTCAGTATGCAAAACCTGCACTTAGACTTGCACACAATGAAAAAAGTGGGGTGAAGAATAAGTCAAATCGCTCTGCACCACTATCACTTAGGCATGTTCATCAGGAAAAGAGTGGGGTGAACCCCTGTTGCGACGTCCCTGTCCGGGAAGGGGGGAAAATTACGAGGATGAAGAAATCATATCTTCATTAGAGATTTAGAGTCGCCACCAATCAGTTTTTCCATTAAATAATGAAATGGTCGATTGGACACCAAAGAGAAATGGTTTGCACAAACAGAGATTAGGTTCGGGGGTTGATTACGAGTAGGGAAGGTGTTAGCACCCTACAACGTCCGTTACAAGAACGGTTACCCGTTATTCCGTGTTGTCTTAAAATTTGGTTTTATTGATCTCCTTTTTTGTCTTTAAGATATATATGCCCTGTTTATTATTAGCGGTTATGATTTGATAAATTTCGACCAAGGACCATGAAAGTTTCAGGACAAGTTTATCTGATCGGTATCCCAATCCTTGCCTGAACTATAGATCATAGGTCCTCCTATTAAAATGTAAAGATAAATGAATGAATCTCAGATCTCATAAACTTCAGGAAAAGTTTATCTGATCGGTATCCCAATCCCCTCCTGAGTCGTGGATCATAACTAGAATCATTTTATTTACTTGTACGAATCGTTAAAAGATTTGGTGTATGACCTTGAAAGTATCAGGACAAGTTTATTTGATCGGTATCCCAATCCTTGCCTGAACTTATAGATCGTTGTTTTAATCATTTTTATTTCATTATTATATTTATCAAAGACAATTTATTAATAACGTTAGTGATAATTTCCTCTACTCATTATTTAATCTTCAAGGAATAGTATCATGAAATATTTATTTATTATACATTTTGTTAGGAGTGATTTCCTCTACTAATTTTAGATTTTCAAGGAAAATCCTAAATAATGATATAGCCTCAAGAATATTAGGTAGATTTTTATGTGACTGGTATCCCGGTCATCTCCTAATTTTTCCATCGTCGGCCAAATAATTATATATATATTTTTTAATGGTTGACTTGACAGGAATTACCCGCTCCTACGTATCCTCCGGTACAATGAGGAATTCAAAGTCACGTAGTTCTTACAATTTGCATTTGTTATTTTCATATTTTTATTTTATTTTATTTTTAGCATTTCATTTTTGTTTTTGTTTGTTTATCCATTTTTTTTTATCATCAAAATATATTTTAAAATAAAGATTAAATGTGGCTTTGAGCCCATCAAGAGAAAGATAGCAATAAAATCCAGATTAAATAAACTTTGGGCCCGAAATGCACGAAGCCCACACACACATATGCTTCATACATTAGGTTTAGGGTTATTTGATTTGGGATTAAAGTGAGAGAGAGATGGAGTGAGAGTGAGAGAGAGAGAGAAGCGCGGCCAGAGGTGGGAGAACCGCGATTCCGCGGCCGTCGGGAAGAGGTGCCGCCATAACTGTGCAGCACTGAACCACGACGACCGCCCGAGGAAAAGGGGGTGGTGGAAGCGAGGAAGCTCGCGACCATGGAGGTAGAAGGTGAGGCGGCTACTGGGTGCGGCTGCGAGGGAAACCCTCACGGAGTCGCGGCCTAGGCGCCGCTGACACTGCCGTCACCGTGAAGGGAAAAGAGAGATCTGTGGATGAGGGAGGCGGTCATTACGAGCGGCTTGTCGCCGCTGCTGTGTGCGGCTCGGAGGTTGCTAGGTCCTGCACCGTACTCCACTGCTGCTGCCTCCGGTTACTTCGCCGGCGGTGATGATGGTGAGTCCCTATTCCTCTGTTTTTATTTATTTTTTTATTCTTTGTTTCTGAGGTTTGATTTTTTTTATTCATTGAATGATGGAGATGATGTTGATTATATCTGTTTGTGATCTAATTTTTTGTTTTTCTCTTTTGTTATGGATACTGGTTGTTGTCTTTTTTTACAGTAGATAGTGATGGTGAATCGTGGAAAATTATGGAGTTACTGTCTGCAGAGGGAAAGGCCGAGGATGATGATGAAAAATGATGGTGAGTTCTCTCCCCTGACCTCTGTTATTGTCTATTTTGTTTGCTCTTTTGGATGAATGTGATGAAATTTAGAATGTTATGTTCTTTTCTTGTTTGAACTTTGAACTTTAGAATGCTGTTTTGTTATTGATGTTTGTGTCTGAATTGTGTTTCTGGGATTGAAACTATGTGAGATACGCGTGCTTGTGTTTGATTCTGAATTTGGTTGTGTTTGCATTGTGATCATTGATCATAACTAATAAACTTGCTATTTCTAATGACATATGATGAGACTATGTTTGAACATACTGGTAAATCATTTAAACAATACAGGTTCATGAAAACATACCGAAATTAAAAGAGCAAACATTTTAAGCATGCATTTTTGTTGTTCATGAGTGTGATTATTCCTTACCTGACTCCTTTGCAAACTTCTGATGATTGTCTCTTCTTGCTACTGTAGTTTCTGCCTCTTTTGAATGAACACTCCTCAATGACTATGAATTAAAATCTGAATTCTCTAAGTGTTTCAAAGTCTCATCTATATCATTCTGCCTGTCCCCTCCCATCTCAAATTATCTCTATTTATAGGCCTTGAGTAGGTTCTTTTTCCACTTGAAAAATGGGATCCCAATCATACATTCTCAGTGGAATTTATCTTTGAATTATTTCCTGACTTGCTTTAATTTATCCTCTGCAGCTATTATCATCAAAGGTTGGAATGTTGGAGACATGGAGCCATGGGAGATGGAAAATCATGATGGAAAGTGGAGCCAAGAAATGGAAGACCACTCCTCAACCTCATTTATTTATTTATTTTATGTTTTTTTTTTAAAAAAACTGATGTATTTACTTCTATTATTTTGTATTTATTTTTTTTATTTAAAAACTGTCTTTTCTTATTTTTTTGATTTTTCGGATTGTATTTATTTATTTTTTGTCATTTTTTTTTAGTTATGAGAAATAGGCAATGAAATGGGCCAGAATTGAAATTGGGCTGAAACAATAAAATTTCTTTTTTTTTGTTCAACAGATTAAAATCAGAATTAAAAATCTTTTTTTTTGTTTCATGGGCCAGAGCCCATTTTTGGTCAATAAAAAAGAAATGTTTGGCCTAGGGCCCAATTAGACAAAAATTCTCTCTTTTATTTATTCATTAGGCCCAAAACTCAATTTTTTTGTATATTTTTTTTTAGTAACAACAACAATAAATTAAACAAGAAAATTTAAAGCACGGACAAATTTGGGTATCAACAGTTACCCCCCTTTGATCTTATTTTGAATGAAGTGAAAAATGTTGAGCAAAGGTAGTTGATCCAAATTTGTTCGTATTTATCACTTCCAGGAGTGTGAGGTTTCATATGTACTTACCTGTGTTGAACAAAGAATGTAAGAAGGCAAGTCCACAGAATGCTCCCATATCAAAGAATGTTGGTTTCTGGCTGGTTTCGATGTCTCTCATAAGTGAAGTGCGAGTTCCGGTTGGTTTGGACGCCTCGCATGACAAAATTGGGTTCCGATTTGATCGAATTACCCATGAAGTAAAACGCAAGTTCCGGAAGGTACGGACGCCTACCGTGACAATGTGGTTCCGAATTGATCGGATTACCCGAAAAGTAAATTGCGAGTTCCGGTCGGGTACGGACGCCTCGCGTGACAATGAGGTTCCGAATTGATCGGATTACCCGAAAAGTAAATTGCGAGTTCCGGTCGGGTACGGACGCCTCGCATGACAATGGGGTTTCGAATTAATCGGATTACCCGAAAAGTAAATTGTGAGTTCCGGTCGGGTACGGACGCCTCACGTGACAATGGGGTTCCGAATTGATCGGATTACCCGAAAAGTAAATCGCGAGTTCCGGTCGGGTACGGATGCCTCGCGTGACAATGTGGTTCTGAATTGATCGGATTACCCGAAAAGTAAATCGCGAGTTCCGGTCGGGTACGGACGCCTCGCATGACAATGGGGTTCCGAATTGATCGGATTACCCGAAAAGTAAATTGCGAGTTCCGGTCGGTACAGACGCCTCGTGTGACAATGGGGTTCCGAATTGATCGGATTACCCGAAAAGTAAATCACGAGTTCCGGTCGGTACGGACGCCTCGCGTTACAATGGGGTTTCGAATTGATCGGATTACCCGAAGAGTAAATTGCGAGTTCCGGTCGGGTACAGACGCCTCGCGTGACAATGGGGTTCCGAATTGACCGGATTACCCGAAGAGTAAATTGCAAGTTCCGATCGGGTACGGACGCCTCGCGTGACAATGGGGTTCCGAATTGATCGGATTACCCGAAAAGTAAATTGCGAGTTCCGGTCGGTACGGACGCCTCGCATGACAACAGGGTTCCGAATTGATCGGATTACCCGAAAAGTAAATTGCGAGTTCCAGTCGGTACGGACGCCTCGCGTGACAATTAAAAGATGGGCACATGGTCTTGAAGATTTGAGAGAAATTGAGGTTGGACCTCGTGATGAATGAAAACGATGCTTTGAAATTATGAAAGAATGATGAATGCATTGACTTGTATGGCTCATGCTTTTGATTTTTTTTTTTTGGTATGAATGCGGAAAATGATGAAGACTTGAAAATTTTGAAAGAGTTTGAACTAAATCTTGCTAAATTTTTTTTTTAATTTTCATTTTCATTTTAAAAAAAATGTCGATTGCTTTCCATAATGAATCGCTCACAATTAAGAAGGATAAACCAGGACATTCAATGATAAAGATGTTGCAATCTTTGTGGTATTGATCAGTCTTTTCATATTCTCCTCTGCTTGTTTAATTTGCCCCAGATTTGCAAGATTCTTATGACTGTCCATAATGTTGAATATGGAAGCTTGAATGTATGCTTGTCAACAAATACCCAATAACAGAATGCTTAATTTCATTAATCATTGATGAAATGATTACAACGTGAAGGCAAAATACAACAGAAAGTAATGACTCACGGTGGGTGGAAAGTATAAAAGGAAGCAAGGACATTAAGATAACTCAAAGATGAAAACAAGAACAAAAAAGAAAGGAAAAATAAATGTCTTGTGATCTTTCATGATCCTCTTGAAATAGCAATTGTTAGACATTTGTCAGGTTTTGACCATCTGCGAACGTGGAGTCGTGTGAGACTTTATACCTAATTTGCCCCAGTTTATTGTCTATGTTGTATTGATTGTCAATTCTTAATGGTATAAATGCTCTAACTTTTGCCTAAGCAGCCTTTTTCAGGTTTTCTGCCTAGCGAGCCCCTTTCTTCTTTTTCTCTTTTTTTTTTTTACCCCATTCTTATTAGGCATAATATTTTTTCACCGCATCTGAATTTATAGGATGAGGTACATCTGTGCCATCCATTTTTGTGAGAAGTAAGGCCCTACCAGAGAATGCCTTTTTCACAACATATGCTCCTTCATAATTTGGCATCCATTTTCCTCGATGATCCTTTTGAACGGGCAAGATCTTCTTTAGGACCAAATCTCCTTCTTGAAAGTGTCTTGGATGAACTTTTTTCTCATGAGCTTGCATCATTCTTCTCTGGTAGAGTTGTCCGTGACACAATGCGGTCATCCTTTTTTCGTCAATTAAACTTAATTGGTCAACACAAGCTTGGATCCACTCGGCTTCATCCAATTCCACCTCAGCCAATACCCTTAGTGACGGGATTTCTACTTCCATTGGGAGTACAACTTCCATCCCATACACCAAAGAAAATGGTGTGGCTCCTGTTGAGGTGCGTACTGAGGTACGATACCCGTGTAACGCAAAAGGGAGCATTTCATGGAAATCTTTATACGTTACTACCATCTTTTGCACAATCTTTTTGATATTTTTGTTTGCTGCTTCAACTGCCCCATTCATCTTTGGCCGATAGGGGGAGGAGTTGTGGTGTTGGATTTTGAACCTCTCACACATTTCTTCCATCATTTTATTGTTAAGGTTCGTTCCATTGTCAGTAATAATCTTACTTGGTAGACCATAACGACAAATCAAATCCTTTTTGATGAAACGCACAACTACACTTTTTGTCACATTAGCAAATGAGGCGGCTTCTACCCATTTTGTGAAGTAGTCAATTGCCACCAGAATAAAGCGGTGCCCATTCGAGGCTCTTGGTTCAATTGGCCCAAT
The DNA here is from genome assembly GCA_013621005.1 of Aeschynomene evenia. Classification (NCBI taxonomy): domain Eukaryota; kingdom Viridiplantae; phylum Streptophyta; class Magnoliopsida; order Fabales; family Fabaceae; genus Aeschynomene; species Aeschynomene evenia. The sequence goes on along the minus strand of RYYW01000049.1, from coordinate 302,044 downwards.
GACATCAATGCCCCACATGGAGAAGGGCCAAGGTGCAGCTAAGACATTTAGGGATCCGGGCGGAACATGGATTCTATCACCATAAGCTTGACATTTATGGCATTTTCGTGCATGGTCAAAACAATTCGCCTCCATAGTCAGCCAATAGTAACCTGCTCTCAAAATTTTCCTCGCCATGGCATGTCCATTTGCGTGGGTTCCAAAGGTCCCTTCATGCACTTCTTGAATAATCTTGTTCGCCTCCAACTCATCGACACATCTAAGGAGAATCATGTCATGATTCCTTTTGTATAGTACGTCCCCGCTTAAGAAGAAACTTGTGGCGAGTCGTCTTAGAGTTCTTTTGTCATTTTCAGTTGCATCTTGAGGATACTCCCTAGTTTGGAGGTAATGCTTGATGTCATGATACCAAGGCTTGCCATCTGGCTCTAATTCCACTGTTTGACAATAGGCTGGTTGATCACGACTTTCCATTCTTATGAGAGGCAAGTTCCTACCTTTGCTTATCTTGAACATTGAGGATAAGGTGGCTAAAGCATCAGCCAATTGATTATTTTCACGAGGAACATGATGAAAGGATATTTCCTCGAAATCATCCATTAATTTCTTTATGTGAACATGATAAGGGACCAATTTACCATCTCGAGTCTCCCATTCCCCTTTAAGTTGGTGGATAACCAGAGCGGAATCCCCGTACACTTCCAACACTTTGATTTTATATTCTATAGCAGCTTGGATTCCCATGACACATGCTTCGTATTCGGCCACATTGTTGGTACAATCAAAGCATAACCGGGCAGTAATGGGTATATAGGTATCTTCAGGTGAAATCAGTACGGCCCCAATTCCATGCCCCAGTGCATTAGACGCCCCATCGAACATCATTGACCATTTTCTTTCTTTCTCAGGCTCTGGATGGTTGAACAAAGCCATGATATTTTCATCTGGGAATTCATGTTGCATCCCCTGATAATCCTTTATAGCTTGGTTTGCCAGAAAGTCTGCAAGAACACTCCCTTTTATTGACTTTTGAGTGACATAGATGATATCATATTCAGACAATAAAACTTGCCACCGGGCCACCCTACCAGTAAGAGCAGACTTCTCAAAAATATACTTAACAGGATCCATCTTAGAAATCAACCAGGTGGTATGACAAAGCATGTACTGTCGTAACTTATGGGCTGCCCATGCAAATGCACAACATGTTTTTTCTAGTGGTGAGTACCTTGACTCACAACTAGTGAACTTTTTGCTTAGGTAATAGATGACATGCTCTTTTCTTCCAGATTCATCTTGCTGTCCAAGTACACATCCCATGGATTCATCAAGCACTGTCATATACATGATAAGAGGTCTTCCTTTCACTGGTGGGACGAGTATAGGTGGGTCTTGCAAATATCGCTTGATCTTTTCAAATGCCTTTTGACAATCCTCATTCCACATTGTTGGCTAGTTTTTGCGCAACAACTTGAATATGGGTTCGCAGGTAGCGGTCAAATGGGAAATGAATCGAGCAATGTAATTCAGTCTTCCTAAGAATCCTCGAACTTCTTTTTCTGTTCGTGGAGTTGGCATTTCGAGGATTGCACGAACTTTATCTGGATCTACTTCGATCCCTCTTTGGCTGACAATGAATCCTAATAATTTGCCTGACTTCACACCAAATGTGCATTTGGCGGGATTCAACCTGAGTTTGAATTTTCTCAATCGCTCGAACAGTTTCCTTAGATCTTTGATATGGTCTTTTTCTGTTCTGGATTTAGCAATCATGTCATCTACATAAACCTCCACCTCTTTGTGCATCATGTCATGGAATAAAGTCACCATTGCTCTTTGGTAAGTTGCCCCTGCATTCTTCAGGCCAAAAGGCATCACTTTATAGCAAAAGGTGCCCCATGGAGTAATGAACGTGGTTTTTTCCATGTCATCAGGTGCCATTTTGATCTGGTTATAACCCGAAAAACTATCCATGAATGAGAAGAACGTGTGTTGTGCAGTATTATCCACCAGCATGTCAATGTGCGGCAAAGGGAAGTCGTCCTTAGGACTAGCTTTATTCAGATCTCGATAATCTACACACATGCGTACTTTCCCATCTTTTTTAGGAACTGGGACAATGTTAGCAACCCATTCTGGGTATTTAGAAACAGCTAGAAACCCAGCATCTAATTGCTTTTTGATTTCCTCTCTAATTTTTAGTGACATATCTGGTTTCATTCTTCTTAATTTTTGCTTAATTGGAGTGCATTCAGGTTTCAAAGGCAACTTATGTTCAACGATGCTAGCTTCCAATCCCGGCATGTCTTGATAGGACCAAGCAAACACATCACAATAATCGGTCAGCAATTCGATCAATTCCTTGCACACTTCTTTGCTCATGGATGTGCCTATTTTAATTCCCCTTTTATTTTCCTCATCCCCCAAGTTGATCACTTCAATTGGCTCTTCGTGGGGTCGTATTTCTTTGGCTTCCTGCTCCATCATCCTTTTCAGTTCTGGGGACAACTGCCAATCTTCTTCACAATTCTCATCAATATGATCGACAGGTCGGTCAAAATTATATGACGAAGTTCTAACAATGTTATTTTCAAGAGGCTCATTTTCAGATCTGCATTTATTAGTATTGAAAATAAGAGACAACGAAAAAAAAAAGGACGGATATGATAGAGGAAATTCAAAGATGCATTTTATTGAAATACTCAAACAACAACAAAGTGGCCCAAGTAACAAAGAAACATCCTAAAGCCTTGGGCAAAGCTAAAGGACAAGCAATACATCCATTACTTTGGACGTTGAGTTGACACCAAAAGCTCAACACTTTTCCAATTATCAAGCTCGAAATCTGGGTGGATCGGGCGAACCCAGTCTTCACAATCGTTTGAAACATCTTCTATGACAGCCACAGTATCTGGCATCATCCATCCCGCGCTACGGAAGCTTTTCTTTATATCACAAATTGGGACTTTTTCAACCATGGGTTCTCGATTTTCTAATCGAGCCAACCTCTTTTCCTTTTTTCCCATTATGATCCTCTTCCTGTCAGACTTAGTGGGCTTGTACCCTAACCCATACTGATTCTTAACCTCAAGTGGGTGGAAAAGTTCGACAATTCCTTGACCCATTTTCCCCAATCCACTTCCTTGACGATATCCATCTCTTATAATTAATTTGGCCATCATTAAGGATGCCACTGAAAGGTGTGGTTCTAGGATATGCCCCCCTTCTGGTACAAAAGTAGTATTGGCGATTTCAAAGGTCTGGAAAGCAGTCTCTAAAGCTTCTTCAGCAGCCTCAATATAAGGAGTGTCTGAAGTATTGCTTACTAGCCAATCTTCTTCTCCTGAGACAATTATCAGTTTGTCATCAATTATGAATTTCACCTTTTGATGCAAAGAGGAAGGCACTGCTCCACTTGAGTGATTCCAAGGTCGTCCCAACAGACAACTGTAGGAGGCCAGAATGTCCATTACTTGAAAAGGCACATTGAAGACATGTGGACCGATTTGGAGCGGTATCTCAATTTCCCTTATGACGCTCCTTCTGGTGCCATCAAAAGCTTTCACAACCATGGTACTAGGTTTCATGTAGGATTCAACTAAAGATAATTTAGTCAGTGTCGACTTAGGCATCACATTGAGTGACGAGCCATTGTCTATTAATACCCGGGCCATGATGTGACCCTGACACTTCACTGACACATGTAGAGCCTTAGTGTGTCCCCTTCCTTCTGGAGGAATCTCATCATCTGTGAAAGTGACAAAATTATCAGCTACTATATGGTTGATGACTCCATCAAACATGTTGACGGTAATGTCATTAGGGACATATGCTTGATTCAAGACTTTCATTAATGCCCTTCTGTGTGGTTCAGAGTTCAGTAGCAGAGATAATAGAGAGATCCTGGCTGGGGTATGGTTCAATTGATCCACAATCTGATATTCACTTTGTTTGATGAATTTCAGAAATTCCTGTACTTCCTCATTAGTCACTTCCTTCTTATGTCTTCCACAGTCTTCCTCTCCCCCTATTTTAGTCTTTCCTTTAGCAATTTCTTGCATTTTTTCTGGAGTATAAACTCGCCCACTTCGAGTCATCCCGCCAATTCCTGTGATGTTATTTGCGGAATCACCTTTGAGAATTTCAACATTATATCTCCAAGGAACGACCTTTGAGTCCTTGTAAGGGAATGGTTGTGGCATTTGGATGGTGAGAGGTTGTCTCGCCATGTCACCCTGTGTAAGAGTCTTCTTGGTATAAAGTATTGTGAGTGGTTTAGGTGCCGCCACAATTTGTTGTATGTTTGACTCTCGTTGCCCATCATTTGTGACTTGTCTTGCTTCATCAACCATGTTGATCCCTTCACTGGCATAAAACCCCACTTCAATTAATCTCATATCCATCATCTTTTGTATGAATCCTTCACATTCCTTGATGGAGTGTCTTGCTTCACCATGAATTATACACAACCCGTTCTTAGTTTCATCAATTTGAATCAACCCGAATTTGCAAAGTTTTTTCAGAATATATTTCGTTGAGGTTCTGATATCACTTGTCCTTACTGTTTGTCGTTCTTCTGAAGATTCTGCAATGACATTGACCCCTGAATGATTGGGTAAAGGATTCTGGTTTACATTGGGGGTGTTTTCTTTGAAATTTAGCCATTTTGCATCAATTAGGCCTTGGACCTTAAATTTCAATGCCTTGCAATTCTCTGTGGAATGTCCAATAGCTCCAGCATGGTAATCACACCTTGCGTTTGGGTCGTACCCCCTCGGGTAAGGGGGTTCTAAAGGCTTCATCGGGCAAGGTGCAATAAGGGAATTTTGGATCAATTGTGGAAGCAATTCAGAGTAAGTCATAGGGATGGGGTCCAATTGTTCCAGTTTCCTTTCAATGTTCCCCGCCGGCCTTCTTTGGTTTGTGTTTGGATTTTGGTTCCATGATTGGGCGGGTTGGGAAGGTATGAAAGAAGTATTTTGTGGAGGCCTAAATGATTGGGCTTGATAAGGTGTTGTCGGTCGAGGTTGAGTTTGAGTGGTGGGGGTCATATAAGGGAATGATTGTGATGGGGCATTGTAAGTAGGCTTTCCTTCTTGTTTTTGCTCACTGATGACCGCATGAGTCTCTCCTTCTCTTTTTTTCACCAACTGGGGTCTCTTCAGATGGCTGCTCGTAATGGAACTTTCACCAAACCTGCCATTTCTTACTCCATTTTCAATCCTCTCACCAATGATAACAATGTCATCAGCAAAATTTGTTGATACACTCCCTACCATCCGATCGTAAAATGGATAATGCAGAGTGTTGATGAACATGCTAATCATTTCTTTCTCCGACAAAGGTGGTTCAACTTCTACTGCCACTTCCCTCCATCGTTGGGCATACTCTTTGAAGGTTTCATCATTCTTCTTCATCATGTTCTGTAACTGCAATCGGTCTGGAGCTGTATCGATGTTGTACTTGTAGTGTTTGATGAATGCATCCGCCAAATCTTTCCAACACTGAATACGACCTCGTTCCAAATGCATGTACCAATTCAAGGCAGCCCCTGTCAGACTATCCTGGAAGAAGTGAACTAATAATTTATCGTCATGAGCGCAGAAGGCCATCTTTCTACAATACATAGTTAGATGGTTACTTGGACATGTGATCCCCTTGTATTTATCAAATTCTAGAACTCTGAATTTTGGGGGTATCACTATGTCAGGGACTAAACATAGTTCAGAAGCTTCCATGGGGCCATAATTGTGGGCCTCTTCGATAGCCCTTAATCTTTCTTCCAAGATGTCAAACTTTTCTTTTGAATGTAGAGGGCCGGTACCATCAAGAAAACCCTTATTATATGGGTTTGAAGTATTTTCATTAACATATGGAGGTGGCTTTTGAGGTTGGTCATTCAATGTAACGACTGTGACACTGGTAGGTGGGTGTAAAGGCAATGTTTCGGGTTGAATGGGAATTTGAGCTCTTGTATCTTTCGTCATAGTATTTGGTGAGTTTGTTGCTATAGGGGGTGTATATCCTTGGGGAAGACCGTAGGGCGGCATTGAAGTTGTTACATTGACCGTCGGTTGCGAAGAGCCATATTGATGCTCACCTATAGGCATCAAAACCCCTTGAGGTTGGAAGTTTGAAGTTGATGGGGTCCCATTTGTGTTCTTCAGTGATTGCAACACCTCAAGGATCTTAGTCATCTGCTCCTTCAATTGAGTTATCTCTTCTTTCATTTCCTGTTGTGATTGTTCTAACTCGTCCATCCTTCTTGATTGCGAACGAGTCCTATAGGGATGGTGCAACGACAGTTTTTTTCTTTTTCCTTTAAATCCTGATTTAATGTTTGATGTTAAATAAAATAAAAATGTATGATATGAGAAATGGTCCAAAATTGTAGTAGATAATTGAAGTTTTATTTCAGAAAAAAAAAAAAAGTGATACATAGCAAATTCCATTAACTTAAAAGATGAAATCGTACAAATTGAATGACAATACATAAAAGCTTGATCTCCTAAAATTGGAAGTACTGCTAGTAGAATTTTCCGAGTTGGTGGAAGTCTTCCGATATCTCTGATAAGAACTTTTGCACTTTTTCAGGTGGCATCTCTGATTCGAAATCTTGACTTTGTATAGCCCTTTTTCTGGCTTGCTCAGTTACTTTGCGAACATCTTCGACCAAAGCATAAGCCCCTTCTTCCAACTGGCTGTAAGTTTCGGACCATTGATCGTTGGCTGTAATGTAATCATGAAGACTTCTCCGCAATCCTGTGATCTCATCCCTAAGGCAAATGATTGTTTCACCATACTCATTCACTTCTTGCATCTTCATTCCTAGCTTATTTTGGAAGTCATCAATCCTGGCCTCATGTATGCCCAATAAGTGATTTTTTTCATGCATTATGCTCTTTAATTTATCTATCTCTAAATCCTTGCTTTTTATGTTGGCTTTTTGTTTTCTGATCACCTCCATGGCTTGATTGATATGGTTTACTGCGAATTCCCCTTCTTTCTTCATTTTCTCATTTTGCTCAAGAAGTTCTTTTTCTTTGGTTTGAAATTCCTTGAGGGACATTTTTGCTTCTGATTGATAATCAATAACTCCACCAAACTGTTGAGGGTTAGGACCTTGGGCTATCGGAGCCGTGAAACCTTTACCCCCAATTGCTTGCCATGAAGGATACCCGGGAGTGGTGTCAACTGTTGGCACGCCTGACTTCATGTATTTTATATCATTCCAATAAGTAATGACTTCCCTTATTTTTGTCCCGCCATCTTCATATGCAAAATCCATTTTTGATAGATCATGAGTCATTGGTATGAATTGGAGTGACCCTGCTTGACGTCTTACCATAGTAGGAGCATAACTAATTACCCCCCAAGGTCCAATGACAGGCACCCATGGCTTGGTACCGCACCGATAGATAGTGTGTGTGAGTGGAAACCATTTTGCTCTCCATATGACCTCCTTCATGCATGAAAAGTAATGAAGCCATTGATTCTTTGTAGGAGTTTGCTGTGGCCATTTTGTTTTGCTAAATTGAAGAAGAATGTCTTTAAATCCCGTGTACATATCACATTTTACCTGGGGATAACCAAAGTGGTCCAAACCTGACAAATGGCTTAACATCCACACGGTGAACAATGAGGAGATCCTCTGAACTTTCCCTTTCCATGATTTCTGCAATGATTCAACGAGCGAATTGTCTCAGCTAAAATCGGAGGAGCTGGATGCACTCCATGTTCAATCTGTTGAAAAAGCTTGATCACTTGTCCATTTACCTGTCCTTTAAGTCGAGGAAACAATACCAGCCCGTATATAGCAAGCGCTAACATAGCCATACCCCTATCTTCATCAATGTGTTTTTCGGCAAAAGTCATCAAGAAAGCAACATTGAGGCTCTGGTTATGCATTGTCATATATTTCTCCAATTGGCTAGCATTCACCCTTATCAATTGGGAAAGGGCTCTTTGTGGGATCGAAGCAGTACACTTTGTTTTTGGGTAAATCCTCCCTATTCAGCATTCTTGAATATTCTTTAATGGTAGGAACTAAATCGAACTGTTGAAATGTGAAACACCGATAAGAAGGATCCCAAAATTGTAGCATGGCTTTCAACATTGACGTGTCAGGAGTGATGAAAAGTAGGAAAGCTATGTCCCCATATCTTTTTATGAAATCATCTTGTCTCTTCATTCTGGACCATATACCTCTCAGTATTTTCGTGTCAGTATGGTCGAAGTCACATTTCTTCATTTGTGGAAGTTGGGCAGTCACCCCAGTTGGTAGACAATCACCCTTTTCCTTTTGCATGCTTTCAGATAATTCTTTCACAAATCTTTTTTCTTCGACATGACTTCCACCAACTACGGATTCTTTTCCTTTATCCATTTCAAAACTTCGTGATAATACTTCCTACAATTTTGGACCATGCATGCGTATGCAATCACATTTAGTAAAACAAATACACAAAAGGAAAGTAAACAATCGCAAAGGCAGTTCGGCACCTAAAGTATGGCTCTAAGTTTATAAAAAAAAACGTGAGGATTGGTTCTAGACTGCTATTAAAAGGTCCCCGAATTGTCTCTACGTATCGTAGAGCCCCTTCTCTCTTTAATCCTATAATAAGGAGCAAGAAAAGAAGGTTCAATTCGAGCGAGAAGTATTCATGTGCTTACAAGGAAACCGATGGTTTCTCAAAGCGCCACTACTAACTTCTCTATCTATCCTATAAGGTGTTCGCTCGGGTATAGAGCTTGTGAATGATTTAGTGTGTGAAAATAAGCAATTAAACATATAATATACAAATATTTTGTAAACACAAAGCTTGAGATCAATAAACACAAATAAGAAGACATCACATATTAACATTGGCTTAACCCTCAAATATCCCTAATGGAGTCGCCAAGCTGTTGCGACGTCCCCGTCCGGGAAAGGGGGAAAATTACGAGGATGAAGAAATAATATCTTCATTAGAGATTTAGAGTTGCCACCAATCAGTTTTTCCATTAAATAATGAAATGGTCGATTGGACACCAAAGAGAAATGGTCTGCACAAACAGAGATTAGGTTCGGGGGTTGATTACGAGTAGGGAAGGTGTTAGCACCCTACAAGAACGGTTACCCGTTAATCCGTGTTGTCTTAAAATTTGGTTTTATTGATCTCTTTTTTTGTCTTTAAGATATATATGCCCTGTTTATTATTAGCGGTTATGATTTGATAAATTTCGACCAAGGACCTTGAAAGTTTCAGGACAAGTTTATCTGATCGGTATCCCAATCCTTGCCTGAACTACAGATCATAGGTCCTCTTATTAAAACGTAAAGATAAATGAATGAATCTCAGATCTCAGAAACTTCAGGTAAAGTTTATCTGATCCGTATCCCAATCCCCTCCTGAGTCGTGGATCATAACTAGAATAATTTTATTTACTTGTACGAATCGTTAAAAGATTTGGTGTATGGCCTTGAAAGTATCAGGACAAGTTTATTTGATCGGTATCCCAATCCTTGCCTGAACTTATAGATCGTTGTTTTAATCATTTTTATTTCATTATTATATTTATCAAAGACAATTTATTAATAACGTTAGTGATAATTTCCTCTACTCATTATCTAATCTTCAAGGAATAGTATCATGAAATATTTATTTATTATACATTTTGTTAGAGGTGATTTCCTCTACTAATTTTAGATTTTCAAGGAAAATCCTAAATAATGATATAGCCTCAAGAATATTAGGTAGATTTTTATGTGACAGGTATCCCGGTCATCTCCTAATTTTTCCATCGTCGGCCAAATAATTATATATATATTTTTTAATGGTTGACTTGACAGGAATTACCCGCTCCTACGTATCCTCCGGTACAATGAGGAATTCAAAGTCACGTAGTTCTTACAATTCGCATTTGTTATTTTCATATTTTTATTTTATTTTATTTTTAGCATTTCATTTTTGTTTTTGTTTGTTTATCCATTTTTTTTATCATCAAAATATATTTTAAAATAAAGATTAAATGTGGCTTTGAGCCCATCAAGAGAAAGATAGCAATAAAATCCAGATTAAATAAACTTAGGGCCCGAAATGCACGAAGCCCACACACACACATATGCTTCATACATTAGGTTTAGGGTTATTTGATTTGGGATTAAAGTGAGAGAGAGATGGAGTGAGAGTGTGAGAGAGAGATGCGATCGGAGGAGAGAAGCGCGGCCAGAGGTGGGAGAACCGCGATTCCGCGGCCGCCGGGAAGAGGTGCCGCCATAACCGTTCGACACCGAACCGCGACGACCGCCCGAGGAAAAGGGGGGTGGTGGAAGCGAGGAAGCTCGCGACCATGGAGGTAGAAGGTGAGGCGGCTACTGGGTGCGGCTGCGAGGGAAACCCTCACGGAGTCGCGGCCTAGGCGCCGCTGACACTGCCGTCACCGTGAAGGGAAAAGAGAGATCTGTGGATGAGGGAGGCGGTCATTACGAGCGGCTGGTCGCCGCTGCTGTGTGCGGCTCGGAGGTTGTTGGGTCCTGCACCCTACTCCGCCGCTGCTGCCTCCGGTGACTTCGCCGGCGGTGATGATGGTGAGTCCCTGTTCCTCTGTTTTTATTTATTTTTTTATTCTCTGTTTCTGAGTTTTGATTTTTTTTATTTATTGAATGATGGAGATGATGTTGATGATATCTGTTTGTGATCTAATTTTTTGTTTTTCTCTTTTGTTATGGATACTGGTTGTTGCCTTTTTTTACAGTAGATAGTGATGGTGAATGGTGGAAAATGATGGAGTTACTGTCTGCAGAGGGAAAGGCCGAGGATGATGATGAAAAATGATGGTGAGTTCTCTCCCCTGACCCCTGTTATTGTCTATTTTGTTTGCTCTTTTGGATGAATGTGATGAAATTTAGAATGCTATGTTCTTTTCTTGTTTGAACTTTGAACCGTGGAGTATTTCTGAAATGTACTCCATGATTTTGTTATTGATGTTTGTGTCTGAATTGTTTCTGGGATTGAAACTATGTGAGATATGTGTGCTTGTGTTTGATTCTGAATTTGGTTGTGTTTGCATTGTGATCATTGATCATAACTAATAAACTTGCTATTTCTAATGACATATGATGACACTATGTTTGAACATACCGGTAAATCATTTAAACAGTACAAGTTCATGAAAACATATCGAAATTAAAAGAGCAAACATTTTAAGCATGCATTTTTGTTGTTCATGAGTGTGATTATTCCTTACCTGACTCCTTTGCAAACTTCTGATGATTGTCTCTTCTTGCTACTGTAGTTTCTGCCTCTTTTGAATGAACACTCCTCAATGACTATGAATTAAAATCTGAATTCTCTAAGTGTTTCAAAGTCTCATCTATATCATTCTGCCTGTCCCCTCCCATCTCAAATTATCTCTATTTATAGGCCTTGAGTAGGTTCTTTTTCCACTTGAAAAAATGGGATCCCAATCATACATTCTCAGTGGGATTTATCTTTGAATTATTTCCTGACTTGCTTTAATTTATCCTCTACAGCTATTATCATCAAAGGTTGGAATGTTGGAGACATGGAGCCATGGGAGATGGAAAATCATGATGGAAACTGGAGCCAAGAAATGGAAGACCACTCCTCAATCTCATTTATTTATTTTTTTAATGTTTTTTTTTTAAAAAAACTGATGTATTTACTTCTATTATTCTGTATTTATTTTTTTTATTTAAAACTGTCTTTTCTTATTTTTTTATATTTTTCGGATTGTATTTATTTATTTTTTGTCATTTTTTTTTTAGTTATGAGAAATAGGCAATGAAATGGGCTAGAATTGAAATTGGGCTGAAACAATAAAATTTCTTTTTCTTTTGTTCAACAGATTAAAATCAGAATTAAAAATCTTTTTTTTTGTTTCATGGGCCAGAGCCCATTTTTGGTCAATAAAAAAGAAACGTTTGGCCTAGGTCCCAATTAGACAAAAATTCTCTCTTTTATTTATTTATTAGGCCCAAAACTCAATTTTTTTGTATATTTTTTTTTAGTAACAACAACAATAAATTAAACAACAAGAAAATTTAAAGCACGGACAAATTTGGGTATTAACAACCCCTATAATAAACGTGCAACTAGTTCCTTAGTTAGCAAGGGTCTCTCCTCGAAGGTGATCTTACTGTTAATATTTCCATTATTTTACATAGTATATTATAATAAATATTTACCCAAATTTTAAAATTTATTAATACTATTATCTATTGATTTTTATTTTTCCAGCTTAACTCTTCTACAAGGATAAGTTTTGGTGGTAAATTTAATTCAACACGTCCAACAAAGCTTGTCAAACGTGAAAAGGTCTCTTTTTCTGGGAGAAAATTGCTAGAGCAAAATGATTTTTTTAATGAGTTTTATTTTAGGCATTAGTATTTGTATTTATTTCTTTCGTGATCAATTATGTTTTTTTTTTAATTTATGAACACAAATTGATTACATTCTCAATAACTCATCAATTGATACTAAACAAGTATGGTATTTGATAATATTATATGTGGTTAACATTTGCCTATTTGTTGAAATAATGCTAAATTAGTATTTTTTTTTCCATGAGTATAACACCCCATTTTTTTTCATGAGCACACTACAAGTCCAAGCATTAGCATATTACTACATTACTACAGCAACATATCGCAAGAACCAAGAATCACTACATAATAATGTTAAAATTGCACTAGAGCCCCAAAATCATGAACTAAAGAGTAAACTCCCAAACTGGTCCCTGACAATTTTCGCGTCGGACAAGTTGGTCCCTAACAATCAGAAATACCCTACCTAGTCCCTGACAATGTCAAACATCGGACACGCTAAGGTCGCTAGACGGATTCCGTAACGTTTGTCCTACGTATCAATCCAGCACAGTGCACCCGTGCTGAGTTGGTCCTTTAATGCTTGAAACGACGTCGTTTCGTTAGAAATAAATAACATTAAACATCTTTTACTACTGAGGATGGGGTGATTTGTGACTCAAATCCAACAAAAAACATGTTTAATGTTAATTATTTCTAACAAAACGACACCATTTCAAGCATTAAATGGCCAAGTCAGTACGGGTGCACTGTTTTGGACTGACACGTAGGACAAACGTTACAGAATCTATCTAGGGACCTTAGCGTGTCCGAGGTTTAACATTGTGAGGGACTGGGTAGGGTATTTCTAATTGTTAGGGACCAACTTGTCCGACGCGAAAAATTGTCAGAGACCAGTTTGGGGGTTTACTCTGAACTAAAATGCTCAATAGTACACCTACTGCCATACCCCGAAATCAAGCACGAGAATTACAGGAAAAGAGGATTAGTTTTAGTTTCGATACCGTAAGGACCAAGCAATAAGGAATATTTTGAAGCTTGTAATTGGCAATATAACATGAAAACATATTCTTACATTTTACCTTTATTCCAACAATAGCAAGAAAAACAAGATCCAGAGTATGGTAAGGACCATTGGTTCAAATCTTCCTCATTAGATGGAACTTTGTTTAGTTCATATGTTCTGTACGCAATGGCAACGCAACGCAAGCTACAAGCAGCCATGCCATCAATAGCCTCCTTGAAAAATGCCTGAAAGAAAGTTTTAAATAATTATTTACCCAATCAACTTGCAAAATGCTGAAGAATATCAACTTTTTCTCCAATGTTCAACTCAACGATTTTTATTGTAGCAGCAACATTACATTGTAGTAGTTGTTCTTACCTTCTCTTCTTCAATGGATTTCAAGTGACCATATGAATCAAGATATTGTGTACACGCTCCAAGAATTATCTCTGCAGCTCCTTTCCAATGTATATGCACTCCAGAGTCCTGCTACAGTGAGTAATTTGGTTAGTATATTAGATTAGCATAGAAATGGTGAATGCAAATAAATATAACAAAACAATAAAAGACATATGTAGCCTATATGCACGTGATATGACCACAATACCAAAGAAAATACACCAACAGCAATGAAGAGTGAAAAATCCCAACTAATTGGTATGAACATAGAAATTCAAGTTGCTCCACCTGAATATAAAGATAGTAAGCATAAGCATGAAAAATTTTCAAATTGAAGATGAAGTAATTTTTTAATTAAATAAACTAAAAATTTATTTAGAATAAACATTCTCAATCTCTAAACATTCTCATATGCAACAATATGAACATCTGCAAAATCTTTCACATCAACCCATCCATAAGATGAATTTGGAAATAGTTCACCTGCATATATATATATATATATATATATATATAGTTCACCTGAATATACTTGACACTTTTTTTTTTGATAAAAGGCATGAGTTCCAAGTCAAAGGGAAACTCATGGAAAAATATTGCATTAAATCCAAAGACAGAGTACAACACATCAAAACATCAAAGAGGTAGCACATCCTAAGGAAATATCACGCCAACAAACAAATGGGCAGCACCTAACAACAGCTTCTCATGCCCACCTTAGGTGAAATAGCAGCAACCATAACAAACACTAGCCTAAGAAAACAGCAAGCCCAGCCTCTGAGATCAATTGAGTAAATGGCAGCAATCCACAAGTTGCTGTCAGAATTAAATCCCCCAACCAATCTCGAATAAAAATTTGTAAAAAATCATCAATTTAACTCTCAACCTCTTTAAACATTGAAAGAATTAAAAAGAAAAACACAGGAACTAGATGAAGGAGCATGTCACCTTGATGAAGGAGAAGCTCCAATTGGGGGTGACGCAAGTGGCACTACCAGTAGCAGGAACCAGAAGCGTTGCGACTGCGACTCCGGTGGCTGGACTCGAGGCAGAGGTGGAGTCGTGCAGCACTCGAGACGAAGGCGGACAGTGGCGCGGTGGAGAAGTCTGCGTTGGACTAAGGTGGAGCAGTCGGTTTTTGGCATGAGTGGTGCCGGTGAGTGGTGGCTGGGGTGAGTGGTGAGTTGGGCAGCCATGAGGGTGTTAGGTTGAGGTCAGGGAAAGGGAAAGTGAACCTTAGGGTTTAGTGAAGAGTGTTTGCAAAAAATAAAGAAAGAAGGATGTGTTTGCAAAATACTTTTAATAATGTATGTTTTTGCAAAAACTTAAAATTTATCATTTATTCTCACTTATAGAAAAATTATATGTATTTTAGGGGTCTATGTTGGAGCCAAACTATGGGGGCTCCAACAAATCCTTCACCTTGATTGATTAAGTTTGATGATCATTGTCCTTCAATTGGATGATTTGGATTAAGAGTATGTATTACATCTTTAAAAATATATTATTTAATCTATGAAAATGAATTATTTTTTCGTGTATCAATATTTGTGTTTATAATATCATTTTAATTAGATAGCGTAATTTTTCATTTTATAATTGTGATTTGTATTATCTCATTATAATGCAAATAATCCTAAATTATTAGTATATCTATTGTAATTAAAAAAAATATATGTGAATCACAAAATAAACAAAATTTTCATGAATGACTACAAATATATTAAACTTCTATATAAAAGATTCATATATGATATTATTTTATTTTTAATATTGTGTTTAATATATATCGAATTAATTTAATGCACCTAAGTTTATAAAATATTGAATGTAATTAAATATGATATGACGCAAATTCAAAATTCTAATTAAAAGAAAGGAATAATATGATTGGCTCTAGACTCATTATAATTACCAATAATTTGTTAATTAAAACTAATATATGAACTAAAAATAATATATTTGACTCACTAATATATGAATTAAAAATAATATATAGACCAATATATTATTTTATGAATTAAAACTAATATATTGATTTTATATATCATTTTTTTTCAAATAATAGTGTGTAGCATGTATTTTTTAAAGTTGATTGATGAATTTATATATAAAAAGATATGTTATAATTCATAAAATTTTTTATTAATATCTATCATTTTCTCTTTCATATTATTACTAAAATGATGTGTAATCAATAATTACTAATAGATTATTTCTTTCTCAATTATAAAGACTATAAAAAGAAAAATATTAGAACTTTGATATGTAATCATGTCATTACTTAAATAATTTTAATCATATAGTCTTCATAAAAAGTACATTGAATTAAAATTATTAAATTATATCATGTTATTAAAATTATTTATATGAATGAAATTAATTGTACAATAAATTCATGAAATTAATATATTATAATTCAATTCAATTTTTTATATATATTTAATTACTTACGTTGTTACTCCCTCCGTTTTTTTTAATTGTCCAATTTAGAACCGCGTGCTTTTTTTTTAATTGTCCATTTCAAATTTTAAGGCAACATTTATTATTTTCTCCCACTCTTACCCTTATTTAATACTCACTATCTCTATTAATTGAGGAGAGATAATAACAAAAAAGTAAAAGGTAATTTAGTAAAACATATATAGATTTTGTTAATTTTAATACTATACCAATCATTACCTAAATTCCTGCGCACATTTAAAACTGGACAATTTAAAAAAAAACGGAGGGAGTAATATTTTAGTAAATATCGTGCATCGCACGGGTTATTAGACTAATAAAGGAATATAATGGAGTGGTATGGTATGGAATGGGAAATAAATGCCAAATCATTGTTTGGATAATCAATAATAATCCCATAGTATAATTACCATCCTATTCCTTGGATGAAAAATGGAAAGGAATGGAATGACATAATTATAAATTATTTTACCATTATTACCCTTGCAGTATATGCTAATCTATTTTTCACAAAAATATTACGTTATAAACTAAGATATATTATAAAATAAGTTCGTATTGTAACGTTTAATAATTCCTAGTACTACCATGGTCAATTATTAAATAAGATAGTTGAATCATATAATTAATTATTTATTTTTCTTTCCATAGCTAAATATTAGATTAACTCCCAATTGAGAAGTAAAAGTGCCACAAAGAGACAGATCAATAAAATTACTAAATAACATAACCAATAATTAATATAAAATAACTTAAAAAGAAAATAACATAATAAACTTATAAAATAAATAAATATCAAAGTTCTAATAATGCATAAAGTAAAATAAAGAAAATAAAGACTTCGGGTAGCTTCCAAATCTTGTATAAATATATCATGCTCCAAGTCCTCTATGATGATCTCATATGTTAAGACCTCCACATAACTGCAAATTCATACGATAGAAACCATAAAAAAAATTCTTTCATTGTACAATAAAAAATAAAAAATTATTCTAACAACTAAATACAAAAAAAAAAAAAATGAAAACAAGTGAAAAATAAAACAAAAACAATATACACCATTTACCTTAAAGCAAAATTATCAAGAAGTGAATGGATATCCTGGCACAATATGAGGTAACATTTCCTTACGTTCATTAACTGGAAGTCCCATAAAACCTTTCATAGCATCGGGATCTCGAGCAAGGGTCGTGTACACTTTCGGCAATAAAGCTCGGTCAACACCAATGTCCACCAATGTTTTCCAGACATCCTCAACAACAACATTCTTATTTTGATTCATTAACTCTAGTGTGGTTTTACCTATGGTTGAAAACACATCAATCATTTTGTCCACAGATTTAACAATATGCATGCTTCCATCTTCACTTGATTTTCTCCCCCTCTTTTTAGTTGATGTGTTTGTAGCTTTAGATTGATTATCAGAATGTCCTCCGAGATTATCGAATGGATGATACTCTTCCTCAGCAATGTCAAAGCCATCTAAAGTAACTTCATTGGTAGATACCAAATGGTCTATTTCATCTATGGTGTCACTATATTCATTCATACCATTTGCTGCTCGTCTTGCTCTAATTTCAGCTCCTGTTTCTGCATGCTCTCCTGTTGCTCGATCTTTTCCAAAAAGTTGAGCTAATTTTTCTTAATGTGGAATAGGTTTGTTTCTCCACTCAGCAACTTCTGGTTTAGCCTAAATTAAAAATTAATACAAGTCAAAATAAATATAATAAAAGAAAATAGACATTAAAAAGTTTATTATAAGAGTGAAGTACCAAATTAACCCCCGAAAGATTTTGTCGCTGACAAAATCACCCCCAAAATATTTTAACGACAAAATAGCCCCCCAATGATGTTTAACGTTTGACAAAAGACACCCACCGTGAACTTTCTTTAACGGACGTTAACTACAGTGATGAGGTGGAATACACAGTGTCACCTTGGATATTTCTATACAATCAAAATCTCTAATTAGTGTCTCTTTCCTCAAATTTATGAATTGAAATCCTAAATCATCTTCTAATCTCTCCCTCATTCTCCCTAAAAAAGACACTAATTAGGGTTTCAATTCATAAATTTGGGGGAAAGAGACACTAATTAGTGTTTCAATTCATAAATTTGGGGGAAAGAGACACTAATTATGGATTTTGATTGTACAGAAATATCCACAGTGACACTGTGTGTTCCATCTCATCACTGTAGTTAACGTCCGTTGAAGAAAGTTCACGGTGGGTGTCTTTTGTCAAACGTTAAACATCATTGGGGGGCTATTTTGTCGTTAAAATGTTTTGGGGGTGATTTTGTCAGCGACAAAATCTTTCGGGGGTTAATTTGGTACTTCACTCTTATTATAAAAATTAACAAAATAGTAACTAATATTTCAAAATTTTAGAGGCAATTATTCAATTAAATATAAATATGAATACACAATTTTATTTGTAACACATATACCTTAATTAACTTGTCCCAGACTTCTGGTTCAGCAATCCACATGCTTGTTGTTGTATCCTAGCCAAAACCACTTAGCCCATTTTTGAAAAGATCATAATGAACATTGAACTTTGCTTTTATGTGTTTCATGTGATCTTTTATTATATCTTTAAAAATTGGCTTGTCGCGAAAGTGATCTCTCAACTCGTTGTCCATTGCAGTTGATGTCATACAATTGCCATTTTTATTGCCCAAATTTTGTTGATGTAAATATGCATCGATCATAACCTCATCCATGGAATATGTCCAAAAAAGTGTTTCACCACTTTTACTCTTTTTTGCTCTTTTCGAAGTTTCATCCATTGCTAAAAAATAAAACTTATTACAAAATAAATTTAAATCTCAAATAAAGTACAATAAATAAAATTCATAAAATGAACTAAATAATTAAAAACATATCCAAACATAAATGTTAAGCATAATCAATAATTCAACCACATATTAGTTGCAATGTTATCTCTAATTATTTCTGCTCTACTTGTATCACAATTGTCTTCCCTACGAGCTTCTTGGTTCTCACGCGAGTTACTCTCATTTCCAAGTTCATGTTGCACTTCATCTATCATATTTTGATCAGGATCTACACTCATCAAGTAGTTGTGCAATATACAACAAGAAATTATGATCTCTTTTTGAATGGTGATACCAAATGTCGGATCTGTTGTAGTTTGTATTATAGGGAATCTCTTCTGCAACACCCCAAATGCGCATTCAATAGAAATGTTCAAAGATGAGTAACGATTGTTGAATAACTCACTGATAGGCTATCGGCAAGTGCACCGAATCGTTCAAGTAATAAAAACCACGGTGAGTGGGTATCGTTCTCACGAGGATTAAAGAACAGAGCAAAAATTTCTTAAAGTAGATTTCTAATTAGACGAATCCAATAAAGTGTAATGGATGAACATATAATGTAAATTCAAAAAACTACTGAATGTAAAAAGGCAGTAAAAGTTTAATTAAAAATTCAATGGATGAAAGATTAGGGAATCGGGTTCACGTATTTTCTGAAATTAATAAAACATTTGCTTGCCTTTAAATTTTAAAACCTCAATTCAATGAACGAATCTTAAGTTGTCAATTCCAATTCCTTGGTAATTTAACACTTTTTCTATGAATAATTAGTCAATCCCTTGATCAAATCATTTCAAAGAAAAGATAAAATATTTTTACGGATTCAAAGTTCACAAAAATCTTAATTCTACTCCTAGATATTAATCTTTCTGGCAATTTCCTTTAAGCTAATTCACAAATTTATTTTCCCAAATAAACACATGAATCCAAAATAAGTTGAAAAGTGATTTTTCAATCCTCAGAACAACACAATACAAATAAGGTAATTGCATGAATTGAATTAATAAAACTCAAAGGTTCACAAACATCAGATTAATTCATAGTAATACGATCCCCCTTTCCCTAATAAAGAAATTAGTTGCTCATAATTAAAGAAAACAAAGCATAAAAATTGAAAGACATTTTTAAACACAAATAATTGATTTTATTAATAACCAATAAAAACAGAGTACTTAAGCAAAAGATAGAACAAAAGATAAAAACCAAGATCATCCTGAGCTTCCATTCTAGTCCTATTTATAATCAGATAGTCCTAGAATTCAAATTGTTCCAATCCCTAAAACAACGGGAATTAAGTTTAGAGATAAATTCAAAAAGATATAAAAAGATTTGCATTTGAATTAATTATGGATCATGCAGCACAATTTGAGGTATCGACAGTTAAGATGATGTGCGCATTTTACGACTTCATTTAATGCAGGGCGCGGCGCGTAGAGCAGGCGCGAGACGCCTCATTCCCAAATATTTCTTCAATTTGATTCTGTTTCTGAGACGCGGTGCGTGTGACGAGGCGCGAGGCGCGGGACAAATTTTCGGAACGGGACGCGATGCACAGGACGAGGCGCGAGGTGCGGGACGTGGGACGGGCGCATGACGCGGGATGGGCGCAGGGCGCCCGCATGCTTTCCTGGGCGCTTGAATGAAGGGCGCAAGGCGCCTCGTCTCTCTTGCTTTAGCGCATGATTGTTACCATGATGTCTTCCAAAGCACCATGAAGTACATGCATTTCATATGGGTCATATGACCATGTTCCTTGGAGCTTTGTAAGTGCTATTTGGACGCACTTAATCGGATTTGTGCGTGGACTTTTTGGGCATGCAATTGAAAGCTTGTACGTGGACTTTATGGAGTTACATGATGATGGCAATATGACCATTCTCCCAAGGGCGCCTAGTGAAGGGCGCTTGGCGCCATGAGATTCTAATTGGGCGCCTAGTGAGGCGTCTTGCACCGGAGACTTGGATTTGTCCAGAATAATACTAGTTTTCCTAAAAATTAAACCCAGAAAAATACCAAAAACACATAAAATAATAATAGGAATTTAAATTAACTCTAAACTAATTAAATTAATCTAAAATCAAACAAAATACTAATAAAACTAAGATAAATTATTAGAAAATTATACTAAAAATTAACTTAGAATGTCAAGGCATCACTCACGAGGATTGCGTGATGGGTTTCTGGAATATTCTTGTAAGTGGTATCGTTCTCCTCTATAAGGTGTGATAAGACAACACTTTAAAGGGAATTCGGCATCGGCAAGGTAGAATTTCCCTAAAAAAAAGTGCATATTTAAATGTGTTTATTACAAAAATTTTAAACATAATAAACTTCCTCAAATACTTTTAATTTGCATTGCCTTCTGGCGTTTTAAGGGGACAACGAGTCTTAAAGCATTTTTAACAATTTTTGAGTCTGATGCTGTTCATTCCCATCTAGGTAAGACATATGTGAACTTTAAGTCAAAAGTACATGCAGCTAATACATTTCGTGTAGGGTAATCTTTCCTACCACCATACCTAGGAGCATGTTTCATTGGAACTTTGACACACACATGTGTACAATCAATTGCTCCAATACAATCCTGACATTAAATTATCTTATTATCAAATATGTTGAATATTAAATTTATTATTGTTAAGAGAAAAAGATAAAAGAGTTCACCTTAAAATATGGGTAGAACCTAGAGTTGTTGGCTATCTCTGGGTAAATATATGTGTCATCAGGTTGTTTAATATATATATCTTCTAACTCTAGAGCATTTTATAATTACAAATTTGCTTTATTTACTCTTACACTACCCTCATCTAATGGTGATTTAATAATACTAAAATAATTTCCAATGATAAATATTTTAAAAAATAATTCTCTAATGTTAAAATTGAAAATATCTGACAATTTATTGGATTTTGCTTTTTCTCACCAACAATTTGATCAGCTTTCACAAACAATGAGTCTACTTGTACTCTCATGGACATATCATAAATGTAACTTACACAACAATTTTCTCGTCCTTTTTATTCATTTAATGATGATTGAATAATACTTATAATTTTCAATCAATAAATACCAAAGAATAATATTCTAAATTAAAATCTAAAGTACATGATAACTTACTTTTTTTTCTCATCAATAATTCGAATGTAATTAATATGTAGTCTTAGAGATATTCTGTAAATTCAAGTTTACATGTTAGAGCCATCCTGCAATAATTTCTAATATAACTAAATAATGGTCTAATAAAAAATTAAAGTATTTAAAGACTTATTATATTTTGTTTGTACCTAGCTAAAATTCAATAATTGCTCACCAACAATTTAGACTACTTACTATGTTTCTATTCTCTGATAAACAGTATTCATGGTTTACCCACATTTATTTATTGCATTTATAAATGTGGTTAAAAAACAACTTTTCAACTTTACAAGAACTAACTTTATCTGAGAACTCACTTTAAAATATACTCTTTTCAAGAAAAATATCCTAATATCATTATTTAATTTGGGGTAAACCCCCAAATCGGTCCTTGATAATTTTAAGGATGGACAAGGTAGCTCCTCATATTGAGAAAGTGACAACTGAGTCCCTGACAATGTCATTTTTCGGACATCCGTTCGTCCCTAAACGGATTGCGTCAGACATGAGAATAAGTAGCCCAAAATGGTCTTTAACAATCAATAAATAATAACTCTAAATGTTCCCTAACATTTTTACCACGTTGGACAGTTTAGTCCCCTAAATATGAACGGATGTCCAAAAAATGACATTGTCAGAGACTCAGTTGTCACTTTCTTAATGTCAGGTACTATCTTGTCCTTCCTTAAAATTGTCAAGGACTGATCGATGTGGGGGTTTTCCCTATTAATTTGAATAGACTTGTAAGAAAAACATGATTTTATCGAAAAACATAGACCAGTATAATATAACCATGTAACAAGTCCCTTTACTTCGCCAGATAAAGCTCGCAAATACGTTAGTTGTGGATGAAGAGTTTCCACTGCACAATCTCGTCGACAAGGTTTGCTATTGTTGTAATCTCATCCTAGCACGAATACAATACAAAAAACAAAGTCCTTTTGATTCTCACTGTAATCTGAAGGTGTATTTGTGCACGAGAAGGGGGGTTGAATCGTGCAGGTTTAAAAATTGCTTCTAAAAGGCTTTCTTAGAAGGCTGTTTACTCAGAAGGATGAATTGAGTGTTTGCAGCGGAATAACCTTTCTGAGAAGGTTAAGCTTCTGAGAGCTTTTACCTTTCTGAGATTTTTCTGAAAGTGTTTTAAGATTAATTTCTCTCAAACTCTTTATGATTTTAACTTAATCGATTTTCACTGTTATGATTAAGTTAAAAACGTGTTTGTTAGTTTCCTTAGAAAGTAAGAGTTGAAGGAAGAAAAGCTTAACACAAAGAGATTTTTATACTGGTTCGGTTTTAACTAACCTACTCCAGTCTTCAACCTTCCGTTGAGAGTTCTTTAGATATTCTTCTTATAGTGCCTTCTCAGACAACACTGCCTTTACCACGTAAAGGACTTTCACCACTTCACAATCCGAAGTGGATTTTCTTGCCTCCAACACTAAAGGACTTTCCTTGCCTTAACTAAATTAAGGACTTTATCTTGCCTCACAACTGAGGACTTTGCTTGCCTTAAACACTTAAGGACTTTAACTTGCCTCAAGTAATCGAGGACTTAAAACTGCCTTCACACTCGAAGGACTTAGCGTTTTTCGGATAGAGTTTTTGTTTCGAAAACAACTACTAAGATTAAGATACAGACTTTGTTTTCTCTTAGTAGACTTCTAGATTTAACTTACAAACGTAAGACTTTACACCAATAGAAAGCTAGAAGATTTTTCGCAAAGTTAGAAAAACAGTTTCGGAAAATTGTCTTTCTGAGAAAGTTCTAAGTTTTCACAAATAATGATTTTCAATTCAACAGAGTTTTGGCACGATTAATCAAGAGTTTTTGCGCTAGAATTTCGTCACCATGCTCTGGAATTGAACTCATATATATAGGCATCAAAGAGCCGCGAAATTAGAAGCTTTCACTTTGCTGATGTGGCTGTCTCTGGCTCAGAACGGCTCCCTGCAACAGTCAGCGCGAAATGAGGAACTTTCTGACTTGTACAGTGCGCGTGTTCCCACTTCCTTTTGCTTGCTGTTTCGAGCTTTCTGAGAGTTGATGCTTCATCCATTGAGTCTTGACACTTGGTTGCTTCTGAGTCCAACTTTCTGAGAGTTGTACGGACTTCTGAGGCGAACCTTCTGAGGGAAGACCCTTCTGAGAACCACCAGTCGCAAGGTCTTCTGAGACCTTTCTGAGGCGACAGTGTTCTTCTCTCAGAACTGCATTTTCACCTTTGCGCTTTCTGACTATCCTTTCTGATGTCTTTCACGCCATGATTTCTTCTTGTAATTCATAAGGTTACTCATTGTTTGTCTTGATCTTTACTCATGGATTTGCAAAAATTTAAGCTTTCTGAGACACTTAGCACACATGTTAGCAAAACCTTAAGTAAAATTTTTATACTTATGGCTTACTTTGTTATCATTAAAACCTTCTATCTCTCTAAGAGAAATATACCAATTTCTCTCAGAAGGGTTCTGGAGCTTACAATCTCCCCCTTTTTGATGATAACAACTTAAGTCTTAAGATAATAATTTTGCTTAAGTTCTGAAGTGTTTCTGATTAAGTTCTCAACTTACTCAGAATGCACTTTTGCTTTCTTAGAAACTAACTTAGCTTTCTGAGAGAAGGCTTTGTTATTTTCTTAGAATGCTTTGATAATCAACAGATAGATATGCTATGTATGAGTACTGTTTTTAGATTATCAATTATAGCATGTATTTCTTGATGAGTGAAATATGATTTTTAGAAATACCAAGCTATTTAATAACAAGAAATGCCAAAACATGAATAATATTTCATTAAAAGCTCGAATGGGGTTACAAACAAAATTTTTGGCTCCCCCTAAATCTGTTACTCGCCTAAATCCTAGGTACTCCCCCTAAATCCTAGGCCTAGTTGTTTATATAGCCAAAATATTATCTAATTTTTCTTCTCCCCCTTTGTTACATCAAAAAGGGTGGCTAACATAAACATCATCATGGACTCATAACTGCTATCTTCCTAGCAATAAAGCGGAGAAGCTTGCAAATTTCCATTTGTACTTCAGCTTGGTCCGCGCCAAGTGGACATTCATGAGGTATGCCATCAGAGGAGATGGGAGGAGGAGGAGGACGAGAAATTTCAGCCTTAAGATTAGCATCCACAATATCCAACTTTTGATACTCAGGAATGTGTTCTTCTTCTTCCTCAGCTTCATCTTCAGCTCCATCTTCAGCTTTGTCCTCAGCTCCATCTTCAGCTCGTTCTAGAGCTTCCTCATGAGCTTCCTCTTGAATTCCCTCCATATTGACAGCTGCTTCAAAAGAGGGTTGTCTCTGGTCTGTTTCAGAAGCAGAGCCAAATTCAAGGAGGCCAGGCTGTGACTGAGATGGTTGCCCTGTGGCATCAGAATCTTGTGCGATAGCAGAAAGATTAAAGGATGCGAGTTGTGTATTGAGAGCATCCAGGAATCTTACTTTTTCAGATGGACCCTGAGATGGCCCATTTTTTACAGAGGGAGGAGTTGGGACCATTTTTCCCAATTGAAATCCGGATCCAATCATGGAGGATGTTAATGAAAAGGTTGGACCAGTTTGTCCAAACGATGAGGGGGGGATCTCAGTTGCATCAATAGATTGATGCTCAACCTCTTTCTGAGAGTCTTTCTCAGCATTTGACCCTTCCACAAAACTAGTGGCAACAAATGCCCCAACTGCTGCAACTACTGCAGCCATGGTAGTGTCAGCGTCCACCTCTGAGCTGAGCTCAGTGCTAGTGGTCCCTGCCACTTCAACATGTGTTGAGACATGAGTTTCCTCATGTTCTTTGGGATTCTCAGAAAGGATAGGTCCACCATCAGTCATTGGTTCTTTCTGAGGAGAAGATGGAGGAGTTTGTTCATGGTGTTGTTCCTCTTCCTATTGTTGTTGTTGTTGTTGTTGTGATTCTTTTTGAACGACTTCAGCCTCCAACTGAATCTGGATCGGTGATGGTGGTGGATTTTCATTTTCAACTACTGGGTTCTCAGAGGGTTCATCAATTTCCTTCTGGACATCAAGCATCTTCTGAGTCAGACTCTCAGCATCCACGTTAGCCGCCTCAGTAGTGGTGGCTTCAGAGAGATCACCCATAGAAGCTTCAGATTGCTTCTTCTTTGGCTCTTTCTTTGAACTCCCAGCATCTGAGGTTCGATGCTCAATTCGGAACATAGTCGCATCACCTTCCTCAGACGAGGAATCAGCAACATTTCCTCCATGTCCTTGAATGTCTTCTCGGATTGGAGAGACATGCCCAGAGGGAGAGGAGTGATGAGAAGTTTCTTCTTCTTCTTCAGCGGCAGCGGTAGCAGCAGTGGCAAAATCAGAAGCCACATGAACAAGTTCTTGTCTCGTCACAATTGGAGGGATCTGTTTCTGAGTGTTTTTCTTACCCACGTCTGGGACTTTGAGAGATGGAGAGGCTTTTCTCTTTCTGACCAATGGCTGATCAGAAGCAGTCTCTTCTGAGTCCTCAGCCACTTCTGGTTCCTTCGGGGGACTCTTCTGACGTTCCTCAGAGACCATGCTTCTTGTGATTCTTGCGGGAGAATGATGGATGACTTTTCGTTTCTTCTTTCCTTCTGAGGGATCCACTTCCTTTCCCTTTCCTTTCTCGACCCTAGAAGGTCGTTTGGAGGTTGCTTCTCTCTTAGAAGGCATTGCCTTCTCCTTTTTCTTTGGTTCCTCAGTTTCTGGAACCTTCTTTTTCTTGATGTTGTGGAAGGTGACCATGGTGAATTTGCTGGGGTTGTGGATATACTCATAATCTTCAAGAGGTAGAGAGATGTAGTTGAAGATTTTGGTGAGGAGGCTTCCGTAGGGAAGACTTGTGAGAGCCCGTTTGGGATGAGCTTGTCGCATCATATAGTTGATCATCATTCTGCCAAAATCTATCTTCTCCTTCTTTAGCAGATGGTAGAGGAGGCATGCATCCATGATGGTGACATTGCCCATGTCACCAAGTCGGGGAAGGAGAGTATGTTGAACGATTGAGAAAACGATTCTTGCCTCTTGTGTGAGATTGGGTACCTTCACAGCTTTGAGTGGCAGGTCGCCACTGCCTGTGAGGATTCTCACAATTTCTTCCTCAGAGTCCTTCACTTCCTTGAACCAATCTGGATCATCTGAAATGACGGCTCCAACATCTAGGGTATTGAAGACTTGGTTGATTTCTGCAGAGGAGAATCTGATGTTGTGATTAGTCACGAAGCTCTTCACTCCTTTGTTTGTAGATCTCTCAATTTGGGAGTAGAAGGCTCGAACTAGGTTAGGGTAGCAAACTTCTTCCGAGAGCATGAGTGCAGCCCACCCAGGTTGGCACTGGAATGAAAATCCAAGTTCATCCACGTCGTTGAAGACGCTGAGAGGAAGGACACGTCCCATTGCTATGGTTCGTGGAAGATAGGTGCTTTTGAAGAGCTCTTGCATCTTCTCATCCTCGTAGAGAATGTTTTCGACAACATCATTCAGCTTGTTTCTCATAACACCCTTAATTTCAGTGGCAATTTCCATTTGAGAGAGGAAGGGGTTTTGGATTGGGAATAGAAGAGAGAATTTTGAGCACGAAAAATCGGATGAAAATGATTTAAGAAAGTTTTGAACGTAAAGTGCTCGAATAGATTAGGTCATTGCATATTTATAGACTATCTCGAGACTAGCCGTTGTCAAAACTTATTTGAAAAGTTACCGTTGGTAACAATTTTTGAAAGACACCCTTCTGAGAGGGGTGGTCCTTCTAAGAGTATCTCCTTCTGAGAATCCTTTTTGGAAGACACCTTTTTTTAGGAGGTGGATCTTCTGAGAGATGAATTTCTCAGAAGTTATTTTCTACAGAGGCTTTGTTCTAATTAAGTTGTCTCTAAGATTTTAAGCTTAGTACAAATGGGAGTTTCAAAGAGATATTTTTCAGAATTTAAATTGTTAGAAACGTCTTAACTAAAGAGGCTCCTTCAGAATGTTTAGAACAATCCAACGCTTCCTCTATGGATTCTGGTTCAAGTTCAGAAACCATAGCAAGATTCGTGTAGTTCCTTCTGGTTCTCACACCATGCTCGGGATCACCCAAGACTTCATTCTGAGAGACGTTTTTCAAGTCTCTTGAACCTTTATATCCTTTAGGAATAAGGTTCTGAGAAGGTGGCTCAAAAGGTTCTCGTTCTGAGTCATCAAAAGCCTGACTTTCTGAAAATCTAAATTCCATTGATGTTTGAGGAATAGATTCATCAGGTTCTGGAGCTTCAATGATGCTTTTAGATTTTTCTTTAGATGGAGAAGATTTTTCCATAGGTTGGAAGTCACTCTCATCATCTATAAGAATTTTCTTTTTGGCTTTCTCAGAAGAGATGTTGAGTTTCTCAAACTCATCTTCTAAGTCAGCAACCTTCTGAGGCAAATCCTTACTAAGTTCTTTAAACTTAATATGGATTGTCTCTTCAACACATTTGCTCCTCTTGTTATAGACTCTATAGGCTTTAGAGACAGAGGAATATCCTAGGAATACTCCATCGTCGGATTTAGGATCAAACTTAGCTAGTTTGTCCTTTGTGTTGAGTATAAAGCAAGAAGAACCAAAACATGAAAATACGATATGTTGGGTATTTTGTTCTTCCAAAGCTCATAAGGTGTTTTCTTCAGAATTGGTCTCAGAAAGACTCGATTCTGGATATAGCATGAGGTGTTTACAGCCTCAGCCCAAAAACCTTTTGAAAGACCACTTTCTAAGAGCATTGTTCTTGCCATCTCTTGAAGGCTTCGATTCTTTCTCTCAGCCACTCCATTTTGTTGAGGAGTTCTGGGAGAAGAGAATTCATGAGCAATGCCCAGATTTTCACAAAGCTTTTCAAAAGCGTGATTCTCAAATTCACCTCCATGATCGGATCGTATGGTGTGAATGTGAGAGTCCTTTTCATTTGAAACTCTGTTTGCAAAAGCTTTGAATTTTTCAAATGTTTCTTCCTTAGAAGCTAGAAAGAATACCCAAGTGAATCTAGAATAATCATCCACTATGACAAGACCATAGCGTTTTCCAGAAAGGGAAGCCGTTCTAGTTGGTCCAAAGAGATCCATGTGAAGAAGCTCAAGTGGTTTCTGAGTAGAGATTCCACTTTTGCTTGGAAATGAGGCTTTGGTTTGTTTTCCCTTTTCACAGAAGTCGCAAGTTGCATCCTTCTGATACTTGATGTTGGGAAGGCCCTTTACAAGTCCTTTCTGAGAGAGCTCAGAAAGAAGCTTCATATGGGCGTGACCAAGTTTCTTATGCCAAAGCCACTTGTCTTCTTGGACAGAGACAAGACACTTCACATTTTGATCCTTTAGATCATCTAGATGGATAACATAGATGTTACCAACTCGTTTTCCTTCTAGAACGATCTTGTCGTTAGTGAGATTAATCACATGGCAATATTTGGCATGAAACTCAACCTTTAAGCCTTTGTCACAGAATTGACTAATGCTTAATAGATTGTGTGTCAAGCCATCAACTAAAAGTACATCTGAGATTTGGTGAGAAGAATCCTTACCAACATCTCCTATGGCAGTGACTTTCCCTTTGGCACCATCACCGAATCGCACCGTTCCTCCTTTCTTGGGTTGAAGGTTTCTGAACCAGTGCTTGCTTCCAGTCATGTGCCTCGAGCAGCCACTGTCTAAGTACCACTGCTCATCTTGGTGGTGGAGCAGTGCTTGTTGATGCACCTCTTCTGACTCAGACTCTGTTTCCAGAATGTAGTCAGTACCAGCCATGAAGCAGACGTTAGCTTCTTCATCGTTTGCTGGCTCAGAACCTTCTTCTTTCGAGTCACTCCATGTAGCAGCCATTGCCTTCTTTTTCTTTATGGGGATGAACTTCTTCTTCCCTTTGTTCTGAGGGCACTCCGTTCTAAAGTGACCCTTTTCTCCACAGCCATAGCATGTGGCTTCAAAAGGCTTTAGCTTTCCTTTCTTAGGAGTAATCTCCTTGCCTTTGCTTGGTCTTCTCTTCCAAGCTTTCTTCATCTTTCTGACCAGAAGAGAGATGTCATCTTCTTCTGTTTCTGAGTCTGATTCATCTTCTGACTCACAGACTTCTTCTACCTTGAGAGCTTTGGATGATCTTTTTATTTGGCTTTTGAGAGCCAAACTCTTCTGAGGCTTAGATGAAGAGGATGGTCCTCCAAGCAATCCTTCTAGCTCAATCTCATGTGTTCTGAGAGAGCCGAATAGTACATCCAAACCAAGCTGATTTAGATCCTTGGCTTCTTGGATTGCTGTAACCTTTGGACGCCATTTTGAGGAGAGACTTCTGAGAATTTTTCTGACCATCTCAGCGTTTGAGTAAGTCTTTCCCAAGACTTTAAGCTGGTTGATGATATGAAGAAACCGTATTGACATGCTGTCAATGGTTTCATCTTGCTGCATGCAGAAGGATTCGTACTTGTGTACGAGCATGGATATCTTTGTCTCCTTGACTTCGTCATTACCTTCATGCAACATGTGAAGCCTTTCCCATATCTCTTGTGTTGTATCACACGACACTATCTTGTCGTATTCTACCTTAGGTAATGCACAGAGGAGAATGTACTTGGCCTTGAAGTTCAGCTGAATCTTCTCTTTCATTTCTTGAGTCCATTCATCCTTGGGAACTCGTCTGGTGTAAGTTCTGGGCGCTGGAGGTGCTGCTCCAGGTTCAGCGTCTGCTGCAACAACCGCTTGTTCTGTTATTGTTTGCAGAGGTTGATAGTCGCCGTTTTCAATCCCGTCCCATAGATCAAGACTGGTGTGCTTGATGAACAATGTCATCCTATCATGCCAATAGTCGAAGCTATCTCCAAGGAACATTGGAGGTCAGTTGATTGAAGCCCCATCAGATATGAAAGCAGCTGGTGAATCCATAGTCCCTTCTTGGATTTTTTTCCTTGACACTGTTAAGTGCTCAACCCCTTAAGGACCGAGCTCTGATGCCAATTGAAGGTGTATTTGTGCACGAGAAGGGGGGGGGGTTGAATCGTGCAGGTTTAAAAATTGCTTCTAAAAGGCTTTCTTAGAAGGCTGTTTGCTCAGAAGGATGAATTGAGTGTTTGTAGCGGAATAACCTTTCTGAGAAGGTTAAGCTTCTGAGAGCTTTTACCTTTCTGAGAAAGTTCCTCTCTGAGATTTTTCTGAAAGTGTTTTAAGATTAATTTCTCTCAAACTCTTTCTGATTTTAACTTAATAGATTTTCACTGTTATGATTAAGTTAAAAACGTGTTTGTTAGTTTCCTTAGAAAGTAAGAGTTGAAGGAAGAAAAGCTTAACACAAAGAGATTTTTATACTGGTTCGGTTTTAACTAACCTACTCCAGTCCTCAACCTTCCGTTGAGACATCTTTAGATATTCTTCTTATAGTGCCTTCTCAGACAACACTGCCTTTACCACGTAAAGGACTTTCACCACTTCACAATCCGAAGTGGATTTTCTTGCCTCCAACACTAGAGGACTTTCCTTGCCTTAACTAAATTAAGGAATTTATCTTGCCTCACATCTGAGGACTTTGCTTGCCTCAAACACTTAACGACTTTAACTTGCCTTAAGTAATCGAGGACTTAAAACTGCCTTCACACTCGAAGGACTTAGCGTTTTTCGGATAGAGTTTTTGTTTCGAAAACAACTACTAAGATTAAGATACAGACTTTGTTTTCTCTTAGTAGACTTCTAGATTTAACTTACAAAGGTAAGAATTTACACCAATACAAAGCTAG
Organism: Aeschynomene evenia; assembly: GCA_013621005.1. Lineage (NCBI taxonomy): Eukaryota > Viridiplantae > Streptophyta > Magnoliopsida > Fabales > Fabaceae > Aeschynomene > Aeschynomene evenia. The sequence goes on along the minus strand of RYYW01000049.1, from coordinate 270,147 downwards.
AAGATTTTTCGCAAAGTTAGAAAAACAGTTTCGGAAAATTGTCTTTCTGAGAAAGTTCTAAGTTTTCGCAAATAATGATTTTCAATTCAACAGAGTTTTGGCACGATTAATCAAGAGTTTTTGCGCTAGAATTTCGTCACCATGCTCTGGAATTGAACTCATATATATAGGCATCAAAGAGCCGCGAAATTAGAAGCTTTCACTTTGCTGATGTGGCTGTCTCTGGCTCAGAACGGCTCCCTGCAACAGTCAGCGCGAAATGAGGAACTTTCTGACTTGTACAGTGCGCGTGTTCCCACTTCCTTTTGCTTGTTGTTTCGAGCTTTCTGAGAGTTGATGCTTCATCCATTGAGTCTTGACACTTGGTTGCTTCTGAGTCCAACTTTCTGAGAGTTGTACGGACTTCTGAGGCGAACCTTCTGAGGGAAAACCCTTCTGAGAACCACCAGTCGCAAGGTCTTCTGAGACCTTTCTGAGGCGACAGTGTTCTTCTCTCAGAACTGCATTTTCACCTTTGCGCTTTCTGACTATCCTTTCTGATGTCTTTCACGCCATGATTTCTTCTTGTAATTCATAAGGTTACTCATTGCTTGTCTTGATCTTTACTCATGGATTTGCAAAAATTTAAGCTTTCTGAGACACTTAGCACACATGTTAGCAAAACCTTAAGTAAAATTTTTATACTTATGGCTTACTTTGTTATCATTAAAACCTTCTATCTCTCTAAGAGAAATATACCAATTTCTCTCAGAAGGGTTCTGGAGCTTACATAATCATCTCAGTATGTTGTTATAACAATTTAATTCAACTTATGCGTCTTATTTTTATGTGATACCCTGTATCATAGTATCCCTTAGGAAGGACTCTCTTTAGGACACGTCAGAACACGTCAGCAAGTTGCTGACAGAGGGGACTCGCTAGCGAGCAGTCAGCTTCCGCTAGCGAGTAGTTGGTCGCCAGCGACCACCTTTGAGTCGCTAGCGATGGGACCTAGTCCCACATCGTACAGAACGAACATCACAACGTTGCTGTCAGTAGGCGCTCGCCAGCGAGTAGCCAGTGCTCGCTAGCGAAGAGCTAGTCGCTAGCGAACGTACTCTTATCGCTAGCGACCGGACCGAAGTCCCACATCGGACGCAGCATGATGTCAGCCTGTTCCCCCTCACCTATATATATGAGTAGTAGTGGAGTTCTTTTCTTTGCACCTCATTCTCCTGCCTTTTCAAGAGCAGTGCTTTTGGGCGTTCTTTTTTCAGTAAAGGAACTCTGTCGGAGTGATGTTTCGACGTCTTGGGGATACTCTGCTAGAGCAAATTCCCGACGGTGAGTATAAAGTCGTTTTTACCTTTTTCTGCGTGATGGTCGCCAGCGAGCAGGAGGAGCTCGCCAGCGACTAACCCTTCGCTAGCGAGAGGCAGTACCTCGCTAGCGACGGCGTGATCCGCAGCAGTAGTTCAAGTTTTGTTTTCTCTTCTTCAGGGGTCCTAATGGGTCCTTTTTGCACTTCAGGTGCGAACGCAGTGCCGCTGGCTGGAGCCGGAGGTGACGGTGCTTCTCAGTGTCAGGAATATCCACGTGAGTGGAGGTCTGCATGTAGTTTAGCATTTATGGCATATATGTTTATGTTTGATAATTAGGAAAGATAATAATAAAGTTATTTTGCTTGTGTTTGTAGTAGAGTAGTAGTAGCAGTAGTAACATGTTAGGTGGTTAGAGTAGATTAGAAGAGACTTATGTTTTTATGTTGTGTATATGAGTTGTTGATTGGTTGGCTGTTTATTGGTTTATAATATAACATGTGATTAAGACAGATAAACAGATTATGAATAGAATTCATGACATGTATGATTGCTTGAGTGAGTTATGTGCTGACTGTCTAGAGTAGTTACGCCGCCTCTGATTAGTATACGTTACACGCTATGGCCGGTGGTCAGTCCCGGTATCTTAGTATGGTTTACTAATTAGCGGCGAGTCGCCCGAGCCCGCCAAGTATGTTCCGATCCCGGTTATCGGACGGCTTGGTTACAGATACAGATATGCCCCATGAGGTTCAGTTATGAGTAATACTCATGCCGCGCGCTGAGTCAGATTAGATTATGCCTATGCTGAGTGCTAGGTGACAGATCACAGATACAGTGTACAGTAAAGGGGCTTGGTATGCAGACTTTAGTGTGACAACTCGACAGGATATTGTTTGTATGGTTGATAACATGCCAGTTTGTGATATATGTGTTATGAATGTTGCATTGCATGCATATTCCCCATCACTAAGTCGATGACTCACCCCTCATCAACCACATTTCAGAGTACGATCCCGCAGCCGACAAAGAGCCGTTGATCCACTACAGGTCGTTCAGCTGTTATCTTGGGTGAGCTCCGCTTCGATCGTGGAGTCTTAAGATTTTGTTTTATACTTATTCCAGTTAATAGCTTTATAAGAAATTTCAGTTTCAGTTGTAATAGTTGCTCCAGACTTTAGAGGCAGGTTACCTTTTCATTTATGTTTCAGATATTTTCAGTATTCTCAGCAGTTAAACAGTTATTCCAGTTATATCAGTTATTTACAGTTATCAGTTTAACAGTTATTTTCAGTTAATTCATTTTATTTAAGAGTTTATGCATACGTTTAGCGTGTTCGTTGGGATAGTGCCCTTCGCACGGACACCCCTTAATAGCGGGGTGTTACATTTTATAACCTTTTCCTACTAACAACTAGAAATTGCTGATTCCCCAACAGCCATAGCCTCGGGTGTATTAAGATCAGCAATACCAAGCATCAAATCCTTTAAAAAGAAAAGAAAAAGGAGAAAAGAAAGAACCCCAAAAATCAATGACATAATGCACTATTTGCAAGTCTGTAGTATGAAACAAAGAAAGCCAAGCGAAGAGAATAAAGCAAACCAATAGAGATACATGGAGATCTACCATTTCAATAACTTCGGATTCATATCCAGTTAGCTCTTCAATGTTGTAATTCTCAGGATGATCCTACAATTATTTAGTCAAAACTCTGAGAACAAAGATAAGAGATAAAGAGACAAAATGGTTGCAAAGAAGCAAAAATTATGGTTGTTTCAATCAAAACTCAAGTTTTAACCTTCGCATCAAGTTCCAGCCGCTTATTTGCTTCTGACATTACTCTGAGAAAATCTTTATGCTTCCCTAAGACTGCACCAATAAACAAAATTTTATCTCAGGCCAAAACATTGCAGCTCATGAGTACAATTTCATCTTAATAACATTCTTCTCTATTCAAACAAGAACTAGTTCAATGCTTACAAACTTTTAACTAGGTGGTGTAATTAGCACAAAATTGAACAGTCAAATCTTGGTGAAAACAGCGAATAAAGGGATCATAATTCATTGACCGATAGTATAGACACCGTTACAAGAAGGTTTATTCACATTTGAAGTGAATTTTGCATCTGTATGGTCTTTGGAATGAACTTTATTATGTCCACCATTTCTAATCACATCGGAGAAAGATTTCTCTCCAAAGACCAATCATGAAGATGGAATAGGTTGATGAGATTGTTTTGTACCGATGCCTTTGGCTTGTGTTAATTGTAGCATTTCAGAAAAGGCCCTTTGTAAAGTATCCCATCTAGCTCTAGATTGACCTTGGGTTATGATTGCACTCCTTCTTCCTAGCAGAAAGTATTCAGTGATCTTCAGAAACCTTCCTCTCTTGTTATCACTGTGAAGAGCCGTGTAAGCTCTGTCATTGCCCTCCAAACGCTTGAAGAAGGTGTCACTTGAAGTTAAAGCTTCATCCTTAAGAATTGACAGCAACTAGAAAGTGGAGTTTCTATTTAAGGACAAAGACATCATGAAACCTTTATCCTGTTCAATATTTCTAGAGTAATGCTACATGTACACTATAAAATCAGCCACCATTTGCAATAATCCAACTTTTAAAAAATATTAATCGAACTTTTAAAAATGTTGGATTAATAGTTTTAAAAGTTTGATTATTGCAAATGGTGGCTGTTTTTATAAAAAAGTTGAATTATTGTATATGGTGACTGATTTTGGGTCGTTGCAATTTAGCCCCTGAACTTTCAAAACGGGCAATACGATTCCCTGTATGTTTTAAAACGTGCATTCTGCCCCATCCGTCACAACTCCATCCATTTCTCCGTTAAATAAGCACATGCATTGCACATGTCATTTATTAAATGACTAAAATACTTTTTTTTTACGGGTAAAAAGGCACACAATATGCTTTTTTCCTCGTAAAAAAAAAGGTATTTTAGGGGATAAAGTGCTTTTAGGGGGGTAAAATGCTTTTTTTCCCGTAAAAAAAGGGCATTTTATTCATTTAATAAATGACATGTGCACTGCATGTGCTTATTTAAAGGAGAAATGGATGGAGTTGTGACGGATGGGGCAGAATGCACGTTTTAAAACATACAGGGAATTGTATTTCCCGTTTTGAAAGTTCAGGGGCTAAATTGCAACGACCCAAACATCCAGGGAGGTAAAATGTTTTTTTCCCTTCTATTAATAAGTTAATGACTACTTGAATTTGAATTTCATTTTGAGTCAACTCTGTTCTGCCACTGGAGTCCAAGCAATGTGTTTCTGAGTCGTCTTCTTTTGGTTTGATTTGCATGAAACCTTTGTGCCTCTTGCATTGCATATCAAACAAATTAGATGCATCTTAGAAACTGTTTAGAAGTGAAATAGTTTAAGAAGGGAAGTTAAAGTTCAAGATCTTAGCTTATATTGATGACACAGCCATGTAAGAGTTAGTTCTACCATACCCTATCATGTCATCATAAGCACATTCCTCCTAGTGGCTTTGGATGTACGTCGAAGATGTTTATGCCTCTTCTTTTGTTTTTGTTTTTCAAGTAATTGCGAAAGTTTATTAAAATGATGTTTTACTTTCAACCTGGTTTTAGATAATGATTCCATACCCCATCGACCTTAAGGTATGGAGTCCCTTAAGGCTCTTTCTTCTTTATCAAATCATTTAATTGCGATCTTGAAGATCGTTTTTTGTTTGAAAATACCTTGGGGATCTCTTACTGTGTCAATTGTGATTATGAGTCGTAGGGTCCAATGTGTTTTCCTGGTGTTTCTGGTTATTAAGGTCATGTGTTTTGGGCATGGGTAGATGGTTTCTAAAATGACGATATAATATAAGTTGAATAAAGTTTCCGAAAGTGGGTTCCTTATATGTCTTGTGAAAACTTATGTGATTAAAGGCCATAAGAGTAAAGGTAATATGTTTTCATTAGAGTGGATGTCAGAAACCTAGAGTCTATTTTGAGAGTCTAGAATTGCCTTTAATTGCAAGGTGAAAAGGTTTCGAGCTTTACGATTAATTTTGAAAATGAAGTAAACGTGTTTTGAACTACTAGGAATTGGGAATTAACTTGGTTTTTCGAAAATTCCTAAGATAATGTTTTGAAAATAGAGATGAAGCTTTTCAAGGAAAGCATTGGTATTGGATCATGGACCCTAGGAACGTAAGGATCAATTATCCTTGTAAGATTAGGGAATCATACATTTATCTTTAAGAATGTATTTTAGTTATCTTTATGATTATGCAATAGAAGTTTTGTTTCTTGAGTTTGTTTTCCACATCTGAAATGGTTTCCTATGATTTAAGGTTTAGCATTGAGAAACTATCTCTCTTAAAACTTGTCTTGTTTAAAACCTATCATAAATGATTTTCTTTTCGGTTTACGGTTTTGGGCGTAGAAAAGTCTTATCACCCATGAACGTGTTTATGATTTAAAAATGATTTACTTCAAAAGCTGTTTGTTTTATATGATTTAAAAGCAAAGTTTGTTTTAGATTTTGATAAACGAATAAAGGTGGTTTCGCGTTTTGGCCAAATTGGCCCTAACCAAAAAGTTGAGTTGGGTCCTTTATGTATAGAGACCAACGTGGTCTAGTTTCTGCATAACCTGTTTGTTCGGGTTAGTTGTTTCTGTGTGAACCTTCCCTCGAGTCTCTGCGAGGGCAAGAGCCGGTATGTCATGTTTTGTTCTTGTCTTAGAAGTGTCGAATTTCGAGGACGAAATTCTTTCTAAGGAGGGGAGAAATGTAACACCCCGATTTTTATTAAGTTCTAATTAAGTGAAATTAAGGGTAATTGACCCTGGTTAGAATTTAATTGGGTTAGGGTGGATAGATTTCTCCTTATTGAAGTCTTATATGTTATTTATTTTATTTTCTTTATGTGTCTATATGTGTATTTTTAATTCATGTTTAAAGATTAGAAAGCTAGTTGAGCGCTGTAGTATAATTTGGGACGTTTTAGAGTATTTTAGTACTTTTAAGTCACGTGTGGGCCCCACAACACCTTTATATAATGCCCATCAATGCCTCCACTAAAGAAAACCTAATTCCAAACACTCTTGGTAACCTTCATCAATTTTTGTTCCTCCATTCCACTCTCTCTCTCTCTCAAAAACCAAAATCCATAACCATTCCATAACCCCAAATCCATACCAATTCTCACCCAATCACAAAACAAATCACATATTCTTGATCCTCTCACCAAATAGAACATTTCTACCATTTGTTTTTTTTTTAAAGAAGCCATCTTCGTACTGTTTGTGGGGCTAGAGAGAAAGTGAGAAGGAAAGGAGTGTCTCTATGCAAAGCATAGGAGGTCTACGAGAGGTAGGGGTTCTAGACATTTTATATTCACTGTATTTTCATGCATAATGATGTGTGTTTGTTGATATTATTGTTGTTGTTCGTGTTTCCTATTATGGTTCATAAAAGGGGTTACCTTTTTGTAAAATTATTTAAAAGAGAGTGCCTTTTTACCAATTAAAAGTGTTGGGGAAGTGTTATATGAGTTAAAGGTGTTTTGAGAAAAGCTTATCATCAATTGGATGTTTAAAAATGGCTTTTTGGAGGAAAGAACCATTGAAATCACGGAGTTCAGCAACCAGGACGACGTGAGACCGCCCCGGCGGCCATAGAACGCCCTAGCGGTGGCGCCGTCGTGCTGGGCCGCCCCGGCGGCTGGGAGCCGCTCCAGCAGCGGAGATTCCGTGTGAGGCCGCTCCAGCGGTCGTGGTCCGCCCCAGCGCGGGTCCTGTGTTGTCTCTCATCCTTTTTACGAAAATTAATTGTTTCGACCCTTTTGTGTACCCTAATGTGTTCTACGACCCATATAAATGTTATGTACGATTTATGCATGATTTATATACGTTTGGATGATTTGTGATGTATGTTTACATGTGTTATGTGATGTTATTGATGCTATATATATATATGTATACCCTGTAAGACATTAATAACGGCAAAGACGTCAAAAGGGACGCAAAGATAAAGTTACAGTTATAATAAAACACTCCCGTCTTTGGATGGCAACTTTGGTGAACAGCTTCATTGGTAAAAGAAGACGGTACCCCCTCTCCCCATAGTATAGCATGAGCCCATGCCTAGGGGCCGGTGATGTGGAGGAGTATAGGAGGGCTGGCAGTGCCAAAGATTAATGCAAGAAAAAGTTGTTTGATTAAATGTATTATGTTATCTTATGATTTATCCATTGTATATGTTTAGGGGAACTAGTACACTATACCAAGACGTTATTTATTTATGCCATATAAACTGTATAATTAAAATGGACAAGACGCACTTAGGTAAGACGTTCCGGGAAAAGACTTCTTTTTAAACTAATACCTGAATTGAATGCATTCATGTCCCACCTATTTCTTAATTAAACCCGGGGCGGCTTCCTCTATTGAGTCACTTCCCAGTGCTCACCCTATGTTCTTCCCCCATATTATAGAGGAGCAGACAGAGCAGGACCATGGAGCTAGTGAGGAGCAGGCCCAGCCTTAGTTTATTTTCAGTCTTCCGCTTTATAGACCTATATACATTGATTTATGTTTCAGTTATGGATTTATTTCAGTCATTTGTTTGATTTGCTTTAAGTCTGGACCTATGGTAGCCGGCAGCTATTTATTTGACATGTACTTATGGTGGAGTCTCATAAGTCACCCTCTTTGGCTTATGGGATAAAGTCTAGTATTTATTCCATTTATGTTCATGATTGTTGGGAGTTATTTATGTCATGAGACTATTTAGTATATGTGTTGGCATGGTTTTTATTTATCGATTATGTATTCCAAAAAAACCCTTATTTTTATATCGTAAATAAATTTCGAAAACTCTACTCCGGCTATTTTCTGCGTATATATATTTTAAATTCACAGGTAAAACATGATAACAGAAGGTAACCCTTATGAAATAATAGCCTAAAATGACTTAAGAATTAAGGGCTATCTAGTACGGGTTTACATTTTACACTTAGCTTCTGAAACCTTTTACATTATTTCCTAGCATCTATTACAATAGTTTTCATATTACACCTTTCTGAACAAACTAAGAAGCTTATGAACTAATATACTAACTAATATTATATTAGTTTTGTTATTATCAAAATCAAATGAGGATGTTACATTAACATCATGTATTTGGGATTATTTGTTATGTATGTCTAAGGTTAGAGTTATGTTGCATGTATATGCTATACCGATATATTATGTATGATTATATCTAGCGTTTATATGTTGATGATTGCCCCTATTTTTCACGATATTGTATTTTCAAAAATAAATTCTAACGTATTTTTTGCGTATATTATTTTAAAAGAAAGAAACAAGCTATGAAATCAGAACATGACCTTTGATGATTAGCCTAAGATGACTTAAGCATTAAGGTCTAATTACTTGGGGGTTACATTAGGGATATGGGAAATTATGAGCTATAATGGTGATCACACTTGCATGGCATCAATTGTTCCGCAAAATCACGTACAACTAGACGTCGATGTGATTGCAACCAACATATTTGGAATTGTGGAAGGCGACCCAACAGTACCTTTAGAGTGTGCTGCAAGAATCCATCCATCAGAAGTACAGATTTACTCCATCGAATCAAAAAACATGGCTAGAAAAACAAAAGGCTATTGCTCGAATATATGGAGATTCGGAGGAATCTTAACAAGAACTACCAAAGTGGCTCCTTGCTATGCAACATTGTGCTCTAGGTATGAGTGTCAACATGTTATGTTCTGTTATTTGGATAGTTAATGAAATTATGATCTGTTACTTGGATAGTTGGATAATTAATTAATTTTTTATTCAGACACTGTTGAGGAGATACAAACTGCACCCTATTACAGTGGAGACTTGGTTGACCACTCTTGTGTTATGTTTCGACAGAGTTCCAGACAGCACACTCTGCCACCAACTGATGTGGGAAGGTATCTACAACACGCTGACCAACATAGGGCATCAACTCGAACTGAAAAATCAAATTAGCAACAAATGTATATTAGAATTCAATTATTGAATGTATTGATAGTGAATTGATATATCAAAAGCAAATTTTAAATTTTTAATCCAAAATTTTCAAAACAAACTAACCTCATGGTAGTCTAGGGTATCAATGAGAGCTCTAATCCTAATCATTTTTTTCTTTTTGTCCTTAGTAGGGACATAGAAATCCTCCCACTGACAACATAAAATAAATGAATATATTATTATTATTATTATTATTGAACATTGAGGAATTGTTGCTAAAATACAAACACATATACCTCCTACTCAGTGGAACCAAAAAATATTGACACCCTAAACAATATCCATGACTTCAACAACGTCATGGAACCAAAAATCGTGGAGGTGTCGTAATTTATTGCCCGACATAGACCTCTGTACAACGTGCAAAGCACTGTAGAGCCCCAACTATACTATTGACACTCGTCCAGATCCCTCATCAATGGGAACCACCTGAGATTCACATGACAGTCTGAAGTGTTTGGGATGAGTAACCCTGCAATCATCATCAGCATGTACGCATGGGTTGAGTGAAGCAAGTAATCCTCGGTAGGATAACGGGAGTTGTTGGGAAATCACGCATAAAGGTGCAGCGGAAAACAAAAAAAAAATTTATGCAATTCCCACCCAAGGACCCATGTGAATGAACATGATTCATCTATGAATTACCTGTTGAAGCGTTGTCGCAATATAATTTGCGAACAACACTTGTTCTTGAGTTCTTCAAAAGTTCTTGTTCTTGAATTCTTCAACTCTTGAAATCTTGAATTCTTGAACTCTTCGATTCTTGAACTCTTCAAATCTTGAACTCTTCAAATCTTGAACTCTTCAAATCTTGAACTCTTGAACTCTTCAATTCTTGAATTATTCAATTCTTGAATTCTTGAATCTTCACAAAGAGCTATGTCAAACTCTTCCGTTGCAAGTGTAGCAACGGCCTAGAGATATCTACACAGCAGTTGTGAGTGTCAAACACTCACCTTGATGTTTTTCTGAAACTCAGTATGCTAGTAGCGAGAAACAGAGAAATAAGGATTTATAGAGAGGAAGGCTAAAGTGTATGAAGTCAACAACCAACACAAAAGGTTCCTTAGGTGTGTTATTTATAGTCAACACTTAACCTAAACCTAAGTCTTGTTGGGCCCATCTCATGGAAGCCCAATTAGTCACACTAACTTCTCTTAATCCTTATTAGGCCCATCTTATGAAAGCCCAATTAAATTAGTCACACTAATTTAATCTTATATTTTATTAGGTCCATCTCATGAAGCCCAATTAAATTAGTCACACTAATTTATTCTAATTTAGCATCAATAAAAAAACTGCTTTAGTGTGCGACCCTATAGGTTCTTACAACGTTGGCAATATTATTAAATCTCATTTAAATAATATAAACAGTGAGCGGTATCTAGCAACACATCACTGCTACCCAATTTATAAGAAAGTCAACGGTTTGACATAACCTTTTCGTGATTGACGTTACCGCACACTTCAGTCCCTTTGTCCAAATATCCAGATTTAACACAAGCATGGAATTAGTCATCTTGTATAGTTAAATCATTAGTTTCTTGATCTCCGAGTAGACTGATAAAATAAATGACATTAATGTCACACATTAATTCATTTCAGCATGGCCATGCATTTACCCAGTCCTACTCATCAAGGGGCCCACAGATATATCTCTCGTAATGTGAGAGGGACAAATTCTATCTATGTTACTCGCGCCGCCCACATGATTCGTGATATGCCTAATGACCGACTTTATAATTACCCTGTTACGGATAACGTTTGACGGTATCAAAGCACACGACTCCTCATGCAGCGGATCGCAGTAACTTCAAGTCAAAGGACTACATGTACCATCATCACTATGAGAATCACCTATGACATTCACATTACTATCCATGTGGTGTTCTCATGGCGGGTCAGTCCAATATATATCACCATATATGTCTATGTGCAGACTTGATATCACATATCCATAACCTGTGAGAAAAGGTTATCAATCCATACACATACTAGTCTCAACGTATTACTGTTGTCCTGTTGTTTACAGTAATACTTGACTAGGGACATTTAAGAATAGAGTCTCACTATTAGGTTATGTACCTAATCTTTATTCCATTCGAAGGACATCATAATGTTTATTAAAATAAATAAACAATTAATGAAAACAATGCCTCATATATATATATATAAATATATAAAATAAAATGTCACAATATCATATTAAAAATGCAACTATGATTGGCCCTCTAGGGCATATACCAACAGACTCTCACTTGCACTAGAGCCAATACGACATATCTCTAATGCCTATTGATCTAGTATGCCCATCATGCTTCCGCTAAGGAAGTTTCCTGGTCAGTGGGTCAGCGATATTATCATCAGTTGGCACTCTGCATATCTTTACATCTCCTCTATAAAGCGCCTGAGTATGTGTTTGGATCGCTGGTGAGATCTGGGTTCCTTAGCCTGTGCAATGGCTCCATTGTTGTCACAATAGAGAGCTACTGTGTCCTCAATGCACGAAACCACACCAAGTTCAGTAATGAACTTTCAGATCCAAACAATCTCTTTTGCTGCATTACTGGCATCAACATACTCGGCCTCTGTAGTAAAATTGACGACTGTCTCTTGCTTGGAACTCTTCCAACTCACAGTCTCATCTTTAAGACAAAACACATAACCTAATTTTGTCGGTTTGGAAACTAGCATCAGTGTAACCCTTTACAACTAGTTCTTCCTCACCTCCATATATCAAGAATCAATCCTTAGTTCTTCTCAAGTACTTAAGGATATTCTTGATGACTGTCCAGTGACCATCACCGGGATCTGACTGGTATCTGCTCGTCATGCTCAAAGCATACGAGACATCTGGTCATGTACATAACATAGCATACATGATAGATCCAATTGCAGATGCATATGGAATCTTACTCATCCGATCTTTATCAGTTTGAGAAAGGGGACATTGGGCCTTCGAGAGTGTCACATCATGTGACATAGGCAAGAACCCTTTCGTTGACTCATGCATCTTAAAGTGTCTCAACACTTTGTCTATGTATGTACTTTGGCTTAGGCCAAGCAATATGTTTGATCTATCTCTATAGATCCTTACACCCAATATGTAAGTAGCTTTGCCTAAGTCCTTCATTGAAAAACAGTTCCCAAGCCAAGTCTTAATAGACTGTAATGTCGAGATGTCATTTTCAATGAGTAGTATGTCAACCACATACAAGACCAGAAATGCAACTGTGCTCCCACTAACCTTCTTGTAAACACAAGGCTCATCTTCGTTCTTAACGAATCCAAACTGTCTCATAGTCTCGTCAAAACCAAGATTCCAACTCCTAGAAGCTTGCTTCAATCCATAGATTGATTGCTGTAACTTGCATACTCTTGCAGCAACGTCTCTGATGTCAAAACCTTCGGGTTGTGTCATGTACACATCCTCAAGGAGATTTCCATTAAGGAAAGCAGTATTGACATCCATCTGCCATATCTCATAATCATAGTATGCAGCGATAGCAAGTAAAATCCGAATGGATTTAAGCATAGCGCCAGGTGAAAAAGTTTCATCATAGTCTACACCATGAGTTTGCTTGAAACCCTTTGCAACCAATCTTGCCTTATAGGTAATCACATTACCATCCATGTCAGTTTTCTTCTTGAAAACCCACTTACAACCTAGGGGTTTTACCCCTTCAGGTTGATCAACCAAGGTCCATACCTGGTTAGTGTACATGGAATCCATCTCAGATTTCATGGCTTCTAGCCACTTTTCAGAATCAGGTCCAGTAATGGCCTCCTGATAGGTAACAGGCTCATCTTGATCCATGAGCAGCACATCACCCTGTTGAGTCATGAGAACTTCATATCTCTTAGTCGGGTGACGTGTTCTGGCTCACCTACGTGGTTCTTGTGTTACTTGAGCAGACTCTTGTACCACAACAACTTGTGTACTCTGCTCTTATTCCACCTCCGGTAAAGTTTCTTCTTGTGGTTGAAGTATTTCTTCAATTTCTACTTTGCTCCCACTGGCTCCAATGAATTCCTTCTCAAGGAATACACCAGTTCGCGCAACAAACACTTTATTGTCAGATTGGTTGTAGAAATAGTATCCTTTGGTTTCTTTAGGATACCCCACAAAGAAGCATTTTTCAGATTTAGGTTCAAGCTTATTAGAGACCTGACGTTTCACATAAGCTTCACAACCCCAAATCTTCATAAAAGACATACTGGGTCGTCTACCAGCCCACATCTCATATGATGTCTTTTCTACCGTCTTGGTTAGAACACGGTTAAGTGTAAGTGCTGCTGTTAACACAGCATGTCCCCAGAAAGAATTTGGAATGTTTCCATGACTCATCATTGATCGAACCATGTCCAACAATGTTCAATTTCTTCTCTCAGTAACACCATTCCAATGTGGCGTTCCAAGAGGAGTGAGTTGAGATAATATCCCACACTCTCGCAGATAGTTATCAAACTCTTGACTCAAGTATTCACCTCCTCGATCCGATCGAAGGATTTTAATACTCTTGCCAAGTTGGTTTTCTACTTCATTCTTGAATTCCCTGAACTCTTCAAAGGATTCCGATTTGTGTCTTATGAGATACACATATCCATATCAACTGAAGTCATCAATGAATGTGATGAAGTATTGAAAACCACCTATGGCCGAGGTACTAATGGGTCCGCACACATCGATATGTATAAGGCCCAAAAGCTCAATGGCCCTTTCACCCTTTTTGAGTGAATGGCGCCTTAGTCATTTTTCCAATAAACAAGATTCACATGTCTCATATGATTCATAATCAAATGAGTCCAATAATCCATCTTTAAGGATTTTTGAAATGCGCTTCTCATTTATATGGCCTAAACGAGTAAACGACAATGCCAAAGGTAAGAAGGATTCAATTCGTTTGATTTGAACCTCTTAGTATTAATGTTATAGATGGGTGTTTCAAGATCAAGAACGTAAAGTCCATTAATCATAGGTGCACTACCATAAAGGACATCATCATAATAAACTCAACAACATTTGTTCTTTATTATAAAACAAAAACCAAGTTTATCCAAACTGGAATTAGAAACGATGTTATTCTAATGGCATATACATTATAACAGTTCTCTAACTGAATAATGAGCCCAATGGGCAAAGCCAAATCATAACTTCCTACAGTCAATGCAGCAACTCTTGCTCCATTTCCAACTCGTAGGTCGACTTTTACCCTTCGTCAATGATCTAATCTCATTTGCACAAATAAACAAGTGAGAACTACATCGAGTATCTAATACTCATGATGCAGAAGTAGATAATTGACCTCTATAACAATCATACATGAACTGGAAGTCTCACTTCCTTTGTTATTCTTTCATTCTTCCAGGTATTTTGCACAGTTCCTCTTCCAATGTCCGGTCCTACCGGAATGGAAGCAGGTATCCTCTTTAGACACATCGCCCTTAGGCTTCAAGGCTTCAGCTTGGGAATCTCATTGCCCTTGCCCTGGACTTGCTGCTTTGCTTCTTTTACTCTTTCATCTTGAACCATCAGATGGCCTTGCCTTTGCCCTTGATATAGTTGCTTGAGGTGTATGATCACATCATACTCCTACATGCTTTCATGACTCTCATGATATTTCTACAACTCAGGGTCAAGGTAGTAAGTATAGAACAACAAACATCTAAGGCTTTATCCTAATGCTTCTTTAAGCATCTTTGTCAGCCCTAGAAGTACTTGCAGCTGGTGTCTCCTTAGGAACAATTCCTTTGAGGATTTTCTTTTCATGCTGAGGACAATCCTCAAGTTTCTATACCAGTCTAGAAAATTTGTTCCAGACAACTTATCCTTCTCAAGGATACAACTTATCATTCTAAAGGATAGATCGCAATGACAGGTTATTTAATGCGCGTGATGTCATGGTAAACCACAGAAAGATAATATGCAGAGTGAGAATTATGACATATAATATTTAATTAGGACTTTAATTAAATATTGCTCCCACTATTTTACTCAAATCAACGACCCTCTACATTGATTCATAAAATTTTCCTTTGGAATATTTTATAGTGGGTCAAGATCCATATTTCATCTAGCTTTAAGTCAACTTTGGTTGATCGCTTAAAGTTTCGACATTTAGGTAGGAAACTCTTTCCAATTGTATCTTATACAACTCTTGATAGTTGGGTGAATAACACCTTATTCTAATTCATCTTATGAATTAAAGCCCAACTGTCGTTGCCTCTAAGCCTCTCAATCCTATTGAATCTCACTTAGTTAAGTCAAACCCAATGGGTAGCAGTCGGACATTACTTGCTTGTCCTATCGCGCCTTACTGCCATAGATAAGAATGCCCTGCTTTGGCAGACCCACACTACATCGATAACATGTAGGAGCAACCCACACTACATCGCGCCTAACAACAACAACACAATAACAACAAGTCTTACATAGACTTATACAACATCAACCATCTACTCTAGTCCAAGGAATCCTGTTTGTAACATAAGGAGCATACACTAGATACAAACTACATAATGCCTCTAACATATGAGGCTCACCAAATCTAAGAACCCGGAGGAACGGATGAACTCGTCCCTTGATTTGCACCTTGATCTGAAAACATGTTGTATGAATGGGTGAGTCATACGCTCAGTGAATAAACAGGTTATAAGCAGTATATAAAGCATATAACCGTGCAATACTGTTACACATAAACCAATAACATATATATATATATATATATATATATATCGATTCCATCGTTCATATACAGTCTCTTTATCTTGATAGCTTTTAACCTATGAACACCTGGAGCGCGGCCCCGACTCATGTTCATAGGAAGTATGGATGTCCCGCGAGCTATGCCCCTCATCAGACACCATACTGGGAAACCCCGCGAGCTATGCCCCTCATCAGGTTTCCCACTTACGACCCCGCGAGCTATGCCCCTCCTCAGGTCGTTTTACCATATATCTTAATTCATTCAATTTTTATCTTATTAAGCGCTGTTAGTGGCACATAGCATCCATAATCACAGCATAAGTAATTCATCATCATCATCACAACATTTCCATCATATACTCACAATAAACCATGTACAGGCACATAATCCACATATACAGTCATATACAAAATAAACTACATATAACTCATTACTCACATAGATGCTCAAATGAGCAAAACAGCACCGCCGGATCTAGGAGGAGTTGTTTGGAGCTTTCCTAGGAGACTGGAAATCTAGAGAACATAACAGAATCCTCAGAGACATAACAATACTCAAACTCAACCCATAACCCCAACTACTAACACTCTAACACACTATATATATATATATAGGTGTATAATAACCGTTTGAAATTATTTTACTTCAAAATAATTTATAGTTTTCATAATACATTTCTCAACATAGAAAACATAATGAATAATCATGTAATGATAATACATAATAATATTTTCGAAAAGCATTTTCAAAGAAGGTGTGAAAAACAATTCTGCCTGCGAGACCACCGCTCAAGCGGCCAACCACCGCTCGGGCGGTTCGCACCGCTCAGGTGGTCAACCACCGCTCGGACGGTCGAACCCCAGCAGAGAATGCTGGTTCGCGACAGCAGCGTAAAATCAACCAAAAAATCTAATTTTTAACACCCAATACACCAGAAAATCAGCAACAAACAACAATAACAACTATATTACAACATCATAACTTCATAACATCAAAGAAATCACAAATCCTCTCAAACCCTAACCCTCAAAACCGAGATTGGAGAGAAATATACATCAATGGAGAAAAAGAAATACTTTACACTTACCCACAATATACTAGATGAGCAATGGTAACTTGGATCTTGAAGATTGATAGAGTTTTGGTTGAGATTTGAGAGAGATTTGAGAGGGAGAGATGAGAGGAAGGAGAAGAAGAAGAAAGAAAATGAGAGGGAGAGAGAGCTATGAGAGTGAGAAGAGAAAGAAGGAAGGAAAAAGGAAAAGAAAAGGGAGGTGGGGCCCGCTAGGTGTCCTATCTCCCCGGGATGTAACGTGATCTCTCACTCAAACAAACTCAGACTACCCATGTAACACCCTATTAGAAAGCCCTTAATGCTTAAGTCATTTTAGGCCATTTCATAACTTTATATTTAAAATATAATACGCGGAAAATAGGCGGGAGTAAATTTT
Organism: Aeschynomene evenia; assembly: GCA_013621005.1. Lineage (NCBI taxonomy): Eukaryota > Viridiplantae > Streptophyta > Magnoliopsida > Fabales > Fabaceae > Aeschynomene > Aeschynomene evenia. The sequence goes on along the minus strand of RYYW01000049.1, from coordinate 252,645 downwards.
CGAAAATCATTTGCGGTATAGAAAATAAGGGCCTGGCGCATAAATACAACGATAATAATAAGCTATACAAACATCTACGAAAATACTACATCATATAAATAACTCCCATCAAGTAACAAACATGAAATAAATACTAGGTCTCACCCCATAAGCCAAAAATTGTGACCTATGAGATTCCACCATAAATAAGAGTAAATAAATAGCTGCCGGCTAACAAAGGTCCGGACTCAGGAAACATAATAAACAAATAAACGTAGCGGAAGCATAAAAGTCATAACATATGATAAGGAAATAAAACATGTCTCTGATATCTAGGGAACTATATCATAAACTAAGTCTGCACGGGCTCCTCGTGTGCTCCGACATCCTGCTCTGTCTGCTCCTCTAAAAGGTGGGAAAAACATAGGGTGAGCACTGGGAAGTGACTCAGTAGAGGAAGCCGCCCCGGGTTTAATTATAAAATAAGTGAAGCATGAATGAGTTTAATTCGGATATAAGTTGAAAATCAATCTTTCCCCGGAACGTCTTACCTAAGTGCATCTTGTCAATTTTATTAATTCGTATAACATATCATAATTAAAGGTCCATGTGTAGTGTACTATGTGCTTCTATCACAATCAGGGAAAATATAACATAACAGAACATTTATCATAACTTTCTTTCAGAGCATCTTATCATTAACTTTTACTTTAAATCTGTCAGACATGGCAAAGCCTCCCTCCCATCCTTACTCCTACAATCCGGCCCCTAGGCATGAGCTCATCCTAAAACATACGGGGAAGAGGGGGTACAGTTCACCTTCCTCAAGTGAAGGAGTTGCAGCCGATGATGCCACCCCTCCCTACAACACTCATCACAAGCTGAAGGTTACAGGGTATTTTAATCTTTCGGAGTTTCAGAGATCTTTCAGAACGTCTTTTAATTATCAGAAATCTTTCAGAGTTAACTGAGATCTTTCAGAGCACCAGAATATCTTTCAGAACATCTTTTAACTTTTACCGAGTGACAGAGTTAATTCATTCAGATCATTTCATCATAATATATATCATATACTCACATAAACAATTTAACGCATCATAAAAGCAATACATATACTCAATATAACATATATATCTCATACAATAATTATATATACATCATAGCAATTGAACATACATATAAACGTACTTTATAGCTCATATAATCATATATAAATCATGCATAAATCATATATAACATTTATACAAGTCGTAGAACGCATTAGGGTACATAAAAGGGTAAAAACATGTTAATTTATACTCTTTAACATCATGGAATAAACATAGCACATTCACTTACTTACTCTGACATCATGGAGAATAAATAAATACAACTCTTTATCAAATAAACATGATATACAACTACTTATAAATATTATTCTCAATGCTTCTATACCTTTCATGTCATATGATCTTGTTTATTTTATTATTATTTCATACTTATACTTTATTCTAGTTTTACTTGTACTTTATACTCTACCCTTAAGTATCTTGTAAACTCTTATATTTTATTCATCATCAATCTTATCTTCTAACTATTATTGTTACTATTACTATTATCATTACATATCATATATTATACATGTTGTTGTTCTTACTGCATTATTCTTTTATTATTATTATTATTATTTCTACCTGTTATCTACCTGTTATTAACTAATATACATGCTAATAGGTATAAGTTTATGTAATAATAATATGTAATAGTAATATACATATACTAGTAAACTGTCTTTTTTTTTTATTTATTTATATATATACACTCACGCTCCAAGGAAAAACAAGAACCAAGCATGCTCACTGCCACTCGCATATATATATATATATATATATATATGCTATATCTACGTAGTGATAATAATAATAATAATAAGCCACAAAAATTTCTAATGGGAAAAACGACCATCACATTAATCTCATAAAATCATCATCAATATGCATGAAAATAGAATGCCTAACCCCTACCTCTTGAAGACAATTTTGAAATATGCAAAGAGAAACCCTTTCCCGACGTTGCTCTCGTTGGAAACCTCTCTCTCTAGCCCCACGAACGGTCCGGTGATGCCAGAGACTCTAAACGGAGAAACGGAATCGGTAAAAAGGTCCGGCTTGATGAGAGGATTAAGAATATGAGTTTATTTTCTGGATTGGGTAAGGTTTGATAGGTGTTTCATGGTTTGGAGTATCAATGGCTTAGGGAGCTCTTGAGAGAAAGATGACTATGGCGGCTCAGAAGAAGGAGGAGAGTGTTTTTCTCAATTGGAGAGGGTTACTAGTGTTTATATAGGGACTGACTAGGTCAAGAGTCATTGTGGGGGCCACCGTCACTTAAATTACTAAAACACTCCAAATCCCCCCAAATAATACTATAATGCTCATATAATTTTTCTAATATTTAAATATAAATTAAAATACACACATAGACACATAAAATAAAATAAATTAAATAATAATGTATAACACTAACATTATCTAATAACATCATGTAACTCATATAAATATTTTATATCATCATTCCTAACCTCATGCATCATCTAAGTACCAATTAAAACTCATATATGCATCTAATATACTCTTCCACACACAATGAACACTCACATAAATACACATAATTATCATGACATATAATTTACACACGTAATTCACATAGCATAGAATGAACACATATATACACACTTAAATCACGTCACACATAAGGGTTTGACTAGAAGAAACTTATCCACCAAAACCGAATTAAATCCTAACCAAGGTCAATTACCCTTAACCTCACTTAATTAGGACTTAATAAAAGTCGGGGTGTTACATTTCTCCCCTCCTTAAAAAGAATTTCATCCTCGAAATTCGACACTTCTAACACAAAACAACACAAAACATAACAGCTCCTACCCTCGCGGAGACTCGAGGGAAGGTCCACACGCAAGCAGCTAACCTGAATGAACAGGTCGTGCAGAAAACAAGTTCAAGAAACAAAAACATCTGTTGCAAATACATAAAAACAACCGAAATACATTTTTCCATGATAAATGCATGAATCCATAATCTTACAAGGCAAGTTGATCCTTATGTTCCTAGGGTCCATGATCCAACATCAATGTTCTCCTCAAAAAGCTTCATCTCTATTTTCAAAACATCATCCTAGGAATTTTCGAAAATCCAAGTTAATTCTCAATCCCTAGTAGTTCAAAACACGTTTATTTAATTTTCAAAAACTAAATAAAAGCTCAAAACCTTCTTGTTTGCGGTCAAAGGCAATTCTATGCTCTCAAAATAGATTTCAGATTTCTCACATCCACTCTAATGGAAACATATTGTCTGTACTCCTACGACCTTTAATCACATACATTTTCACATGACATAAAAGAAAATCACTTTCGAAAACTTCTTTCAACTTGTATTATATCGTTACTTTAGAAATCATCTACCCATGCCCAAACACATAATTTAAATAACCACAAAACTAGGAAAACACATTGGACCCTACGAATCATAATTACGACGGACACCGTAAGACATCCCCAAGGTATTTTCAAACAAAACAAAAACGATTTTTAAGTTCGCAACTAAACGGTTTGCAAAAAGAGCCTTAAGGAACTTCGTATCTTAAGGTCGATGAGGTATGAAATCGTTTTCTAAAACCCAAGTTGAAAACCGAGCGTCATTTTAACAAACTTTCGCAAATCATTCTTTTGAAAACAAAGGTGAAAAACAATTTTGAAAATAGGTCTTGTAGCTAACATGAAAAACCCTTTTTCGAAAACACTTCTCACTTCGTTTTCTAAACAAAACACAAGGGTGTGATTAATACACAGGAAAACATATGGAGGACAAGATCAACCAGAGATGAGTAAACATCCATGGTTAACTAGCCAAGGCAGTCAACTCTTAACTAAGGTCGACTATCCCTAACTAACCTCATCTAGACCTTAACAAAACTACAAGTAGCTTAACGTCAGGCCTAGACATGCATCACACAATTCCCACCGTACTCACGCACTAAATGGGTTTCCATACAATGATGATTAAGGCTAGTCATCACCATAACAAATCAAACAAGCAAAACATAAATGCTTACCCCCGATGATATCGTCTGATTGCTCCGCGCAAACTGTGAACACACGTCCCTGGTGCTGTGGCCTAAAGGAAGAAGATGACTGTGGACCTGCTACCTTGCAATCCTTGACATAATGACTTGCCTTCCCGCAGCGAAAACATGTATTCTGACCGAGGCGACAGACACCGCCATGAGGCTTGCCGCACGTGGCACATGATGGTAGGGCGGGTAACGCCTGAGGTGGTGCTGCGGCTGGGCGCTGTTGCTGCTGCTGCTGCTGTAGAAGTCGAGGCTGAGACTGAGTCCTAGGTGGCTGACCATATGGCTGAAAGCGAGCAGAGGCGGTGTGGCTGGTCTGCTGAGGTGCCGCACTCCTCCTCTGAGTCTCAACCCTCTGCGGTGCAACTGGGCGGCTGGTCTCCTCTACAATCCTGCAGGTGTCCACCATCTCTCTGTAGTCTCTGATCTTCATGTGCTTAACCATCCTCTTGATGTCTTGGTTCAGCCCAACACAGAATTTCATGCACTTCCAGCTCTCCTTCGGGTTCGCCTGGTAGATCTCTGAAAATCGAATGAGCTCCTCGAACTTGGCGATGTACTCAGGTATGGTCATGGTGCCCTGACGGAGATCAATGAACTCCATTTCCTTGTCCTGGCGAACAGTCTCCGGGAAGTACTTCTCGTAGAACATGTCCTTAAACATCATGTCCCACGTGACCGCTACACCCGCCGCGTCAGAAGCGCGACGAGCATCGTTCCACCAAGAACGTGCCTCCATCTGCAGCATGAAGGTGGCCAGTTGTGTCTTCTGCACCTCTGTACACTGGACCACTGTAAAGATGTCCTCGATACCCTCAGCCAATCCTCAGCTACTGAAGGATCCGTAGTGCCAGGAAAAGGAGAGGGATTGGCCCTCTTGAAGTCAGCGAAATAGGAACTGCCATTACCCGCAGGTGGTGGCGCTGCGTGCTGTTGAGTCATGTGGTCCACCATGCGGTTCATGGCCCTGGCCATCTCCATGAATGCCTCCGACGAAACCCCGCTTCCTTGCCCATTCTCCTCATGATCGTCAGCATCGTCCCTATTACGCCTGCTGGTTGCCATGTCCCTGTGCACACAAACAATGAATATCGAGTTGATCAGGCTCCATATCAACGCTAAGTATGCACAATTACTCTGACAGTCCAGCAAAACGATCATGCACCTCAACACATAACTAATACACATAAGAGGTTATATGCATGATATAACTACCGTACATGCCATAATAGCATAACAGGTCCATTACCCCAAGCCCTGTAGGATAGACCTGCTATGATACCAAAATGTAACACCCTATTAGAAAGCCCTTAATGCTTAAGTCATTTTAGGCCATTTCATAAGGGTTACCTCTTGTTATCATGTTTTATGTCTATATTTAAAATATAATACGCGGGAAATAGGCAGGAGTAAATTTTCGAAAATCATTTGCGGTATAGAAAATAAGGGCCTGGCGCATAAATACAACGATAATAATAAGCTATACAAACATCTACGAAAATACTACATCATATAAATAACTCCCATCAAGTAACAAACATGAAATAAATACTAGGTCTCACCCCATAAGCCAAAAACTGTGACCTATGAGATTCCACCATAAATATGAGTAAATAAATAGCTGCCGGCTAACAAAGGTCCGGACTCAGAAAACATAATAAATAAATAAATGTAGCGGAAGCATAAAAGTCTTAACATCTGATAAGGAAATAAAACATGTCTCTGATATCTAGGGAACTATATCATAAACTAAGTCTGCACGGGCTCCTCGTGTGCTCCGACATCCTGCTCTGTCTGCTCCTCTAAAAGGTGGGAAAAACATAGGGTGAGCACTGGGAAGTGACTCAGTAGAGGAAGTCGCCCCGGGTTTAATTATAAAATAAGTGAAGCATGAATGAGTTTAATTCGGATATAAGTTGAAAATCAATCTTTCCCCGGAACGTCTTACCTAAGTGCATCTTGTCCATTTTATTAATTCGTATAACATATCATAATTAAAGGTCCATGTGTAGTGTACTATGTGCTTCTATCACAATCAAGGAAAACATAACATAACAGAACATTTATCAGAACTTTCTTTCAGAGCATCTTATCATTAACTTTTACTTTAAATCTGTCAGACATGGCAAAGCCTCCCTCCCATCCTTACTCCTACAATCCGGCCCCTAGGCATGAGCTCATCCTAAAACATACGGGGAAGAGGGGGTACAGTTCACCTTCCTCAAGTGAAGGAGTTGCAGCCGAGGATGCCACCCCTCCCTACAACACTCATCACAAGCTGAAGGTTACAGGGTATTTTAATCTTTCGGAGTTTCAGAGATCTTTCAGAACGTCTTTTAATTATCAGAAATCTTTCAGAGTTAACTGAGATCTTTCAGAGCACCAGAATATCTTTCAGAACATCTTTTAACTTTTACCGAGTGACAGAGTTAATTCATTCAGATCATTTCATCATAATATATATCATATACTCACATAAACAATTTAACGCATCATAAAAGCAATACATATACTCAATATAACATATATATCTCATACAATAATTATATATACATCATAGCAATTGAACATACATATAAACGTACTTTATAGCTCATATAATCATATATAAATCATGCATAAATCATATATAACATTTATACAAGTCGTAGAACGCATTAGGGTACATAAAAGGGTAAAAACATGTTAATTTATACTCTTTAACATCATGGAATAAACATAGCACATTCACTTACTTACTCTGACATCATGGAGAATAAATAAATACAACTCTTTATCAAATAAACATGATATACAACTACTTATAAATATTATTCTCAATGCTTCTATACCTTTCATGTCATATGATCTTGTTTATTTTATTATTATTTCATACTTATACTTTATTCTAGTTTTACTTGTACTTTATACTCTACCCTTAAGTATCTTGTAAACTCTTATATTTTATTCATCATCAATCTTATCTTCTAACTATTATTGTTACTATTACTATTATCATTACATATCATATATTATACATGTTGTTGTTCTTACTGCATTATTCTTTTATTATTATTATTATTATTTCTACCTGTTATCTACCTGTTATTAACTAATATACATGCTAACAGGTATAAGTTTATGTAATAATAATATGTAATAGTAATATACATATACTAGTAAACTGTCTTTTTTTTTTATTTATTTATATATATACACTCACGCTCCAAGGAAAAACAAGAACCAAGCATGCTCACTGCCACTCGCATATATATATATATATATATATGCTATATCTACGTAGAACTACGTAGTGATAATAATAATAATAATAATAAGCCACAAAAATTTCTAATGGGAAAAACGACCATCACATTAATCTCATAAAATCATCATCAATATGCATGAAAATAGAATGCCTAACCCCTACCTCTTGAAGACAATTTTGAAATATGCAAAGAGAAACCCTTTCCCGACGTTGCTCTCGTTGGAAACCTCTCTCTCTAGCCCCACGAACGGTCCGGTGATGCCAGAGACTCTAAACGGAGAAACGGAATCGGTAAAAAGGTCCGGCTTGATGAGAGGATTAAGAATATGAGTTTATTTTCTGGATTGGGTAAGGTTTGATAGGTGTTTCATGGTTTGGAGTATCAATGGCTTAGGGAGCTCTTGAGAGAAAGATGACTATGGCGGCTCAGAAGAAGGAGGAGAGTGTTTTTCTCAATTGGAGAGGGTTACTAGTGTTTATATAGGGACTGACTAGGTCAAGAGTCATTGTGGGGCCACCGTCACTTAAATTACTAAAACACTCCAAATCCCCCAAATAATACTATAATGCTCATATAATTTTTCTAATATTTAAATATAAATTAAAATACACACATAGACACATAAAATAAAATAAATTAAATAATAATGTATAACACTAACATTATCTAATAACATCATGTAACTCATATAAATATTTTATATCATCATTCCTAACCTCATGCATCATCTAAGTACCAATTAAAACTCATATATGCATCTAATATACTCTTCCACACACAATGAACACTCACATAAATACACATAATTATCATGACATATAATTTACACACGTAATTCACATAGCATAGAATGAACACATATATACACACTTAAATCACGTCACACATAAGGGTTTGACTAGAAGAAACTTATCCACCAAAACCGAATTAAATCCTAACCAAGGTCAATTACCCTTAACCTCACTTAATTAGGACTTAATAAAAGTCGGGGTGTTACATTTCTCCCCTCCTTAAAAAGAATTTCATCCTCGAAATTCGACACTTCTAACACAAAACAACACAAAACATAACAGCTCCTACCCTCGCGGAGACTCGAGGGAAGGTCCACACGCAAGCAGCTAACCTGAATGAACAGGTCGTGCAGAAAACAAGTTCAAGAAACAAAAACATCTGTTGCAAATACATAAAAACAACCGAAATACATTTTTCCATGATAAATGCATGAATCCATAATCTTACAAGGCAAGTTGATCCTTATGTTCCTAGGGTCCATGATCCAACATCAATGTTCTCCTCAAAAAGCTTCATCTCTATTTTCAAAACATCATCCTAGGAATTTTCGAAAATCCAAGTTAATTCTCAATCCCTAGTAGTTCAAAACACGTTTATTTAATTTTCAAAAACTAAATAAAAGCTCAAAACCTTCTTGTTTGCGGTCAAAGGCAATTCTATGCTCTCAAAATAGATTTCAGATTTCTCACATCCACTCTAATGGAAACATATTGTCTGTACTCCTACGACCTTTAATCACATACATTTTCACATGACATAAAAGAAAATCACTTTCGAAAACTTCTTTCAACTTGTATTATATCGTTACTTTAGAAATCATCTACCCATGCCCAAAACACATAATTTAAATAACCACAAAACTAGGAAAACACATTGGACCCTACGAATCATAATTACGACGGACACCGTAAGACATCCCCAAGGTATTTTCAAACAAAACAAAAACGATTTTTAAGTTCGCAACTAAACGGTTTGCAAAAGAGCCTTAAGGAACTTCGTATCTTAAGGTCGATGAGGTATGAAATCGTTTTCTAAAACCCAAGTTGAAAACCGAGCGTCATTTTAACAAACTTTCGCAAATCATTCTTTTGAAAACAAAGGTGAAAAACAATTTTGAAAATAGGTCTTGTAGCTAACATGAAAAACCCTTTTTCGAAAACACTTCTCACTTCGTTTTCTAAACAAAACACAAGGGTGTGATTAATACACAGGAAAACATATGGAGGACAAGATCAACCAGAGATGAGTAAACATCCATGGTTAACTAGCCAAGGCAGTCAACTCTTAACTAAGGTCGACTATCCCTAACTAACCTCATCTAGACCTTAACAAAACTACAAGTAGCTTAACGTCAGGCCTAGACATGCATCACACAATTCCCACCGTACTCACGCACTAAATGGGTTTCCATACAATGATGATTAAGGCTAGTCATCACCATAACAAATCAAACAAGCAAAACATAAATGCTTACCCCCGATGATATCGTCTGATTGCTCCGCGCAAACTGTGAACACACGTCCCTGGTGCTGTGGCCTAAAGGAAGAAGATGACTGTGGACCTGCTACCTTGCAATCCTTGACATAATGACCTGCCTTCCCGCAGCGAAAACATGTATTCTGACCGAGGCGACAGACACCGCCATGAGGCTTGCCGCACGTGGCACATGATGGTAGGGCGGGTAACGCCTGAGGTGGTGCTGCGGCTGGGCGCTGTTGCTGCTGCTGCTGCTGTAGAAGTCGAGGCTGAGACTGAGTCCTAGGTGGCTGACCATATGGCTGAAAGCGAGCAGAGGCGGTGTGGCTGGTCTGCTGAGGTGCCGCACTCCTCCTCTGAGTCTCAACCCTCTGCGGTGCAACTGGGCGGCTGGTCTCCTCTACAATCCTGCAGGTGTCCACCATCTCTCTGTAGTCTCTGATCTTCATGTGCTTAACCATCCTCTTGATGTCTTGGTTCAGCCCAACACAGAATTTCATGCACTTCCAGCTCTCCTTCGGGTTCGCCTGGTAGATCTCTGAAAATCGAATGAGCTCCTCGAACTTGGCGATGTACTCAGGTATGGTCATGGTGCCCTGACGGAGATCAATGAACTCCATTTCCTTGTCCTGGCGAACAGTCTCCGGGAAGTACTTCTCGTAGAACATGTCCTTAAACATCATGTCCCACGTGACCGCTACACCCGCCGCGTCAGAAGCGCGACGAGCATCGTTCCACCAAGAACGTGCCTCCATCTGCAGCATGAAGGTGGCCAGTTGTGTCTTCTGCACCTCTGTACACTGGACCACTGTAAAGATGTCCTCGATACCCCTCAGCCAATCCTCAGCTACTGAAGGATCCGTAGTGCCAGGAAAAGGAGAGGGATTGGCCCTCTTGAAGTCAGCGAAATAGGAACTGCCATTACCCGCAGGTGGTGGCGCTGCGTGCTGTTGAGTCATGTGGTCCACCATGCGGTTCATGGCCCTGGCCATCTCCATGAATGCCTCCGACGAAACCCCGCTTCCTTGCCCATTCTCCTCATGATCGTCAGCATCGTCCCTATTACGCCTGCTGGTTGCCATGTCCCTGTGCACACAAACAATGAATATCGAGTTGATCAGGCTCCATATCAACGCTAAGTATGCACAATTACTCTGACAGTCCAGCAAAACGATCATGCACCTCAACACATAACTAATACACATAAGAGGTTATATGCATGATATAACTACCGTACATGCCATAATAGCATAACAGGTCCATTACCCCAAGCCCTGTAGGATAGACCTGCTATGATACCAAAATGTAACACCCTATTAGAAAGCCCTTAATGCTTAAGTCATTTTAGGCCATTTCATAAGGGTTACCTCTTGTTATCATGTTTTATGTCTATATTTAAAATATAATACGCGGGAAATAGGCAGGAGTAAATTTTCGAAAATCATTTGCGGTATAGAAAATAAGGGCCTGGCGCATAAATACAACGATAATAATAAGCTATACAAACATCTACGAAAATACTACATCATATAAATAACTCCCATCAAGTAACAAACATGAAATAAATACTAGGTCTCACCCCATAAGCCAAAAACTGTGACCTATGAGATTCCACCATAAATATGAGTAAATAAATAGCTGCCGGCTAACAAAGGTCCGGACTCAGAAAACATAATAAATAAATAAATGTAGCGGAAGCATAAAAGTCTTAACATCTGATAAGGAAATAAAACATGTCTCTGATATCTAGGGAACTATATCATAAACTAAGTCTGCACGGGCTCCTCGTGTGCTCCGACATCCTGCTCTGTCTGCTCCTCTAAAAGGTGGGAAAAACATAGGGTGAGCACTGGGAAGTGACTCAGTAGAGGAAGTCGCCCCGGGTTTAATTATAAAATAAGTGAAGCATGAATGAGTTTAATTCGGATATAAGTTGAAAATCAATCTTTCCCGGAACGTCTTACCTAAGTGCATCTTGTCCATTTTATTAATTCGTATAACATATCATAATTAAAGGTCCATGTGTAGTGTACTATGTGCTTCTATCACAATCAAGGAAAACATAACATAACAGAACATTTATCAGAACTTTCTTTCAGAGCATCTTATCATTAACTTTTACTTTAAATCTGTCAGACATGGCAAAGCCTCCCTCCCATCCTTACTCCTACAATCCGGCCCCTAGGCATGAGCTCATCCTAAAACATACGGGGAAGAGGGGGTACAGTTCACCTTCCTCAAGTGAAGGAGTTGCAGCCGAGGATGCCACCCCTCCCTACAACACTCATCACAAGCTGAAGGTTACAGGGTATTTTAATCTTTCGGAGTTTCAGAGATCTTTCAGAACGTCTTTTAATTATCAGAAATCTTTCAGAGTTAACTGAGATCTTTCAGAGCACCAGAATATCTTTCAGAACATCTTTTAACTTTTACCGAGTGACAGAGTTAATTCATTCAGATCATTTCATCATAATATATATCATATACTCACATAAACAATTTAACGCATCATAAAAGCAATACATATACTCAATATAACATATATATCTCATACAATAATTATATATACATCATAGCAATTGAACATACATATAAACGTACTTTATAGCTCATATAATCATATATAAATCATGCATAAATCATATATAACATTTATACAAGTCGTAGAACGCATTAGGGTACATAAAAGGGTAAAAACATGTTAATTTATACTCTTTAACATCATGGAATAAACATAGCACATTCACTTACTTACTCTGACATCATGGAGAATAAATAAATACAACTCTTTATCAAATAAACATGATATACAACTACTTATAAATATTATTCTCAATGCTTCTATACCTTTCATGTCATATGATCTTGTTTATTTATTATTATTTCATACTTATACTTTATTCTAGTTTTACTTGTACTTTATACTCTACCCTTAAGTATCTGTAAACTCTTATATTTTATTCATCATCAATCTTATCTTCTAACTATTATTGTTACTATTACTATTATCATTACATATCATATATTATACATGTTGTTGTTCTTACTGCATTATTCTTTTATTATTATTATTATTATTTCTACCTGTTATCTACCTGTTATTAACTAATATACATGCTAACAGTATAAGTTTATGTAATAATAATATGTAATAGTAATATACATATACTAGTAAACTGTCTTTTTTTTTTATTTATTTATATATATACACTCACGCTCCAAGGAAAAACAAGAACCAAGCATGCTCACTGCCACTCGCATATATATATATATATATATATGCTATATCTACGTAGAACTACGTAGTGATAATAATAATAATAATAATAAGCCACAAAAATTTCTAATGGGAAAAACGACCATCACATTAATCTCATAAAATCATCATCAATATGCATGAAAATAGAATGCCTAACCCCTACCTCTTGAAGACAATTTTGAAATATGCAAAGAGAAACCCTTTCCCGACGTTGCTCTCGTTGGAAACCTCTCTCTCTAGCCCCACGAACGGTCCGGTGATGCCAGAGACTCTAAACGGAGAAAACGGAATCGGTAAAAAGGTCCGGCTTGATGAGAGGATTAAGAATATGAGTTTATTTTCTGGATTGGGTAAGGTTTGATAGGTGTTTCATGGTTTGGAGTATCAATGGCTTAGGGAGCTCTTGAGAGAAAGATGACTATGGCGGCTCAGAAGAAGGAGGAGAGTGTTTTTCTCAATTGGAGAGGGTTACTAGTGTTTATATAGGGACTGACTAGGTCAAGAGTCATTGTGGGGGCCACCGTCACTTAAATTACTAAAACACTCCAAATCCCCCCAAATAATACTATAATGCTCATATAATTTTTCTAATATTTAAATATAAATTAAAATACACACATAGACACATAAAATAAAATAAATTAAATAATAATGTATAACACTAACATTATCTAATAACATCATGTAACTCATATAAATATTTTATATCATCATTCCTAACCTCATGCATCATCTAAGTACCAATTAAAACTCATATATGCATCTAATATACTCTTCCACACACAATGAACACTCACATAAATACACATAATTATCATGACATATAATTTACACACGTAATTCACATAGCATAGAATGAACACATATATACACACTTAAATCACGTCACACATAAGGGTTTGACTAGAAGAAACTTATCCACCAAAACCGAATTAAATCCTAACCAAGGTCAATTACCCTTAACCTCACTTAATTAGGACTTAATAAAAGTCGGGGTGTTACATTTCTCCCCTCCTTAAAAAGAATTTCATCCTCGAAATTCGACACTTCTAACACAAAACAACACAAAACATAACAGCTCCTACCCTCGCGGAGACTCGAGGGAAGGTCCACACGCAAGCAGCTAACCTGAATGAACAGGTCGTGCAGAAAACAAGTTCAAGAAACAAAAACATCTGTTGCAAATACATAAAAACAACCGAAATACATTTTTCCATGATAAATGCATGAATCCATAATCTTACAAGGCAAGTTGATCCTTATGTTCCTAGGGTCCATGATCCAACATCAATGTTCTCCTCAAAAAGCTTCATCTCTATTTTCAAAACATCATCCTAGGAATTTTCGAAAATCCAAGTTAATTCTCAATCCCTAGTAGTTCAAAACACGTTTATTTAATTTTCAAAAACTAAATAAAAGCTCAAAACCTTCTTGTTTGCGGTCAAAGGCAATTCTATGCTCTCAAAATAGATTTCAGATTTCTCACATCCACTCTAATGGAAACATATTGTCTGTACTCCTACGACCTTTAATCACATACATTTCACATGACATAAAAGAAAATCACTTTCGAAAACTTCTTTCAACTTGTATTATATCGTTACTTTAGAAATCATCTACCCATGCCCAAAACACATAATTTAAATAACCACAAAACTAGGAAAACACATTGGACCCTACGAATCATAATTACGACGGACACCGTAAGACATCCCCAAGGTATTTTCAAACAAAACAAAAACGATTTTTAAGTTCGCAACTAAACGGTTTGCAAAAAGAGCCTTAAGGAACTTCGTATCTTAAGGTCGATGAGGTATGAAATCGTTTTCTAAAACCCAAGTTGAAAACCGAGCGTCATTTTAACAAACTTTCGCAAATCATTCTTTTGAAAACAAAGGTGAAAAACAATTTTGAAAATAGGTCTTGTAGCTAACATGAAAAACCCTTTTTCGAAAACACTTCTCACTTCGTTTTCTAAACAAAACACAAGGGTGTGATTAATACACAGGAAAACATATGGAGGACAAGATCAACCAGAGATGAGTAAACATCCATGGTTAACTAGCCAAGGCAGTCAACTCTTAACTAAGGTCGACTATCCCTAACTAACCTCATCTAGACCTTAACAAAACTACAAGTAGCTTAACGTCAGGCCTAGACATGCATCACACAATTCCCACCGTACTCACGCACTAAATGGGTTTCCATACAATGATGATTAAGGCTAGTCATCACCATAACAAATCAAACAAGCAAAACATAAATGCTTACCCCCGATGATATCGTCTGATTGCTCCGCGCAAACTGTGAACACACGTCCCTGGTGCTGTGGCCTAAAGGAAGAAGATGACTGTGGACCTGCTACCTTGCAATCCTTGACATAATGACCTGCCTTCCCGCAGCGAAAACATGTATTCTGACCGAGGCGACAGACACCGCCATGAGGCTTGCCGCACGTGGCACATGATGGTAGGGCGGGTAACGCCTGAGGTGGTGCTGCGGCTGGGCGCTGTTGCTGCTGCTGCTGCTGTAGAAGTCGAGGCTGAGACTGAGTCCTAGGTGGCTGACCATATGGCTGAAAGCGAGCAGAGGCGGTGTGGCTGGTCTGCTGAGGTGCCGCACTCCTCCTCTGAGTCTCAACCCTCTGCGGTGCAACTGGGCGGCTGGTCTCCTCTACAATCCTGCAGGTGTCCACCATCTCTCTGTAGTCTCTGATCTTCATGTGCTTAACCATCCTCTTGATGTCTTGGTTCAGCCCAACACAGAATTTCATGCACTTCCAGCTCTCCTTCGGGTTCGCCTGGTAGATCTCTGAAAATCGAATGAGCTCCTCGAACTTGGCGATGTACTCAGGTATGGTCATGGTGCCCTGACGGAGATCAATGAACTCCATTTCCTTGTCCTGGCGAACAGTCTCCGGGAAGTACTTCTCGTAGAACATGTCCTTAAACATCATGTCCCACGTGACCGCTACACCCGCCGCGTCAGAAGCGCGACGAGCATCGTTCCACCAAGAACGTGCCTCCATCTGCAGCATGAAGGTGGCCAGTTGTGTCTTCTGCACCTCTGTACACTGGACCACTGTAAAGATGTCCTCGATACCCCTCAGCCAATCCTCAGCTACTGAAGGATCCGTAGTGCCAGGAAAAGGAGAGGGATTGGCCCTCTTGAAGTCAGCGAAATAGGAACTGCCATTACCCGCAGGTGGTGGCGCTGCGTGCTGTTGAGTCATGTGGTCCACCATGCGGTTCATGGCCCTGGCCATCTCCATGAATGCCTCCGACGAAACCCCGCTTCCTTGCCCATTCTCCTCATGATCGTCAGCATCGTCCCTATTACGCCTGCTGGTTGCCATGTCCCTGTGCACACAAACAATGAATATCGAGTTGATCAGGCTCCATATCAACGCTAAGTATGCACAATTACTCTGACAGTCCAGCAAAACGATCATGCACCTCAACACATAACTAATACACATAAGAGGTTATATGCATGATATAACTACCGTACATGCCATAATAGCATAACAGGTCCATTACCCCAAGCCCTGTAGGATAGACCTGCTATGATACCAAAATGTAACACCCTATTAGAAAGCCCTTAATGCTTAAGTCATTTTAGGCCATTTCATAAGGGTTACCTCTTGTTATCATGTTTTATGTCTATATTTAAAATATAATACGCGGGAAATAGGCAGGAGTAAATTTTCGAAAATCATTTGCGGTATAGAAAATAAGGGCCTGGCGCATAAATACAACGATAATAATAAGCTATACAAACATCTACGAAAATACTACATCATATAAATAACTCCCATCAAGTAACAAACATGAAATAAATACTAGGTCTCACCCCATAAGCCAAAAACTGTGACCTATGAGATTCCACCATAAATATGAGTAAATAAATAGCTGCCGGCTAACAAAGGTCCGGACTCAGAAAACATAATAAATAAATAAACGTAGCGGAAGCATAAAAGTCTTAACATCTGATAAGGAAATAAAACATGTCTCTGATATCTAGGGAACTATATCATAAACTAAGTCTGCACGGGCTCCTCGTGTGCTCCGACATCCTGCTCTGTCTGCTCCTCTAAAAGGTGGGAAAAACATAGGGTGAGCACTGGGAAGTGACTCAGTAGAGGAAGTCGCCCCGGGTTTAATTATAAAATAAGTGAAGCATGAATGAGTTTAATTCGGATATAAGTTGAAAATCAATCTTTCCCCGGAACGTCTTACCTAAGTGCATCTTGTCCATTTTATTAATTCGTATAACATATCATAATTAAAGGTCCATGTGTAGTGTACTATGTGCTTCTATCACAATCAAGGAAAACATAACATAACAGAACATTTATCAGAACTTTCTTTCAGAGCATCTTATCATTAACTTTTACTTTAAATCTGTCAGACATGGCAAAGCCTCCCTCCCATCCTTACTCCTACAATCCGGCCCCTAGGCATGAGCTCATCCTAAAACATACGGGGAAGAGGGGGTACAGTTCACCTTCCTCAAGTGAAGGAGTTGCAGCCGAGGATGTCACCCCTCCCTACAACACTCATCACAAGCTGAAGGTTACAGGGTATTTTAATCTTTCGGAGTTTCAGAGATCTTTCAGAACGTCTTTTAATTATCAGAAATCTTTCAGAGTTAACTGAGATCTTTCAGAGCACCAGAATATCTTTCAGAACATCTTTTAACTTTTACCGAGTGACAGAGTTAATTTATTCAGATCATTTCATCATAATATATATCATATACTCACATAAACAATTTAACGCATCATAAAAGCAATACATATACTCAATATAACATATATATCTCATACAATAATTATATATACATCATAGCAATTGAACATACATATAAACGTACTTTATAGCTCATATAATCATATATAAATCATGCATAAATCATATATAACATTTATACAAGTCGTAGAACGCATTAGGGTACATAAAAGGGTAAAAACATGTTAATTTATACTCTTTAACATCATGGAATAAACATAGCACATTCACTTACTTACTCTGACATCATGGAGAATAAATAAATACAACTCTTATCAAATAAACATGATATACAACTACTTATAAATATTATTCTCAATGCTTCTATACCTTTCATGTCATATGATCTTGTTTATTTTATTATTATTTCATACTTATACTTTATTCTAGTTTTACTTGTACTTTATACTCTACCCTTAAGTATCTTGTAAACTCTTATATTTTATTCATCATCAATCTTATCTTCTAACTATTATTGTTACTATTACTATTATCATTACATATCATATATTATACATGTTGTTGTTCTTACTGCATTATTCTTTTATTATTATTATTATTATTTCTACCTGTTATCTACCTGTTATTAACTAATATACATGCTAATAGGTATAAGTTTATGTAATAATAATATGTAATAGTAATATACATATACTAGTAAACTGTCTTTTTTTTTTATTTATTTATATATATACACTCACGCTCCAAGGAAAAACAAGAACCAAGCATGCTCACTGCCACTCGCATATATATATATATATATATATATGCTATATCTACGTAGTGATAATAATAATAATAATAAGCCACAAAAATTTCTAATGGGAAAAACGACCATCACATTAATCTCATAAAATCATCATCAATATGCATGAAAATAGAATGCCTAACCCCTACCTCTTGAAGACAATTTTGAAATATGCAAAGAGAAACCCTTTCCCGACGTTGCTCTCGTTGGAAACCTCTCTCTCTAGCCCCACGAACGGTCCGGTGATGCCAGAGACTCTAAACGGAGAAACGGAATCGGTAAAAAGGTCCGGCTTGATGAGAGGATTAAGAATATGAGTTTATTTTCTGGATTGGGTAAGGTTTGATAGGTGTTTCATGGTTTGGAGTATCAATGGCTTAGGGAGCTCTTGAGAGAAAGATGACTATGGCGGCTCAGAAGAAGGAGGAGAGTGTTTTTCTCAATTGGAGAGGGTTACTAGTGTTTATATAGGGACTGACTAGGTCAAGAGTCATTGTGGGGGCCACCGTCACTTAAATTACTAAAACACTCCAAATCCCCCCAAATAATACTATAATGCTCATATAATTTTTCTAATATTTAAATATAAATTAAAATACACACATAGACACATAAAATAAAATAAATTAAATAATAATGTATAACACTAACATTATCTAATAACATCATGTAACTCATATAAATATTTTATATCATCATTCCTAACCTCATGCATCATCTAAGTACCAATTAAAACTCATATATGCATCTAATATACTCTTCCACACACAATGAACACTCACATAAATACACATAATTATCATGACATATAATTTACACACGTAATTCACATAGCATAGAATGAACACATATAT
Source organism: Aeschynomene evenia (assembly GCA_013621005.1). Classification (NCBI taxonomy): domain Eukaryota; kingdom Viridiplantae; phylum Streptophyta; class Magnoliopsida; order Fabales; family Fabaceae; genus Aeschynomene; species Aeschynomene evenia. Next base: position 233,371 of record RYYW01000049.1, on the reverse strand, counting down.
ACACACTTAAATCACGTCACACATAAGGGTTTGACTAGAAGAAACTTATCCACCAAAACCGAATTAAATCCTAACCAAGGTCAATTACCCTTAACCTCACTTAATTAGGACTTAATAAAAGTCGGGGTGTTACAACCCAAGGTATTACAATCTTCCCCCCTTAAAGAATTCGGACCCCGAATTCAATCACAGAAGGGAAAATAGATTACTTGAAACATGAAAGAGGTGCGGATACTTATCCCGCATGGCTTCCTTGGGCTCCCATGCAGCTTCCGGACCTGAGTGGTTCCGCCAAACCACCTTCACTGTAGCAACTTCCTTAGTTCGGAGCTTCCTCACCTGACGATCCACAATCGCCACAGGTTCCTCCTCGAAAGCTAAGTTCTCATCCAGAGGCAACACTTGATGCTCAAGCACATGAGAGGGGTCAGATAGGTACTTCCTCAACATAGACACATGAAAGACGGGGTGTATAGCAGCTAACTCAGGAGGAAGTGCCAGATGATAAGCTACAGCTCCAATCCGATCCAAGATCTCAAAAGGTCCGATATAACGGGGACTCAACTTCCCTTTCTTCCCGAACCTCATAACTCCCTTCGTTGGAGAAATGCGGAGAAACACATGATCACCAACCGAAAACTCCAAATCTCGTCTCTGGTTGTTGGCATAGGCCTTCTGCCTATTCTAGGCCGCTTGCAGCCTTTCCCTGATCAACTTCACCTTCTCCATAGCATCTTGAACCAATTCGGGTCCCAACAGAGCCGCTTCACCACTCTCAAACCACCCAATGGGGGAGCGACATCTCCTACCATACAGAGCCTCAAACGGTGCCATTCCAATACTGGCCTGATAACTGTTATTATAAGAGAATTCGATCAATGGAAGGTACGGATCCCAACCATCGCCGAAATCCATCACACAAGCTCAGAGCATGTCTTCCAAAATCTGAATAGTCCTCTCTGACCCCGCGAGCTATGCCCCTCATCAGGTTTCCCACTTACGACCACGCGAGCTATGCCCCTCCTCAGGTCATTTTACCATATATCTTAATTCATTCAATTTTTATCTTATTTAGCGCTGTTAGTGGCACATAGCATCCATAATCACAGCATAAGTAATTCATCATCATCATCACAACATTTCCATCATATACTCACAATAAACCATGTACAGGCACATAATCCACATATACAGTCATATACAAAATAAACTACATATAACCCATTACTCACAGAGATGCTCAAATGAGCAAAATAGCACCGCCGGATCTAGGAGGAGTTGTCTGGAGCTTTCCTAGGAGACTGGAAATCTAGAGAACATAACAGAATCCTCAGAGACATAACAATACTCAAACTCAACCCACAACCCCAGCTACTAACACTCTAACACACTATATATATATATATATATAGGTATATAATAACCGTTTGAAATTATTTTACTTCAAAATAATTTATAGTTTTCATAATACATTTCTACACATAGAAAATATAATGAATAATCGTGTAACGATAATACATAATAATATTTTCGAAAAGCATTTTCAAAGAAGGTGTGAAAAACAATTCTGCCTGCGAGACCACCGCTCAAGCGGCCAACCACCGCTCGGGCGGTCGAACCCCAGCAGAGAATGCTGGTTCGCGACAGCAGCGTGATATCAACCCAAAAATCCAATTTTTAACACCCAATACACCAGAAAATCAGCAACAAACAACAATAACAACTATATTACAACATCATAACTTCATAACATCAAAGAAATCACAAATCCTCTCAAACCCTAACCCCCAAAACCGAGATTGGAGAGAAATATACATCAATGGAGAAAAAGAAATACTCTACACTTACCCACAATATACTAGATGAGCAATGGTAACTTGGATCTTGAAGATTGATAGAGTTTTGGTTGAGATTGGAGAGAGATTTGAGAGGGAGAGATGAGAGGAAGGAGAAGAAGAAGAAAGAAAATGAGAGGGAGAGAGAGCTACGGGAGTGAGAAAAGAAAGAAGGAAGGAAAAAGGAAAAGAAAAGGGAGGTGTGGCCTGCTAGGTGTCCTATCTCCCCGGGATGTAACGTGATCTCTCACTCAAACAAACTCATACTACCCAAGGTATTACAAAATGTTAGGGAACATTTAGAGTTATTTATTGATTGTTAGGGACCATTTTGGGCTACTTATTGTCATGTCTGACGGAATCCGTTTAGGGACGAACGGATGTCTGAAAAATGACATTGTCAGCGACTCAGTTGTCACTTTCTCAATATCAGAAACTACCTTGTCCATCCTTAAAATTGTCAAGGACCGATTTGGGGGTTTATCCCAAATTAAATAATGATATTAGGATATTTTTCTTGAAAAGAGTAAATTTTAAAGTGAGTTCTCAGATAAAGTTAGTTCTTGTAAAGTTGAAAAGTTGTTTTTTAACCACATTTATAAATGCAATAAATAAATGTGGGTAAACCATGAATACTGTTTATCAGAGAATAGAAACATAGTAAGTAGTTTAAATTGTTGGTGAGCAATTATTGAATTTTAGCTAGGTACAAACAAAATATAATAAGTCTTTAAATACTTTGATTTTTTATTAGACCATTATTTAGTTATATTAGAAATTATTGCAGGATGCCTCTAACATGTAAATTTGAATTTACAGAATATCTCTGAGACTACATATTAATTAGATTCGAATTATTGATGAGAAAAAAAAAAGTAAGTTATCATGTACTTTCGATTTTAATTTAGAATATTATTCTTTGGTATTTATTGATTGAAAATTATTAGTATCATTCAATCATCATTAAATGAATAAAAAGGACGATAAAATTGTTGTGTAAGTTACATTTATGATATGTCCATGAGAGTACAAGTAGACTCATTGTTTGTGAAAGCTGATCAAACTGTTGGTGAGAAAAAGTAAAATCCAATAAATTGTCAAATATTTTCAATTTTAACATTAGAGAATTATTTTTTTAAATATTTATCATTGGAAATTATTTTAGTATTATTAAATCACCATTAGGTGAGGGTAGTGTAAGAGTAAATAAAGCAAATTTGTAATTATAAAATGCTCTAGAGTTAGAAGATATATATATTAAACAGCCTGATGGCACACATATTTACCCAGAGATAGCCAACAACTCTAGGTTCTATCCATATTTTAAGGTGAACTCTTTTACCTTTTTCTCTTAACAATAATAAATTTAGTATTCAACATATTTGATAATAAGATAATTTAATGTCAGGATTGTATTGGAGCAATTGATTGTACACATGTGCGTGTCAAAGTTCCAATGAAACATGCTCCTAGGTATTGTGGTAGGAAAGATTACCCTACACAAAATGTATTAGTTGCATGTACTTTTGACTTAAAGTTCACATATGTCTTACCTGGATGGGAATGAACAGCATCAGACTCAAGAATTGTTAAAAATGCTTTAAGACGTAGTTGTCCCCTTAAAACGCCAGAAGGTAATGCAAATTAAAAGTATTTGAGGAAGTTTATTATGTTTAAAATTTTTGTAATAAACGCATTTAAATATTCACTTTTTTTTAGGGAAATTTTACCTTGTCGATGCTTAATTCCCTTTAAAGCCTTGTCTTATCACACCCTATAGAGGAGAACGATACCACTTACAAGAATATTCCAGAAACCCACCATGCAATCCTCGTGAGTTATTCAACAATCGTCACTTATCTTTGCACATTTCTATTGAATGCGCATTTGGGGTGTTGAAGAAGAGATTCCCTATAATACAAACTAAAACAGATCCGACATTTGGTATCACCATTCAAAAAGAGATCATAATTGCTTGTTGTATATTGCACAACTACTTGATGAGTGTAGATCCTGATCAAAATATGATAGATGAAGTGCAACATGAACTTGAAAATGAGAGTAACTCACGTGAGAACCAAGAAGCTCGTAGGGAAGACAATTGTGATACAAGTAGAGCAGAAATAATTAGAGATAACATTGCAGCTAATATGTGGTTGAATTATTGATTATGCTTAACGTTTATGTTTAGATATGTTTTTAATTATTTAGTTCATTTTATGAATTTTATTTATCGTAATTTATTTGAGATTTAAATTTATTTTGTAATAAGTTTTATTTTTTAGCAATGGATGAAACTCCGAAAAGAGCAAAGAAGAGTAAAAGTGGTGAAACACTTTTTTGGACACATTCCATGGATGAGGTTATGATTGATGCATATTTACATCAACAAAATTTGAGCAATAAAAATAGCAATTGTATGACATCAACTGCAATGCACAATGAGTTGAGAGATCACTTTCCCGACAAGCCAATTTCTAAAGATAAAATAAAAGATCACATGAAACACATAAAAGCAAAGTTCAATGTTTGTTATGATCTTTTCAAAAATGGGCTAAGTGGTTTTGGCTGGGATACAACAACAAGCATGTGGATTGCTGAACCAGAAGTCTGGGACAAGTTAATTGAGGTATGTGTTACAAATAAAATTGTGTATTCATATTTATATTTAATTGAATAATTGCCTCTAAAATTTCGAAATATTAGTTACTATTTTGTTAATTTTTATAATAAACTTTTTAATGTCTATTTTCTTTTATTATATTTATTTTGACTTGTATTAATTTTTAATTTAGGGTAAACCAGAAGCTGCTGAGTGGAGAAACAAACCTATTCCACATTATGAAAAATTAGCTCAACTTTTTGGAAAAGATCGAGCAACAGGAGAGCATGCAGAAACAGGAGCTGAAATTATAACAAGACGAGCAGCAAATGGTATGAATGAATATAGTGACACCATAGATGAAATAGACCATTTGGTATGTACCAATGAAGTTACTTTAGATGGCTTTGACATTGCTGAGGAAGAGCATCATCCATTCGATAATCTCAGAGGACATTATGATAATCAATCTAAAGCTACAAACACATCGACTAAAATGAGGGGGAGAAAATCAAGTGAAGATGGAAGCATGCATATTGTTAAATCTGTGGACAAAATGATTGATGTGTTTTCAACCATAGGTAAAACCACACTAGAGTTAATGAATCAAAATAAGAATGTTGTTGTTGAGGATGTCTGGAAAACATTGGTGGACATTGGTGTTGACCGAGCTTTATTGCCGAAAGTGTACATGGCCCTTGTTCGAGATCCCAATGCTATGAAAGGTTTTATGGGACTTCCAGTTAATGAACATAAGGAAATGTTACCTCATATTGTGCCAGGATATCCATTCACTTCTTGATAATTTTGCTTTAAGGTAAATGGTGTATATTGTTTTTGTTTTATTTTCACTTGTTTTCATTTTTTTTTTGGTTTTGTATTTAGTTGTTAGAATAATTTTTTATTTTTTATTGTACAATGAAAGAATTTTTTTTTTATGATTTCTATCGTATGAATTTGCAGTTATGTGGAGGTCTTAACATATGAGATCATCATAGAGGACTTGGAGCATGATATATTTATACAAGATTTGGAAGCTACCCGAAGTCTTTATTTTCTTTATTTTACTTTATGCATTATTAGAACTTTGATTTTTATTTATTTTATAAGTTTATTATGTTATTTTCTTTTTAAGTTATTTTATATTAATTATTGGTTATGTTATTTAGTAATTTTATTGATTTGTCTCTTTGTGGCACTTTTACTTCTCAATTCGGAGTTAATCTAATATTTAGCTATGGAAAGAAAAATAAATAATTAATTATATGATTGAACTATCTTATTTAATAATTGAACATGGTAATACTAGGAATTATTAAACGTTACAATACGAACTTATTTTATAATATATCTTATTTTATAACGTAATATTTTTGTGAAAAATAGATTAGCATATACTGCAAGGGTAATAATGGTAAAATAATTTATAATTATGTCATTCCATTCCTTTCCATTTTATCATCCAAACAATAGGATGGTAATTATACTATGGGATTATTATTGACTATCCAAATAATGATTTGGCATTTATTTCCCATTCCATACCATACCACTCCATTATATTCCATTACTAGTCTAATAACCCGTGCGATGCATGTAACACCCCTGAATATCATAGCTCTAAAATATATATATTACAGTTAACAATTTCTGAATTTATCTGTTAGAGTAATTTTTACGAGTTTATGATTTTAATAATAATATGAATGCGTCCTTGTATTTCCATGCATGAACTATATGATTATTTTTAATGTTCATATATGTATATATATATATATATATATATATATATATATATATATAACATAATTTACTACAACACGTGTACATGCGCGACACGTGGCATTTTCATGCAAATCATGCAAAAACCATACAACACCATATAATATTTAATTAGATGCACCAAAAATATTTTTATTCAATGATGAAATTTTTGGACTCACCATTTTATAATTTCCCGGATCGTATATTTTATTTTTGAGCCGAGTGTGTCGCGAAGTCCCCGTCCGAGAGGGGAAAGAATACGAGGATGAAGAAGTAGTATTCATAGAGATTTAGAGTCACCACCAATCAATTTCTTCATTAAACAATGTAATGGTCGATTGGACACCCAAGAGAAATGGTCTGCATAAACAGAGATTAGGTTCGGGGGTTGATTACGAGTAGGGAAGGTGTTAGCACCCTACAACGTCCGTTCCAAGAATGGTTACCTGTTAATCTCTGTTGTCTTAAAATTTGATTTTATTGTTTTTTTTTTAAGATACATGTGCCCTATTTATTAAAGGTTATGATTTAATAAATCTCGACTGAAGACCTTGAAATTATCAGGAAGAACTTATGCGATCGGTATCCCAATAATCTTCCCCTGAACTATAGATCGTTGATTGAATTACCTTATTTATTTATCGTAAAATGGTTTCCTCTACTAATTTTAAATTTTCAAGGAAAATCATAATTCTCTTTACTAATTCAAGATTTTCTAGGAAAACTGTTAAAACAGTTTCCTTTGCTAATCTCAGAATTTTCAAGAAAAATATATCATAACATTAGTGATAATTTCCTCTACTCATTATTTAATTTTTCAAGGAAAATCATCACAAGATATTTATTTATTATATATTTTATTAATAATGATTTCCTCTACTAATTTTAAATTTTCAAGGAAAATCATAAATAATGATTACCTCTACTAATTTTGAATTTTCGAGGAAATTCATGATATAGCCCCAAGAATATTAGGTAGATTTTTATGTGACTGGTATCCCGGTCATCTCCTAATTTTTCCATCGTCGGCCAAATAATTATTATTTTTGAATGGTTGACTTGACAGGAATTACCCGTTCCTACGTATCCTCCAGTACAATGAGGAATTCAAAGTCACGTATTTCTTACTAAACGATTTGTGAAGTTAATATATTTTTTATTGTTTTGTTTTTATTATTATATTTTTTTGTTTTTGTTTTTATTTTTTATTTAAAACACACTTAAAAAAAACTGAGCCCGAAAAAAAAAAAAGCCCAAATAGACATGGATCAAAATTAAAGAGCAGCCAAAATGAATACCTATTTTCTTAGCAGCAGCAGCAGCAACAACAATAATAATAATAATAACCACACAACACATTCAAAACATACATACATAGGGTTTAAAGTGCGAGAACGATGGAATGAGGGTGAGAGAAGCAGCGGCGCAGCCGCTTAGAGAGAGAGAGGCGCGGCCAGAGGTGGGGGACGGCGACTCTGCAACCGGTGGTTCGAGGTGGGAAACGGCGAGAAGAGCGATGGATGAGAGAGGGAGGCAACTCGTGGCTGAAAGGGGAAGACATTGATCGCGATCTTCGCGGCTGTGACACGCCGTGACCGTCGCGACCTTGACCGAGGAGAGACCAAGTGGAGGAGGAGTGGTGCCGACCACCGCTGCCGTTGCTGCGCTGTCGACAGAGGAGTTTGGACCTGGGTTTGGCGTTGTTGCTCGTGGCGGATCTTGCGCCGCCGCTGCTGCTGCTCATCACCGTCGCCACTGATGCCTGGCCGAGGAAGGAGAAAGGGGTGGTGACTGCTAGATCCTAGCTCCCACCATCGTCACCGCCGATGGTGCTGCCGACGGTGAGTTCTGTCTTCCTTTTTTTTAATTTATTTATTGATTGATTAATTAAATGATTATGATGATAATTGTGCTGTTCACTCTACTCTTCTCTGTTTCTTATTTGATTTGTACACCATTTTTGTTGCTTCAGGTATTGGTCACATTTTTTTTAACTTTGAATGAGTTCGATCTCGAGAAGTCAGGCTAATGTGTATACAGGGGTTGTGCTCAGTATTTTCTCTCTGGTTCCACTCAACTCTGTCTCTGTTCTTGCATTTTTTTTTTGTATTCTTTTTTTTTTTATTCATTATTGATATTCAAGAACTGTAATATGGACTGAACATTTTATTGGATTTCTGTTGTATTCAAACTGTATAAAATGTATACAGCATGCATTTAAAAATAGAAGGGTTCCTTGAAATTTTACCTCGTGATGATGAAGTATTTGCACACTGGATAACTATTCTCTGGATGTATGTTTGCTAGTGGTGTGATTATATGAATGTGAAGAGAGTCTGGAAATTAGGAGTTTTTGCTATGTAATAAGAGGGTGCTTCCGCAGATTAAATCTTCTTACCTCTATTTATTAGCATTTCTTTTGAACGTTCAAACAACAATTAATCACATGATGATCAAACAAAATAAGCAAAGTGATGATAATCAAGACAAGTTTTGTTACGTTTTAATGACAACAAAAAAACTTTTCAGAAAGCTCAATTCACGGATCATCGGCACCTAAAGTCATTTGTTTTCATATTTTATGATTTTTTTTTTATTTTAAAAAAACTAAGTGGATAGAACTAAGTAAAGATGAGGTGGGCTACTAAAAGGAAAAGAGAGAAGAGAAGAAAAAAATTAGTGCTGGGTCAAAAAGAATTTCTGATCCAAATCATTAAAAAAAATCTTTTTTTTATTTGGGCCCAAAACTCAATTCATTTTTGTTGTTTTTTAGTAAAACAAAGTACAATTAAATAAACAAAATAATAATAATAATAATAAAATAAGTTTAAAACACAGATAAATTTGGGTATCAACAGAGTGAAATTACCAAAATATCCCTACCCTTATTTAGGTTAAAACACTTAACCTAAACTACAAAAAAATTTAAAATACACTAACCCTAACCCATATGTGGCCGAGGGAAATGAAGAGTTAGTGGAGGGAGTTGGGAAATTATCCAACCACCTCATTAAGTGTCCTAACCATGCTTTAGGGAACAAAAAATACCCTAATCCTTCATCTATTGGCCCTTTAATCCATCACAAGGATCCTCATCCAAGGGTTAGAATATCACAACCCCTTCCCCTACCCCATTCAAATTTTCAGCCAAGCTCCCTCTCCCTTCTATAAATATAAGTCTTCCATCACTCATTTTATGCACAAAAATCAACCTAAAAGGGCATACTAAAACTATGTCAAAATATCTCTAGATTGTTCCCTTAGAAAATTCCTCTCCAAACCTCCCAAAAACCTTTCACAAATTCGGCCACCCTCCAAACACCACCATCTCCATCATTTTATTTCATTTTCAAGATCCTAACACACTCAAAAACCTCCATACAACCCTCTATACCACCCTAGACCAACAAAAGAAACACCAACTCCACCATTTGTAGAAGGAGAAGCTCGGCCATAAAGAGAGGAGGAGCAAGCTCCAAAACTTCAACAAATAACATCCAACAACTCCTAGGGTCTTGTTTTAAAGTGAGTCATTCTATCAAAAAGTTTTCATTTTTATTGAATAAAAATGCTTTTGAGTGAAGATAATCGGTGAAAATGTTTTGTTTGATTCAAAATAATATATTCTACTGGTTCTTAAGTTTTTACACAAGATCTACCATAAAAATGAAGTTTTGATAAATATGGTGCGTTATTAAAGTATAAAGTTTGGTTCTTGGTGTTGTTTTGAGGACATGCATGCATGCAAATGATTTATTTTGTGATTGAAAATATATTTTCTTGGACCATTCTTGAGAGGAACAGCGGCCATGAGGAGAAGGAGGGAAATGATGGTTGTTTCTTGGACCAAATAAAATAATATTAAAGGACCCTTAAAAGTGAATAATATGAACCTTATATGTTTCTAGAAATGACCTTAAAAATAAGATCTTGATGAGGAAAAATAAGTGGTGATAATGCATGTTAAAAATAAGATAAAGATCTAGTAAAATATGAAGAAAAAGACTATTTTAATGAACCAAAAATAGATTTTTAAAATGGGCTGACTCAATATTATCAAAGAAATTATTAAAATAATATATCTAAGTGAAATAAAATTTATTTTACAGATTTGCAATTTATTTGGTATTTATTCACTTGAAAAATGCTTAAAATAGTGCATAGCTTAACTAAAATAATGCTAGAAATTATAGAAAATACCCTAATAATTATTTAGTGACTTTTTAACTCTGTAATAATTATTTCTAACACTAATAAATTGATTTTAACATATCTGTAATTTATTTGTATTTTATTTTAAAGAAATGACGTAAAAACGATTATTTATGAGTATTTAACCATTTAAAAATATTTTAATACTAGTAAATATTACCTATGCTATTTGGAATTCTGGAATATTCATTTATATTACTAATAAAATAATGATGTCAGTTTTGTAATTTATTTGTATTTTATCCTAAGGAAAAGGGCGTAAAAACGATTGTCTGTGGGGTATTTAACTATTTAAAAGTACTTTAATAATATCACTTGTGACATTTGGAAATATTAAGTTTTCATGAAATAAAAATGATAGATCAGAATTTAAAACATTTTGGTAAAAATATAAGTAAGGAAAGAGGTATATTATATATAAATAGTTGAGAAATAGTTAGAAAAAAAAAATGCTTTTATTCTGGAGGTTTTATACTCTGATATAATATTTCAGATTTTGAAATATTTTACTATTTATTTCATGACAAAAGTGTTTTAGAATGCATAGTTCTGTAAAAATAATTCGATAAATACATTATCTTATATTTAAGTTAATACTACTATACTTATACACCAAATTAATTATTTCACAGAACAAAATAAAGTACTTTTACATTCTGTCCAAAATTATGAGGTTTAGAAAAGATAAAGTAACTTAATTCTTGAATTATAAGAAATAAAAGGGTAAATAAGGAATTGCATAACCCATATAGCATTAGGAAGGGAACAAAGTTAATAAGGTCATAATGGAATGATTTCTAAGTTATGAGAAATATTAATATTCATAATACTTTAGGAAGAACTCTGAAAATGGAATTAAATCATAATGCATAATAATGGGTGTAGAGAGAGAGAGGTGATTTGACGTGTGCAGAACTTTATTTGTGCGTATCATACTTTATGTTCTGAACTTGTGGAGATGTGGAATTGTGTGGCTATGTATAAAGTGATAAAGAGAATGATCTAGATTGTTGAGATGAAATTTCGGTGATGACTATGATTGCTGTAGTACACTGTGTAATACTGATATTGAAATTGACTGATGATATCTTGAGACTGAATTGGATGGGATGCGATTGACTGTTGATTGGATTGTCTGTTGATTGTTTGCTTTGTGTATTTTTACCGTCAAGTGGAACTCTCGATTAGCCTAGATCCAGCCGTTCTACTGAGTGAACGGTGGTGCATTGCACATACTCACGGGATAGGGAGGCCTATGGGGTGAGATGTGGTTCTCATGCATTGGACACTTAGTCCTACTAATGAAATGGTGATTGAAAGTATATGTATATTCCAGGGAGTTCCCGATTGTGTAAGCGTACGCTCATGAAAGTGGAAAACGACTAATCCCTAGTTCCATGTAGACGAAGAAGTTCTAAGCCGACGGAGCCACCTAGGAGACCTTATTAGTACGGCCTGAGGAGGACTCTAATGTGGTGACGTTAGATAGAACTTGACGTAGGGTGCTAGTTACGCGATAACCTAGAAGAGACCTTAGATTCCCTTAGTTCGGGCAAGTAGGATGTTTGACTGTTCAACGTAACACACCTCAGTTCTTTAAAAAGATAAATGTATAATTTCAAAAAAATGGAGGATGTTACTTTGAACAGCTGGAGTTGGCATAAGCAGTACCAAGCCCGGGTATCGGCAATGATTCACTGAGAATTTTATTCTCATACTCGCTTTCTTTCTTATGTCCCAATTCTAGGAGATGGATCCCCCGCCGCCCGCCGTTGACCTGCTATCTGTTCGTTATCACCCAGCTACAGGGTACATCTCAGTCACGTCAGTTGTCTCGAACACCTTTGGTTTCTACGTGGCGGACCTTCCCCTATGGGATCCCCTGCCAGAGCCATTTATTCCTCAGCCACCCGTTGGAGCTGGGCATCCTCCGCCCGGTGGACACCATGCACCTCCTCCACCTCCCGTGCACATGCCGGCTCAGGGACCCGAGTCTCCTCCTAGATCACCTGTGTTCGCCGAGGACGATATTATGGGTAATCCATTCCTTTGGTTCAACCCGGATGATTATGAGCCCGGCTATGTGCCGGGTGAGGGAGCGTCTGACGACGAGGAGATCTTGGAGGCGGCCGTATCTCCAATGAAGGTCGAGGAAGAGGACGAAGAGGAAGAAGACCAAGAGGAAGACCCTGATGAGGCCGAGTGACTGTAGCTGAGGATTTCTTTTTATGTTGCTCTTTTAGTACTTTATTTCTTTTTTGTTATGAACACATTTTGGTTGTAAAGGTCATTGTTTCAACCTGTTTTGATAACACTATGGTTGTAATTTTCATTACCGTTGTACTTCGTACCTTTGGGGTTTTGTCTCTCCCCAATATTTTGGATGATGTTTAATTTCAGTTTTATTATCCCTTCTTCCCATCTGTTGTATGGTTTATTTCGTTTCGTCTTTCGTTCGCGTATTTAAAAAAAAAATCTTGTGTTTTCTGCTGTTAGATTTAGGATGTTACATTTTTGGTATCAAAGCGGTTCGTTCTATCTCACGGACCGAACATGGGTCTTTCTTTGCTTTCGTGTGTTCCGACTTCTTGAATCTGTGTCTCTGAAATTCAGTGCTTCATGCTTTCCCAGTCTTACATTGTCATACTCTATAACTCTATAATACTCTGTGCATTATGCGTCCTCAATGCTTTGCATCGAGATAAGCCTGATCAACTCATGGGTTGTGCAGGTATTGCAGGAGAAAATGCCACCTCGTCGAGACGCGTCGCATGGGACAGGTGACGCGCCTAATCTTTCTGTCGCCGAATTCCTGCGAGCCCTGACCAACCAGACCGAGATGACCGCTCGTGTTCTGGCTGCTTTGGAGCAAGCACGGGGCGCTCAACAGCCCGAGGATGATGAAGCCAAGAGGTATCGGGACTTCAAGTTCCGAGAGCCTCCGGTGTTCAATGGGGAGCTGAATCCGGATCTAGCCGATAGCTGGATGCTGCGGATTGAGAGGATCTTTGAGGATGTGCCTAGAACTGAGGAACAAAAGGTTATGTTTGCCTCTAGGCAACTGCAAGGTCAGGCTGAGGCATGGTGGGAAGCCTCTCGTCCTATCCTTGCTAATGCTGAAGGTCAATTTACCTGGGATGACTTCAAGGCTGCATTCTACACCAAGTACTTCCCCCGCAGCGGAAGGAGTGCCAAGGATCGGGAATTTCTGGATTTGGTCCAAGGCAAGATAACGGTGTTCGAGTACACAGCTAAGTTCGAGCGTCTGTGCCGTCATTCCTTCACCTACCAGTTGAATCCTGACGAGGAGTGGAAGTGCATTCAGTACGAGAGGGGCTTGAGGTCGGAGCTGAATGAGATGGCCGCCATGAACGAGATTCGAGACTTCCCAACTTTGGTGAATAAGTGTCTGGTGCAAGAAGAAAGCATGATGGATTGTTATGCCTGTATATGTAATTATAATATTGCTGCATAAACTGTTTTAATCTATTATTCACTGAGCGTATGACTCACCCATTCATACAAACCATTTTTTTAGATTCAGGTGCAGATCAGGAGGCGAGTCCTTCCGTCCCTCCAAGCTCTTAGCTTTGGTGAGCCTCAATGTCTGGAGGCATTATGTTATTTCTATTATGTCATTAGAATGCTCCATAGGTTGACAAACAGGATTGTCTAAGTTATGTATGCGTTGTAAGTCTAATTAAGACTTGTTACCTTTCTGTTGGATTTATGTATGTATTATGGATTATGGGGTAATACCTTGAAAACCCTATTATATGTATGGATTTTATGCATGTATGCATGTTATAGTAGTTGTGGTTGTTGTTGTTTAGCTGGATTGAGGTGTGAATTACAGGTTAAGGCTGACATGGGACTCGGTGTCCCATGTGCCGGTCACAATCCGATTTGGGTCGTGACAAAGTTGGTATCAGAGCCTAGGTTGAGTCTTGTAACTTATGGAGCAAAGTGTTTTCAATAGGGTGACAATAGTGTAAATGGTTGCCGGCCCATTTTCACAAGATTGTGACTCTACTGAAAGCTTTTATAGAATGTCTTATGGTTTTGTCTTGATGTTTCTGTGTGGTGATCCCTTATTGTTCAGGGTCATCTCTTCTGCTGTTTTCTGAACGCTTGTTTGTTTGTGTAGCTATCTTGTTCTGACCATGCCTCCTAAGAGAAGCACTCAAGGTAGACCTCGTATCAACAGGGGCCCTCCTCCTGAGCAAGAGGATGTGGGACCCCAAGGGGGAAACACGGATTATGACCGCGATGCGGAGATCCGGGATATTCGTCAGACTCTGAATACTCTGATGCTGATGATGCTAAACCAGAATCAAAACCAGAATCAGAATCAGAATCAGAATCCGGAACAGAACCAGAGGAGGGAAGACGCACATGGACTACGAACCACCTAGGCCGGGACCTCAGGTTTTTGGGACTCATGAGGTGACACTGGAGGCTTATCTAAGGCTGAACCCACCGACTTTTTCGGGGGAATCCATGGAGGAAGACCCAGAGGATTTCTTGGATCGGGCCACTAGAGCTCTACGTGCCCTTCGATGCCATGATGTGAGGGCCGTGGATCTGGTGACCTACATCCTTCAGGGGACTGCTGTTCACTGGTATGAGACCTGGTTGATGGAAAGGGCTCATATAAGGAGGCCGCCACCAATATGGGAGGAGTTTACTAAAGCCTTCAGGGCAAGGTTGTTTTCTGAAAACCAAAGGGAGCTCTTGGTGGAGCAATTTCTGAAGCTGAAGCAGATTCCGGGCATGTTTGTAGTCGAGTATGCTACACAATTTACTCGATTATGTCGATATGCGCCACATGAGATCATCACTGAGGACAGGAAGGTGAGAAGGTTTGTGAAGGGGCTCAGGGAACCGATGCGTTCCATTCTGCATAATGAGATAGAGAGGAAGTCCTTCTCTCAGGTCATGGATACAGCTGTGGGTATTGAGAGCTCAAGGGAAGAAGACAAGCCGAATAGGGGATTCGAGAAGAAAAAGAAGACTACAGGGAAATTCTCCGGAGGATCCAGTTCTGGTGGGTCCCAAGGTTATCAGCAGCAGAGGTTTTCCGTGGGGAGTGGTACTAACTCCTCAGGATCCACCCCTAGGGCCATGTCTGGGATGAGGCCCCAAGCTAGCAGTGCTTCCCATTCGAACGCACAGTGGTCTGGACCCCAAGGTCCTCAGCGCCCTCATTGCAAGCAGTGTGGGAGATTTCATCATGGGGCGTGTCGCCCGAATCAGAATGTGTGCTATGGATGTGGACAGGCAGGGCATTTCATCAGAGATTGTCCTCGCCTTGCTGGGGGAGCTACTGAGCATCAGGCACCCGCCTTTCCTGCACCATCTCATTCAGCTATGTCTCCGGGTAGTTCTTCCGGGCAAGGAGGTCGGGGTGCAACCAGAGGAAACAGAGGTAGAGGTCAAGGTGGAGGAGGGAGAGCTCAGCCGAGGGTCTTTGTTTTGACTTGTCAGGATGCTCAGGCATCGAACACAGTTGTGGCAGGTATTTTGAAAGTTGGCTCATCTGAAGCTTATGTGTTGTTTGATCCGGGCTCTACAAATTCATATGTGTCCTCGTTCTTTGCGTCTCGTCTTGGCGAGCAACCCACAGCTTTGGAGGATCCTTTTTGGGTTAGTACTCCGGTGGGAGAACCCCTTTTGGTTCGGTTGGTCTGTAGGTCGTGTGTGGTCTCGGTGAGCGGGATGGACACTTTGGCCGACTTAGTGCTTCTTGAGATGGTGGATTTTGATGTGATCCTAGGCATGGATTGGTTAGCTTCCTGTCATGCCTCCGTAGATTGCTACGCTAAGTTGGTCCGTTTTGTCCTCCCCGATGGCTCGACCTTTGAGTTTCAAGGGGATCGATGTGTGACCCCCGCTTCTTTAATATCGGCCTTAAGTGCCATGAAGTTGATGGATCATGGGAACCAAGGTTTTCTTGCATCAGTTGTGGATGTGGAGGCTAGAGTGCCGGATTTGGATCAAGTTCCGATTGTGAGCGAGTTTCCAGATGTTTTTCCAGAGGATTTACCGGGAATGCCGCCGGATAGGGAGATAGAGTTCGGGATTGACTTAAACCCCGAAGCTCAACCTATTTCTATTCCCCCTTACCGTATGGCTCCGAAGGAGTTGAATGAGTTGAAGGATCAGTTGAGGGATCTTCTGGATAAGGGATTTATCCGTCCGAGCACTTCTCCTTGGGGTGCTCCGGTTCTCTTTGTTAAGAAGAAGGATGGGTCTATGAGACTTTGCGTGGATTATCGGCAGCTCAATAAGATGACGGTCCGCAACAAGTACCCTCTTCCCAGGATCGATGATTTGTTTGATCAGCTTCAGGGTGCTTGTTGTTTTTCTAAGATTGATCTGAGATCGGGTTACCATCAGTTGAGGATTAAGGAGGGAGACGTTCCGAAGACAGCTTTCCGCACCCGGTATGGACATTTTGAGTTTCTGGTGATGTCCTTCGGTTTGACCAATGCTCCGGCAGCTTTCATGGATCTTATGAATCGGGTGTTTAAGCCGTTCTTGGACCGATTCGTCATCGTCTTCATTGACGACATCTTGGTTTACTCCAAGAATGCGGCGGAGCATGAGCACCATCTCAGAGCGGTGTTGCAGACATTGAGGGATCATAGCCTTTATGCCAAGTTCTCCAAGTGTGAATTTTGGCTTGACCGAGTGACCTTTCTTGGGCATGTGGTATCTAGGGATGGGATCATGGTAGATCCAAAGAAAGTTGAGGCAGTGCAGAAGTGGCCGAGGCCTACGACGGTGACCGAGATCCGTAGCTTCTTGGGTCTTGCTGGTTACTATCGGATGTTTGTTAAAGATTTCTCCCGGATAGCAGCCCCTCTCACCCAGTTGACCCAGAAGAGTGTACCTTTCCAGTGGTCGGAAGCTTGTGAAGAGAGTTTTCAGAGGTTAAAGGAGTCCTTGACCACCGCTCCTGTCTTGGTTTTGCCTTCGGGTTCCGGAGGGTATTCTGTGTACTGTGATTCTTCTCGGATTGGGCTTGGTTGTGTTTTGATGCAGCATGGAAGAGTTATCGCTTATGCATCAAGGAAGTTGAAGACTCATGAGTAGAACTACCCGACTCATGATTTAGAGATCGTTGCGGTCGTTTTTGCTCTTAAGATCTGGAGACACTACCTTTATGGGGAAACCTGTGAGATCTACACCGACCAAAAAAGCTTGAAGTATATCTTTCAGCAGCGGGATCTTAATCTGAGGCAGAGGAGATGGATGGAGTTGCTCAAGGACTATGATTGCACGATTCTGTATCACTCAGGGAAGGCGAATGTTGTTGCTGATGCACTGAGTAGGAAGTCTATGGGTAGTCTGGCCCACATTGCTGTCGTGAAGAGACCGTTGGTTGAGGAGATCCATAGGCTGGAGTCAGAGGGCATGCACTTCGAGTTAGGGAGATCTGGAGTACTCTTAGCTCATGTGCGGGCTCAATCCTCTTTGGTGGACCAGATTAAATCTGTTCAGCGGAATGATCCAAGGCTTGCTAAGCTAGTGTTAGAGGTCAGTGAAGGGAAGAACGTTGAGCTAGCTCCAGACTCAAAGGGTGTTTTACGGTGTGGGCAGCGGTTGTGCGTACCCGATGTGGGTAATCTGAGGAGGCTCATACTAGAGGAAGCTCACAACTCCAAGTATTCCATCCATCCAGGTAGCACGAAGATGTATCAGGATCTGAAACAGTTGTTTTGGTGGGAAGGTATGAAACGGGATGTGGCAGACTTTGTTTCTCGGTGCTTGGTGTGTCAGCAAGTGAAGGCTGAACATCAGAGACCTGCAGGGTTGTTGCAACCGATTGAGATACCGACATGGAAATGGGAGAGGATCACCATGGACTTTGTGACGGGGCTACCCCGTAGTTTTCGAGGCTTTGACTCCATATGGGTGATTGTGGATCGACTGACCAAGTCGGCCCACTTCATTCCGGTCAAGACTTCATACGGAGCGCCGCGATATGCTCAGCTATTCCTCGAGGTCATTGTGCGACTTCATGGTGTTCCGACCTCCATTATCTCCGACAGAGGGACTCAGTTCACCTCCCGGTTTTGGCAATCCTTTCAAGAAGCTTTGGGGACTCGCCTTAACTTCAGCACAGCTTTTCACCCTCAGACCGACGGTCAGTTCACCTCCGAGCTTGTTTGATGGATTTTGGAGATGGTTGGGAGCCGTACCTTCCGTTGGTGGAGTTTTCTTATAATAATAGCTATCAGGCCAGCATCGGTATGGCACCGTTTGAGGCTCTTTATGGTAGGAGGTGTCGGTCTCCCATAGGTTGGTTTGAGAGTGGTGAAGCTGCACTGTTAGGACCCGATCTGGTACAGGATGCCATGGATAAGGTAAAGTTGATCGGGGAGAGGCTCCAAGCGGCTCAGAGTAGGCAGAAGGCCTATGCTAACAACCGAAGGCGAGATTTGGAGTTTTCGGTCGGAGATCATGTGTTTCTCCGCATATCTCCGATGAAGGGAGTTATGAGGTTCGGTAAGAAGGGAAAGCTGAGTCCTCGGTATGTTGGACCTTTTGAGATCTTGGATCAGATTGGGGCAGTGGCCTATCATTTGGCACTTCCACCCGAGATGTCCTCAATCCATCCCGTTTTTCATGTGTCTATGCTGAGGAAGTACCTATCGGATCCATCTCATGTGATCGAGCACCAAATGTTGCCCTTGGATGAGAATTTGGCATACGAGGAGGAACCGGTGGCTATTGTTGATCGGCAGGTGAGGAAACTCCGTTCCAAGGAAGTGGTTACAGTGAAGGTGGTTTGGAGGAACCACTCTGGTCAAGAGGCTACGTGGGAGCCCGAGGAAGCCATGCGGGATAAGTATCCGCACCTCTTTCATGATTAAGGTAATCTCTTTTCCATTCTGTGTTTGAATTCGGGGTCTGAATTCTTTAAGGGGGGAAGATTGTAATACCTCAGGTATTTTGAGTTAGATTGAGTAAGAGATCACGGAACACCGGGGAGATAGAACCACGTGGGTCCCACCTCCCCACCCCTTTTTCTTCTTTCCCTTTTTCTTTTTCTCTTTTCTCTCCTCACTCTCCCGTAACTTCTCTCCCTCTCATTCCCAAATTCCCCATCTTCTTCCTCACCTCTCTTCTCTCTCAAAATCCCTCACCCACACTTCTTAATCTTCAAGATCCAAGTTAGCTTTGCTCAACTAGTGTATTGTGGGTAAGTGTAGAGTATTTCTTTTTCTCCATTGATGTCTATTTCTCTATATTTTCGGATTGGGGTTTTAGGGTTTGTATTTGGGGATTTTTTATTTTGTTGAGAATCTGAGGTTTATGATGTGTTCCCTAGGTTCTCAACTAGCTAGAGAAGCTCAGGGTACCTCATCCTAACTCCGAGTGGTGTCTTGGAGCTCATTGGAGTAGTTTGTGAGTAATGGGTTATTTATGGTTTATGTTTGATTTTGAATGATTTTGTGAATTTCTTGCTATGATAGTTGATAGGGACTGAGATTGGTTGATATATAACTGATATTGTATGTTGGTTGTGTTTGATTTGGATGGGTTGTGGTGAAAATGTGGATTTGGAGATGAATTTCGCGTGATTTTCTGCAGATTTTCGTCTCTGACCCAGGCTGTAATCGATTACAGCGAATTGGTAATCGATTACTGTAATCGATTACCAAGATCATGTAATCGATTACTGTAATCGATTACCACGGGTTGGTAATCGATTACAGACTGCCTATTTTCGCAAAAATTTTCCTTCAGAATGAAATTTGAAGCTGGTAATCGATTATAGAGGCATCAGTACAAAAACACTATTTTTAAGACTTAAACTCAAAATCCTAATACATTTAAGTTATGTTTTCAAATCCATATGTTCACCACTACCCCAAACTTGATACTGGACTGTTATGATGTTATTATGACAATGATGCGAATATGATGCAATGTACGATTAGGAAACGATATTAATTAAAGAATGATTAAATGTTAGTTGGCTCAGCCTGAGGAGGGGCATAGCTCCCGGGGTCGAGTTTGATGAAGTCTGAGGAGGGGCTGGGCTCCCGGGACTAAAGATCTGAGGAGGGGCTGGGCTCCCGGGATCTCTAATAATGAATACACTAAAATAATTATACGTAAGACGAATTGCGGAATGTGTGGTATGACGATTATGTGATGGATTGTTATGCATGTATATGTAATTATAATATTGCTGCATAAACTGTTTTAATCTATTATTCACTGAGCGTATGACTCACCCATTCATACAAACCATTTTTTCAGATTCAGGTGCAGATCAGGAGGCGAGTCCTTCCGTCCCTCCAAGCTTTTAGCTTTGGTGAGCCTCAATGTCTGGACGCATTATGTTATTTCTATTATGTCAGTAGAATGCTCCATAGGTTGACAAACAGGATTGTCTAAGTTATGTATGCGTTGTAAATCTAATTAAGACTTGTTACCTTTCTGTTGGATTTATGTATGTATTATGGATTATGGGGTGATACCTTGAAAACCCTATTATATGTATGGATTTTATGCATGTATGCATGTTATAGTAGTTGTGGTTGTTGTTGTTTAGCTGGATTTAGGTGTGAATTACAGGTTAAGGCTGACATGGGACTCGGTGTCCCATGTGCCGGTCACGATCCGATTTGGGTCGTGACAATACATTATCTTATATTTAAGTTAATACTACTATACTTATACACCAAATTAATTATTTCACAGAACAAAATAAAGTACTTTTACATTCTGTCCAAAATTGAAAAATATTGTATAATTAATTTAATAATTAATTTCTAATGTTAAACTAGTTAAAAATGGCTAATAAATTAAATAAGACTTAAAGGGAAATTTAAAATAGAATAATACACACATATATGACTTAACCGAATGGACCCATCAAAATCAGCAAAATTATGGTTAAGTTTAGAGTTAATTTAAAGTGATTAAAAGTTTAGTTTATGGGTAAATTAGGTTAAAGAACCCTAAAATAGTTAATATTATGCAAATTACCTTAATAAGGGAAAATAACAAAAAAATAAATAAATAAGGAAAACATTTCTGGAATAAATATTAATTTAAGATATTAGAGTTAAAAAGTTTTAATTAATTTATAATAAGGTATGAGGTTTAGAAAAGATAAAGCAACTTAATTCTTGAATTATAAGAAATAAAAGGGTAAATAAGGAATTGCATAACCCATATAGCATTAGGAAGGGAACAAAGTTAATAAGGACATAATGGAATGATTTCTAAGTTATGAGAAATATTAATATTCATAATACTTTAGGAAGAATTCTGAAAACGGAATTAAATCATAATGCATAATAATGGGTGTAGAGAGAGGTGATTTGACGTGTGCAGAACTTTGTGTGTATCATACTTTATGTTCTGAACTTGTGGAGATGTGGAATTGTGTGGCTAAGTATAAAGTGGTGATGAGAATGATCTAGATTGTTGAGATGAAATTTCGGTGATGACTATGATTGCTGTAGTACACTGTGTAATACTGATACTGAAATTGACTGATGATATCTTGAGACTGAATTGGATGGGATGCGATTGATGTTGATTGGATTGTCTGGTTGATTGTTTGCTGTGTGTATTTTTACCGTCAAGTGGAACTCTCGATTAGCCTAGATCCAGCCGTTCTACTGAGTGAACGGTGGTGCATTGCACATACTCACAGGATAGGGAGGCCTATGGGGTGAGATGTGGTTCTCATGCATTGGACACTTAGTCCTACTAATGAAATGGTGATTGAAAGTATATGTATATTCCGGGGTGTTCCCGATGTTGATGATGAATTGTGTAAGCGTACGCTCATGAAATTGGAAAACGGCTAATCCCTAGTTCCATGTAGACGAAGAAGTTCTAAGCCGACGGAGCCACCTAGAAGACCTTATTAGTACGGCCTAAGGAAGACTCTAAGGTGGTGACGTTAGATAGAACTTGACGTAGGGTGCTAGTTATGCGATAACCTAGAAGAGACCTTAGATTCCCTTAGTTCGGGCAAGTAGGATGTTTGACTGTTCAACGTAATGTACCTCAATATTTTAAAAAGATAATGTATAATTTCAAAAAAATGGAGGGTGTTACTTTGAACAGCTGGAGTTGGCATAAGCGGTACCAAGCCCGGGTATCGGCAATGATTCACTGAGAATTTTATTCTCATACTCGCTTTCTTTCTTATGTCCCAATTCCAGAAGATGGATCCCCCGCCGCCCGCCGTTGACCTGCTATCTGTTCGTTATCGCCCAGCTACAAGGTACATCTCAATCACATCAGCTGTCTCGACCACCTTTGGTTTCTACGTGGCGGACCTTCCCCCATGGGATCCCCCGCCAGAGCCATTTATTCCTCAGCCACCCGCTAGAGCTGGGCATCCTCCGCCCGGTGGACACCATGCACCTCCTCCACCTCCCGTGCACATGCCAGCTCAAGGACCTGGGTCTCCTCCTAGATCACCTGTGTTCGCCGAGGACGATATTATGGGTAATCCATTCTTTTGGTTCAACCCGGATGATTATGAGCCCGACTATGTGCCGGGTGAGGGAGCGTCTGACGACGAGGAGATCTTGGAGGCGGCCGTATCTCCAATGAAGGTCGAGGAAGAGGACGAATAGGAAGAAGACCCAAAGGAAGACCCTGATGAGGCCGAGTGACTGTAGCTGAGGATTTCTTTTTATGTTGCTCTTTTAGTACTTTATTTCTTTTTTGTTATGAACACATTTTGGTTGTAAAGGTCATTGTTTAGACCTGTTTTGATAACACTATGGTTGTAATTTTCATTACCGTTGTACTTCGTACCTTTGGGGTTTTGTCTCTCCCCAATATTTTGGATGATGTTTAATTTCAGTTTTATTATCCCTTCTTCCCATCTATTGTATGGTTTATTTCGTTTCGTCTTTCGTTCGCGTATTTAAAAAAAAAAATCTCGTGTTTTCTGCTGTTAGATTTAGGATGTTACAATGCACGAGATTTACTAAAATATTAACAACGTAAGTAATTAAATATATATAAAAAATTGAATTGAATTATAATATATTAATTTCATGAATTTATTGTACAATTAATTTCATTCATATAAATAATTTTAATAACATGATACAATTTAATAATTTTAATTCAATGTACTTTTTATGAAGACTATATGATTAGAATTATTTAAGTAATCACATGATTACATATCAAAGTTCTAATATTTTTCTTCTTATAATCTTTATAATTGAGAAAGAAAAAATCTATTAGTAATTATTGATTACACATCATTTTAGTAATAATATGAAAGAGAGAATGATAGATATTAATAAAATGTTTTATGAATTATAACATATCTTTTTATATATAAATTCATCAATAAACTTTAAAAAATACATGCTACACACTATTATTTGAAAAAAAAATGATATACAAAATCAATATATTAGTTTTAATTCATAAAATAATATATTGGTCTGTATATTATTTTTAATTCATATATTAGTGAGTCAAATATATTATTTTTAGTTTATATATTAGTTTTAATTAACAAATTATTGGTAGTTATAATGAGTCTAGCGCCAATCATATTATTCCTTTCTTTTAATTAGAATTTTGAATTTGTGTCATATCATATTTAATTACATTTAATATTTTATAAACTTAGGTGCATTAAATTAATTCGATATATATTAAACACAATATTAAAAATAAAATAATATCATATATGAATCTTTTATATAGAAGTTCAATATATTTGTAGTCATTCATGAAAAGTTTGTTTATTTTGTGATTCACATATATTTTTTTAATTACAATAGATACACTAATAATTTAGGATTATTCGAATTATAATGAGATAATACAAATCACAATTATAAAATGAAAAATTACGCTATCTAGTTAAAATGATATTATAAACACAAATATTGATAAACACAAATATTGATACACGAAAAAATAATTCATTTTCATAGATTAAATAATAATATATTTTTAATGATATAATACATACTCTTAATCCAAATCATCAAATTGAAGGACAATGATCATCAAACTTAATCAATCAATTATTCTATTTATTATTATCAATCATCAATGACCATAGTAAAAATGTCCACCGCATATCTAGCAAAGAATATTGATTTTGTCTTAAATTAGGAGTCTGATTATCCTAATCTTGAATCTCAAAATTGTATGATGAGTTTTTAAATTTATTTGATTAAAATTGATTTGATTGAGAAATATATGAAAAGAATATATATCAGAGAATACATTTTGATTTCAGGATATATGTGAGAATATATTTTGATACAATTTTGAAAAAGTTCAATTACAACTCACTATATTTATATATAATTTAATTATAAATTCGAAATCATGATTAGTGATAAAATTAAAGTCAAATATAATCAATTAATTAGACAAAAATTAAGTTCACAAAATAATTTTTAAAGAAAAATTAGTATATAAGAAGCTATAGTCCAAAAAATATAATTTAATATTTCCCTGTTTATAAGCATTGTAATTTATATAATACATTAACTTAGATTACAATATTATTAGTTAATTAGTTAATTCGTTATTATTTAATTACATTTTAAATATTTATATTTTTAAATGAAATTTAGTATATTTTAAAGAAATATTACTCTTTTTAAAAATATAAATTATATATCAAATATTTATCCAAAAATTATAAATCATGAGTAAAAATAAAATTCAAATCAAAATCAATCAATAAATTTTATTTAGAGTAAAGGACAAATAGGTCCCTATCAATTTTTGTCGTGGACACACAGGTCCCTAACCAAAATAAATAGTAAAATTGTCCCTAACCAATACAAATGTTAGACTCATAGGTCCCTCGATTGTATTGGTTAGGGACCTATGAGTCAAACGGTGAAAGTAACCGAGGGACCTATAAGTCTAACAATTGTATTGGTTAGGGACAATATTACTTTTTATTTTGGTTAGGGATCTATATGTCCACGAAAAAAATCGATAGGGACCAATTTGTCCTTTACTCTTTTATTTATTAACATCAATGATTTGATCTTAGATTTAAAATTAAAAAATTTAAAAATGAATCTAAAAATAAACATATTATACTCTCTAATAAAAATATTTTACCTAATCTTAAGTCATAATGCTAATAATTTTAATTGATTATAAATATTGCATTTATTACAAATAATCTACTCTTTTAACAAATAATCTCAATAGAATATTTTTTTTAATTTTTTAAGTACTCATCAATCTGATTTGTAGAAAAAAATTCAAATTATTACATCAAATTCATGAATAGTTTTAAAGTAGATTAGACAAATATAATTATTGAAAGTAGAAAATGAACAATAATAATAAGAAATTTATGAAACACAATTTTTTAAGCAAAATATTTTTTCTTGATATGATATCCAATTTCATTGAAAACTACAATCTTAAATAAATGTTTGCTTAAAGATTTGAATATTTGAATTTATATGTGCCTCTAATTACATTAACTTTTTAAAAAATAGGAAACTATTGATTTTATTGAATAAACATAGGAAAAAATATAAAATTTTTTAAAAAAAATCAAGAGATGATGAAAAAAAAAATTAATTAAAATGCTTGTGAGAGAATGAGACAATCTTTCCATAATAAAATTTACAAAGATATCATAATCTTTTAAATGGATAGATACTTATTTATATTGCTTAGAAAAATAAATTACAGGAAATTGCATGTATAAAAAATGATTATTTACGTTGTTAAAATATATTACTTGCGTACGTTCTTAATATATTAAACAATACAATTGAATAATTTACGTTGTTCAATGATTCAATAATATATTGAACTGTATATATAATTAAACATATTAGATATATCGAATATATATGTTTAATATAATTATTTATATTATTTAATGAATCAAAATAAGAATGTTGTTGTTGAGGATGTCTGGAAAACATTGGTGGACATTGATGTAACACCCCTGAACATCATAGCTCTAATATATGTATATATTACAGTTAATAATTTCTGAATTTATCTGTTAGAATAATTTTTACGAGTTTATGATTTTTAATAATATGAATGCGTCCTTGTATTTCCATGCATGAACTATATGATTATTTTTAATGATCATATATATATATATAACATAATTCACTACAACACGTGTGTATTCGCGACACGTGGCATTTTCATGCAAATCATGCAAAAACTATACAACACCATATAATATCTAATTAAATGCACCAAAAATATTTTTATTCAATGATGAAATTTTGGACTCACCATTTTATAATTTCCCGGATCGTATATTTTATTTTTTTTGAGTCGAGATATTTTTACTAGTGAAATTACCAAAACGCCCCTACACAATCCTAGACTACACCACTTAATCTAAACATAAAAATTCAAAAACCCTAACCCTAATCCTAATGGGTGCCGCGGCCAAGAAGAGAAATGGAGGGAGAAAATTTTAAACTCCAACACCTAATTAATCCTAATTTGTGCTTTAGGGGACAAGGTTTAAACTAAACTCTCACCCATTGGTCACCATGGAGGCACATCCAAGGGCCAAGATCAACCAACCCCTCACCTAGCCACCCACACCACTCGGCCACCACCTTCCTCCCTCTCTATTTATTCTAACTTCACACCACAAATCACACACACTAAAATCTACCTCTAGGTGATACACAAACTATGTCAAAATTATTCTAGATTCCCCTCTTAGAAATTTTTCTCTCAACACCTCCCCAAGACCCTTCACCATTCGGCGAAAGCACCATCACCACCCCTACATCATTTTATTTTCAATAATGTTTGACGTACAACAGAAATACATCCAACTTGCATCCAACGTGTGCTATCCATGTTACAGGATGTGTGCTA
This sequence comes from Aeschynomene evenia, assembly GCA_013621005.1. Lineage (NCBI taxonomy): Eukaryota > Viridiplantae > Streptophyta > Magnoliopsida > Fabales > Fabaceae > Aeschynomene > Aeschynomene evenia. Next base: position 206,089 of record RYYW01000049.1, on the reverse strand, counting down.
TACATATATGATATATGTATAGCACACATCCTGTAACATGGATAGCACACGTTGGATGCAAGTTGGATGTATTTCTGTTGTACGTCAAGCATTATTGATTTTATTTTTCTTCCACAAGTTCTAACACCCTCAAACACAACATTCAACCCCTCAAACAACCACACACTCACAAAAAATCATCCCCATTTCCTTGGAGGAGCTCGCGGCCAAGGAAGAGGAAGAACAAGCTTCAAAGAGCTCCTACACCAACCAACCATCTCTAGGGTTCAATCTTGTGTGAGTCATTCTCTCAAAAGTTTCATTTTTATTGAATAAAAATGCTTTTTAATGAAAATAATCGGTGAAAATATTTTGTTTGAGCAAAAATAAATTATTCTAAGTGTTCTTGAGTTTCTCAAATGAGATCTACCATTTAAAATAAATTTTGATGATGTAGGTGCATTATTTGAACATAAAGCTTGATTTTTGGTGTTGTAATGGACACATGCATGCATGCAAATGGTGCTATGAATAAAATACATATTTTGGACCCCCTTGATGATGGAACCCGCGACCATGAGGGCATGGAAGAGAGTGGGTGTTGTTTCATGAACTAAAATGCTTGAAAAAGACCCTTAATAAAATATAGAACTTGAAATAAAATAATGGTATTCAAGGGACTCATAAATAAATATTAAGAACATTATTTGCTTCTGGAATATTACTCTAAGAACTCAGATCTTGATAAAGAAAAATAATGGTAATAGTACATACTAAACATGAGCTAAAAAGATTAGTAACTATGTAGAAATATGTCTTTTAATGTATTAAAAATGACTCTAAAAATAGGAAAATATGTAAAATAAATTAAGACTCACTAAAACAACTCACCTAAAATAAAAATAAAGTTTATTTCTCAGATCTGGAATTTATTTGATTTTATTTGGTTGAAAATGCTTTAAAAAGTATAGTTTGTTCAAAATAACGCTAAAAATTAAAGTAAATGCTATAAACATTATTTTAGTAGTTTTACATTCTGGGATAGTTATTTTCAACCTCAATAAAATGAATATTTCAGTTCTGGAATTTATTTATAATTATTTGTATTTGTTGGGAAGAAAAAGGACTTAAAAATAGATAGTTTTGAGTAAAATGGTCACTTAAAAATACCTTATGACCAGAAAATATTATTTATATTATTTGAGAACATTAAGATACTGAAATAAAGATTTTTTATAAAATAAAGATGGTGGATTAGATTCTGCAAAATTATTTTAGTAAAAATATTAGTAAGAAAAAGCTTATTTATGCACATAGTTTAATAAATATTGGGATAATATGCCCTTAAAAATATTGAGGAGTTTAGCATTCTGAAATAATAAGTTTTTGATGTTAGAAAAAATAAAGTTACTGATTTAAAATAGTTTATCATTTATTTGATAATAAAAGGTATTTTCTAACACATAGTTTTTTGTGAAAATACACCTAGAAAATGCCTTTCTTAAAATAAATGGGCTGGTAAAATAATTATGAACTTTATTTATTATTTTACTGATTAAAATATAACTCCTTTACATTCTGTCCAGATTTAAATAATAACTTAGAAATAATTTGTTACTTGTTTACTAATGCTAAAACTAGTTAAAAATAGCCAATAAATGAAATAAGTAATTAGAGAAAAATAATTTGAAAATATTATGATATAACCAAGTGGACCCACATAGGTTAGTAATGTTAATGTTAATGATAATGTTAGAAAAATTTTAAAGAGGATTAAGAGTTAAGTTTACTAGTAAAACAATTAATAACCCGTAAAATTGTTAACACTAGTTATATTGTTTTAAAATAAGGGAAAATAATGGGATAAATACGAAATCATTTCTGAAATAAATATTAATCATAGGAGATTAGAATTTAAAAGTCTTAATTAATTTATAATATAGTTTGAGACTTTAGGAAAGGTAAAACTATACATTAGCTAGTGTATAAAGAATAAAAGTATAATTAATTAAGTTAATAATTCAAGATCTTTAAGAATTAAATAAAATCAGCAAGGTAGTGATTTAATAAATATTTATAATAAAGAATTTTAGTTTGGGATGTTTCATAAAACTTTAGAAGAAACTTTAAAAAGAACGCTTCATAATACGTAAAAGAGAGTGTGTCTTGAGAGGATGGAGCAACGAGTAAATGTACTTCATGCATGATGACCGAGTTAATTATATATTGTGACTATGAGATGTGGAATTGATTGATGAACAATAAAGTAGTGATGAGAATGATCTAGAATGATGAGATTTCAGTGATGATTATGATTGTTGTAGTACACTGTGTTATACTGATACTGAATTTGACTGGTGAAATCTTGAGATTGAGTTGGATGGGATGTGATTGACTGTTGATAGAATTGTTTGGTTGTTGTTTGATGTGTGTATTTTTTTACCGTCAAATGGAACTCTCGATTAGCCTAGATCCAGCCGTTCTGCTGTGTGAACGGTGGTGCATTGCGCATACTCACAGGATAGGGAGGCCTATGGGGTGAGATGTGGTCCTCATGCATTGGACACTTAGTCCTACTATTGAAATGGTGATTGAAAATATATATATTCCGGGGTGTTCCCGATATTGATGATGAATTGGGTAAGCGTACGCTCATGAAAGTGGAAAACGGCTAATCCCTAGTTCCATGTAGACGAAGAAGTTCTAAGCCGACGGAGCAACCTAGGAGTCCTTATTAGTACGGCCTAAGGAGGACTCTAAGGTGGTGACGTTAGATAGAACTTGACGTAGGGTGCTAGTTACACGATAACTTAGAAGAGACCTTAGACTCCCTTAGTTCGGGCAAGTAGGATGTTTGACTGTTCAACGTAACGCACCTCAGTTCTTTAGAAAAAATGATATATGGTTTCTGAAAATGGAGGGTGTTACTTTGAACAGCTGGAGTTGGCATAAGCGGTACCAAGCCCGGGTATCGGCAATGATTCACTGAGAATTTTATTCTCATACTCCCTTTCTTTCTTATGTCCCAATTCCAGGTGATGGATCCCCCGCCGCCGTCCGTCGTTGATTTACTGTTCGTCCGCTACTCCCCAGCTACTGGCTTCGTGTCCGTTACCTCCTCAGTGGCCACTACATTTGGGTTTTACGTATCCGATCTGCCACACTGGGATCCTGCACCGGAGCCCATCCACCCTCAGCCGCCCCACGACGCACGGCACCACCCGGGAGTGCCTCGGCATCCACCTTCACCCCCTATGCCCGCTCCAGCATATGAGCTGATGACTCCTCCGAATTCTCCGGTTTTCTCTGACGGAGACATCATGGGGAACCCTTTCTTATGGATTGATCCGGACGACATGATGCCCGACTATGTCCCCGGAGATCGGGATTCTGAGAGTGAGGGCGATCTTGATGCTGCGGTGTCATCCGATGGGGTCGTGGATGACGAGGATGTGATCGTGCTGGATGAGGATGACGAGGAAGAAGAGGACCCGGAGGAGGATCCAGACACTAGTAGCTGAGGAGACTGTCTTTCTTTTAGTACTTTATTTCCTTTTTGTTATGGACACATTTTGGTTGTAAAGGTCATTGTTTCGACCTATTTGATACACTATGGTTGTAATTTTCAATACTGTTGTACTTCGTACCTTTGGGGTTTTGTTTCTCCCCAATATTTTGGATGATGTTTAATTTCATCAGTTTAATTATCCCTTCTTCCCATCTATTGTATGGTTTATTTGTTTCGTCTTTCGTTCGCGTATTAAAAAAAACAATCTCGTGTTTTCCGCTGTTAGATTTAGGATGTTACAATTGGTGTTGACCGAGCTTTATTGCCGAAAGTGTACATGACCCTTGTTCGAGATCCCAATGCTATGAAAGGTTTTATGGGACTTCCAGTTAATGAACGTAAGGAAATGTTACCTCATATTGTGCCAGGATATTCATTCACTTCTTGATAATTTTGCTTTAAGGTAAATGGTGTATATTGTTTTTGTTTTATTTTTCACTTGTTTTCATTTTTTTTGGTTTTGTATTTAGTTGTTAGAATAATTTTTTATTTTTTATTGTACAATGAAAGAATTTTTTTTATGGTTTCTATCGTATGAATTTGCAGTTATGTGGAGGTCTTAACATATGAGATCATCATAGAGGACTTGAAGCATGATATATTTATACAAGATTTAGAAGCTACCCGAAGTCTTTATTTTCTTTATTTTACTTTATGCATTATTAGAACTTTGATATTTATTTATTTTATAAGTTTATTATGTTATTTTCTTTTTAAGTTATTTTATATTAATTATTGGTTATGTTATTTAGTAATTTTATTGATCTGTCTCTTTGTGGCACTTTTACTTCTCAATTGAGAGTTAATCTAATATTTAGCTATGGAAAGAAAAATAAATAATTAATTATATGATTGAACTATCTTATTTAATAATTGAACATGGTAATATTGATAGGGTATCGGCAAGTGCACCGAATCGTTCAAGTAATAAAAACCACGGTGAGTGGGTATTGTTCCCACGAGGATTAAAGAACCGAGCAAAAATTTCTTAAAGTAGATTTCTAATTAGACGAATCCAATAAAGTGTAATGGATGAACATATAATGTAAACTCAAAAAGCTACTGAATGTAAAAAGGCAGTAAAAGTTTAAGTAAAAATTCAATTGATGAAAGGTTAGGGAATCGGGTTCACATATTTTCTGAAATTAATAAAACATTTGCTTGCCTTTAAATTTTAAAACCTCAATTCAATGAACGAATCTTAAGTTGTCAATTCCAATTCCTTGGTAATTTAACACTTTTTCTATGAACAATTAGTCAATCCCTTGATCAAATCATTTCAAAGAAAAGAAAATATTTTTACTGATTCAAAGTTCACAAAAATCTTAATTCTATTCCTAGATATTAATTTTTCTGGCAATTTCCCTTAAGCTAATTCACAAATTTATTTTCCCAAATAAACACATGAATCCAAGATAAGTTGAAAAGTGATTTTCCAATCCTCAGAACAACACAATACAAATAAGGTAATTGCTCGAATTGAATTAATAAAACTCAAAGGTTCACAATCATCAGATTAATTCATAATAATACGATCCCCCTTCCCCTAACAAAGAAATTAGTTGCTCATAATAAAAGAAAACAAAGCATAAAAATTGAAAGAAAACATTTTGAAGAACGAATAACTGATTTTATTGAAAAACAGAGTAAAACAGAGTACTGGACTAAGTGAAGTAAAAACCAAGATACTTTGAGCTTCTATTCTAGTTCTATATATAATCAGATAGACCTAGAATTCAAATTGTAACTATCCCTAAAACAAAGGGATTTTTGGTTAAAGATAACTCAAAAATAATAGCCATTAGATTTGCATTTTAAATGTTCCTGAATAATAGCACACTTTTAGCATTTAGTTATGTTGCTCTGCTCCAGTTTCACCGGACGCTGGGCCTCACCCGCACGCGAAGCGCGGCAAGACGAGGCTTCCAGGGCGCAGGGCGCCACACGGGCGCGGGGCGCCTGGTGGGCGATTTCCTTTCTGGCGCGACGCGCATAGAGAGCGCAGAGCGTTGGCCAACCTAATGCATGTTCACGGGCTGCTGCTTCCCAGGCGCACGGCTTCCTACGGGCGCGACGCGCAGGCTTCCTGGGCGCAATGCGCACAGCAGGCGCAAGGCGCAGGCTTACATGCGAGTTTTCAATTCGGTTCTGACTTTGAGGCGCTGCTCGTGAGTGAGGCGCAAAGCGTCTCAAATTGGGCTCTTTCATGACTCAATGTGCATCTCCAGCTGCTATTCATTCATCAATTACTTGCTCAATTCCTGAAATTAACACCAAAATAATACCCAAAACGTAATATAACCCAGGAAAATCCAATTTATTCTAAAAACACTTAATCTACTCTAAAAACACACTGAAACTAATTTAAATTAACGCAATTTCTTAGAATTTAAACCACAAAATTAAGTAAAGATGCCCAGGCATCACAACACCAAACTTAAGGTGTTGCTTGTCCTCAAGCAACTAAATAAAGCACAAAGCAGTGCAGAGGAGTTAAGAACAATAATTTCCAGAACTCGTGTGATCAAAATAGTAAGGCCAACCACCAGAAATAAGACTACATGCAATTTCTTATTACTTTATGTCCTTCAACAATTCATTTTGCAATAGGGAAGACACTCAGAATTATACTCCAGATCATGTTATAAGGGTTCTTCAAGAGATTTCTATCAACTAACTATGTTTTCATTTTCACAACCATGTAGTGCAAAGACATTTACTTTTTAATTTCACCCAGATGAATTAGCTTTCTCTATAATTTTGAGGGCAGTGCTCTTGCCTTTTTCTCTTTTAAGGATCATGACTCTAAATGCTTAGTCTCAGGGTGGCTCTTTAAGATGAGTTTTCGATTAACGTTCCCGGTCCAGTTGGCCCAAGACGCTAGGTGATGAAGCACCCCTCGAATCTAATTACCCAAGCCTTTCCCTGTCTCCTTCACACCACAAGCACATAGCTAGGTTCTAAAAATATAGAATGAAGATGTCCCCTAGCCATTGGTGCTCAGAGCCTTAAAACTTTTTCAGCACATCCTACCCTTTTTCTTTACTTATCACAATTCATACATTTCCATCTATTTTTCAAAGACTTCACACTACATTTATGTAATCAATTCATCAACTCAGTTGTCTTTTAGAAATACTCCAAGAACCCCTATAATCATTTTCTACAGCATTATTCCTTTGTTGCCTCTCTATTTATTCATCATCATTTATTTAACATTTTATTCATGCATGCTGATCACATTCTTGAGCTAACCTTAACCATTATAATCACTTTTGCTCTTTTTACAATTGTGCATCACTCCCCTACGCTACCACACAACACAAGACACTAATGACGCAAACTCGAACAACACAGAAATTTAAATTATCCAAGCATCAGTTGGAGACTTACCTGAGGGGGGTGGTCAATCTCGCCCTTGATCCTCATCCTCTTCTTCTTCTTCCTCCTCCTCATCATTTGATGGATTAGGCTCCCTGTATTCCCATTTTTTCTTGCAAGTAGTTTGACAATCAGGAAATTTTTCTGGAGCCAACTTATGAAATGCATGAGCAAGGTAGGAAAACATTTCATAAGAATCTATTTTGAAGTCATTCAATTCAACCCTCAGCTTCTGCACTTCTGATAACTCATCTTGATTTTGACTCTGACTTGGTATGTCCTCCATGGGCTTATTCGGAGGGGCAATAAATGGAACTTCAGGTGCCTTACCCATATCTTTCTTTCTTGATCTTCCAATGGCTGCAGCAATTATCGGCCTAGGCACATGAATGGGAGAGTCACCTTCAATTACCACCCCTGCAGCTTCGGTAATGCGCTGAATGAGGCACGGAAATCCCAGGGTCATTCTTGATGAGTATACAAATTTTGATATACCCTTGGATAATAAAGTGCCCAGATCAACTTGCTCCTTGGTGATAAGGCAATGAATCATCACTGCTCTATCCACCGTTACTTCTGAATAATGAGTGGTTGGGAGGATGGAATGATTGATAAATTCTAACCATCCCCTAGCCACAGGAATAAGATCTGCTCGAGCTAGTTGATTTGGTCGGCCTTGTTTATCCATCCTCCAGTTTGCCCCGGGTTTACAAATTTCCCGCAGGGTTGTTTGCAGCTTCTGATCCCCCTTCAACCGTGCACAATACCCATATGGAGATTTTTCTGGATTGACTTCTAGATTCAGCATCGTCTCCACCATTTCAGAGCTAAAGTCAATCTCATTTCCTCTGAGGAAGCTCTTGAACTCCCTTTCTTTAGTTTTTTCAGATTGCCAAGCGTTTGCATAGAATTCCAGAACCCTTTGCATTCCCACAATTCTAGGAGGTGAACAAACTAGCTCCCACCCTCTTCGAGCAATTTCCTCTTGGATTTCTGGAAATTCCCCCTCTCTAAACGCGAAGCCAATTTCCGGGATGATAGATTTGTTCACTACCACTGAGTTGTAGTAGTCTTCATTTTCTTTCGTCCGGAAGCGATGAGAGTAATAAGAGGGAGAAGCAGCCACTTCCTTTCCTTTTCTCTTCTTGGATGATGGTGCCATTTCCTGTAAACAAGATCAAACCAATACAGGAAGCCAAAATGATAGTAACACCATTAGTTTTGTTAGCTCAAGAGAAAATATATAATACCCCTACATTCTTCATTTCATTCGTATCTATAACAGGGAATGTGTATAGTGAATAACATGATATTCTCTCAAACACCAAACTTAAAATTTTGCAAAAATTTTAAGCTGCGCATTAGTGACAAACATTTCTTCCCACAATTACTTTTTCTTTGCAACTCAATAGAAAAATTGATAATCACTAAAGTATTATTTCCATTTCTACTACCCTTCACTAACTCAGCATTATTCACAAAATCATTAAATACCTCATCATATTCATATGAACATGCTTCATAGTTAATGAAAATTTTACCTTGAAAAACAAATGGGTAGAGGAATTACTGGATGAAATGCCCACAAGATTGTGCTCTCACAATGGTAGCCGAGAGGGGTGTGTGCTTATGTGAGAATGGAGGTTTGGAATAGAGACTAAAATTGTGTAAGAGTGAAAGGGTGTGAATGAAGAGAAGACATGATTGCAGAGCATCTTCTAATAGTGCCCGACAACACTACTATTCTGCTCGTGAGGCGCGAAGTTTGCGCGCCCAAAATTCGGAGAAGGCGCGAAACGCCAAGAGGAGGGAGAGAGAGTCGGGCGCAAGGCGCCCTTGGATGAGGAAAGTCAGGCGCGTGGCGCCAGTGAGACGTGACCCGCGAAAGGGATGGGGCGCGATGCGCCTGATTGGCGCGAAGCGCGTGGAAGAAAGGAGGAGTGGGGCGCAAAGCGCCTTGTGCGCGTAGGGCGCCACTTAGCTTAGCGTGCTCGTTTTAGGTTCTGTTTTCCAGCCGCCTTGCGCCCTTCTAGCGCGATGCGCGAGAGAGTAAGATGAGGGAGGGCGCTAAGCGCCATTAGGGCGCTGTGCGCCAGGGAGGTAGGAAAAAAAAAAAAAATATATATATATATATATATATATTTTAGGAATAAATGAATAATACTAAGAATAAAATAAACGGAATTAAATAAAAGGATACTCAATTGGGTTGCCTCCCAATAAGCGCTTCTTTAACGTCACTAGCTTGACGTATGATACTTTCTCAAATGAGTGTTTGAACCGAGACGAGTCAGTCAATTTCTCCCCCAAGATAATGTTTTAATCTTTGTCCATTCACAGTGAACTTTCTTTCAGATTTGGGGTCCATGATCTCTACATGCCCATAGGATGAAACCTTAGTGACAATGAACGGTCCGGACCATCTTGTCTTCAATTTTCCTGGGAACAACCTTAATCTTGAATTAAATAAAAGAACTTGTTGCCCAGGTTCAAAGTTCCTTGGAGTGATCTTTTTGTCATGCCACCTCTTGGTTCTCTCCTTATACAACTTAGCATGATCATAAGCTTGACTACGAAATTCGTCAAGTTCATTGAGTTGTAGTAATCTCTTGTCATTTGCCGATTTCAAATCAAAATTCAAAAATTTTATAGCCCAAAATGACTTATGTTCAAGTTCAACTGGCAGATGACAAGATTTACCATATAAAAGTTGATAAGGAGACATACCAATTGATGTTTTGAATGCAGTTCTGTATGCCCAAAGTGCATCATCAATTTTCCTTGACCAATCCTTCCTTGAAGCATTTACCATTTTCTCCAGGATTCGCTTCAATTCCCTGTTGGAAACTTCAGCTTGTCCACTTGTTTGAGGATGGTACGGGTGGCTACCTTGTGCTTGACTCCATATTTTTGCAGAAGGCTCTCCAATTGTTTATTGCAGAAGTGACTTCCACCATCACTAATCAAGGTTCTAGGAACTCCAAACCTTGAAAAGATCATCTTTCTGAGAAAATTCACTACCACCTTTGCATCATTAGTGGGAGAGGCAATTGCTTCAACCCATTTGGAAACATAATCCACTGCTACCAGGATGTACACGTTGGAGTAGGAGGATGGAAAGGGACCCATGAAATCTATTCCCCACACATCAAACAAATCCACCTCAAGAATAAATTGTTGAGGCACTTCATGCTTTCTTGATAAATTCCCAGTTCTTTGGCATCTGTCACATCTCTCTACAAAAGCTCTTGCATCCTTAAAAATGGTTGGCCAATACAACCCACTTTGCAAGACCTTGGATGCAGTTCTTTCTCCACTAAAATGTCCACCATATTCTGAACCATGACAATGAAAGTGTATAAGTGCACGAGAAGGGGGGGTTGAATCGTGCAAGTTTTAAAAATTACTTCTTAAAACTTTTACTTAGAAAGCTGTTTTTACTCAGAAGGTAGGATTAAGAGTTTGCAGCGGAAATTGCTTTCTGAGAAGATTAAGTTTCTGAGAACTTAGTCTTTCTGAGAAAGTTCCTTTCTGAGGAATTTTTAAGAAAATGACTTAAGGTTTGAATTTCTTAAAAGCTTTCTGATTTTGATCAATAAAATTTTCAAGAGACCTCTTAATTAGAATCGTGGTAGAGTTTTTCTCAAATATTTATGCAAGTAAAGAGCAAGGGAGAAAAGCTTAACACAAAGAGTTTTATACTGGTTCGGTTATAACCAACCTACTCCAGTCCCCAACCTTCAGTTGAGAGTTCTTGGATATTCTTCTTAAAGTGCCTTCCCAGACAACAATGCCTTTACCACGTAAAGGACTTCCACCACTTCACAACCCGAAGTGGATTTCCTTGCCTCCAACACTAGAGGACTTCCTTGCCTCCAACACTAGAGGACTTCGTTGCCTTAAACACTTAAGGACTTCCTTGCCTCACAATCGAGGACTTCCTTGCCTTAAACAATTAGGGACTTTGAACTTTGCCTCAAACACCAGAGGACTTAAAAACTGCCTTCAACCAACGAAGGACTTAGCGTTTTTCGGGAAGTTGTTTTTGCTTCGAAAATCAACTACTAAGATTAAGTTACACACTTAATTTGACCCTTAGTAGACTTCTAGATTTAACTTACAAATGTAAGAATTTACACCGATTCAGAACTAGAAGATTTTGCAAAGTTAGAAGAACAATTTCGTAAAAATTGTCTTTCTGAGAAAGTTCTAAGTTTTCGCAAAATGATTTTCAATTCAACAGAGTTTTGGCACGTTTAATCAAGAGTTTTTTGCACAAGAGTTTCGTCACATTGCTCTGGAATTGAACTCATATATATAGGCATCAAAGAGCCGCGAAATTAGAAGTTTTCACTTTGCTTATGAGGCTGTGTCCTTTTCAGAACGGCTCCCTGCTACAGTCAGCGCGAAATGAGGAACTTTTCAGAACTGCACAGTGCGCGTGTTCCCACTTCCTTAGCTAGTTGTAGCGAGCTTTCTGAGACTCCTTGCGATCCCTTGAGTCCAGACACTTGGTTGCTTTTGAGTCCAACCTTCTAAGAGTTGTACGGACTTCTGAGGCGAACCTTCTGAGGGAAGACCCTTATGAGAACTACTAGTCGCAAAGTCTTCTGAGACCCTTCTGAGGCGACAATGTTCTTTCCTCAGAAACATGTTTTCACCTTCTACGCTTCTGAGACATCCTTTCTGATATCTTTGGCGCTATGATTTTATCAATTGATCTCGAGGCTACTTGATGTTTTGTCTTGGTCTTTGCTCATGGTATTGCAATAATTTAAAGCTTTCTGAGACACTTAGCGCACATATTAGCAAAACCTTAAGTAAAATTTTTATACTTATGGCTTACCTTGTTATCATTAAAACTTTCATAACTCTAAGAGAATTATGCCTAATTCTCTCAGAAGGGTTCTGGAGCTTACAATCTCCCCCTTTTTGATGATAACAACTTAAGTCTTAAGATAATAATTTTGCTTAAGTTCAGAAGTGTTTCTGAGTAAGTTCACAACTTATTCAGAATGCACTTTTGCTTTCTTAGAAATTAACTTAGCTTTCTGATAGAAGACTTAGTTATTTTCTTAGAAGGCTGTGATAATCAACAGTTAAATTATGCAATATATGATTACTGTTTGAGATTATCAATTTCATAGCGTGTATTTCTTGATGAATATATGTATGAATTTCAGAAATACAAGGCTAAGTAAATCAAGAGATGCCAAATAATAAAAATGAGCATAAAGTAAAGTAAAGTATGAGTTGCCAAACTAATGATTTTTCATTGATGGTTTTGTAAAGATACAAAATATTTGGCTCCCCCTAAGTTGTTGCTCCCCCTAAGTTCTAGCCTAGTGTTTACGAATAGCCAATGTACAAAATTTTATCATTTATCTACTCCCCCTTTGTTATATCAAAAAGGGTGGCTAAGACATAAACGCCATCATTGACTTAGAACTACTGTCTTCTGGCAATGTAACGTAGCAGCTGGCATATCTCCATGAGAATCTCGCTCTGAGTCGCATTCTGAGCGCATTCGGGAGGTAGTTCAGAGGCAGTGGAAGGCTGTTGAGAAGATGAGGGTTGAGATGAAGGAGGGCGAGAGACTTCAGCCTCAAGTACTTCATCGATGATATCCCTCTTTTGATATTCAGGAAGTTCTTCTTCTTGGACAGCTTTGCCTTCAATAGCAGCGAGTTCAGTAGAAGGCTGCCTTTGAGTGTCCTCAGAAACTAGAGCAAGATCTAGATCAGAAGGTTGCCTAGCTGTTGGTTGCTCCATAGCACCAGAGGTTTGAGCATCTTCGGAGAGGTTGAAAGTGGAGATCTGGCTATGTATGGCTTCGATGCATTTCAACTTCTCAGTTCGACCAAAGAAAGGTCGAAATTGCACAGAGGGTGGTGTGACTACCATTCTTCCCAGCTGAAAGCCGGAACCAATCATTGAGTCCGTAATCGAGAAGGTGGGACCTTGTTGATCAAAGGATGTAGGAGGAACCTCTGTTATATCTAGAGGAGGAACCTCTGGTTCCTTTTGAGAGTCCTTCTCAGATAGAGTTCCTTCTAAGGAACTGTGGGCAACAAATGCCTCAACTGCTGCAACTCCGGCAGCAATGGTAGCGTCAGCGCCCACCTCTGAGCTGAGCCCAGTGCTGGTGGTCCCTGGCACTACTTCATGTGTTGAGACATGAGTTTCCTCATGTTCCAAAGGGATCTCAGAAGAGAGGAGACCAACCTCAGAAGTTGGTTCAATTAAGGCTTCCTCATGCTGTAGTTGTTGTTGTGGTTGCATCTGAGCAGCTTCTGGAGTCTCAGAAGGTTGATCCAGTTCCTTCTGGACGTCAAGCATCGTCTGAGCCAATGACTCAGCATTCACAGTGGCAACTTCAGTTGTGGTTGCCTCAGAAAGTTCCACCATAGAAACCTCAGATGGCTTCTTCTGGGGCTCTTTCTTGGAGCTTCCAGCATCTGGAGTGCGATGCTCAATGCGAAAGCTTGCTGCATCCTCTTCTTCTGAAGAAGAACCAGCAACATTTCCTCCATGCCCCTGAATGTCTTCTCTGGTAGGGGAGACATTCCCAGAGGGGGAGGAGTGATGAGAAGCTTCTGCTTCTTCTTCAACAGCAGCAGCAGTAGGAGTAGCGGTGGTGGCAGCAGTAGCAGCAATTGCTACAATTTCTTTACCCGTCGGCTTCGGCGGGCTCTGTTTCTTAGTGGTTTTTATCCCCACTCCTTTGTGAGTCTTTTCCTGATATTTCAAGGAATGTAGGAGTTTAGTTTTAAATTTGGTGGGTTTAAGACCAGCAACAGAATCAGAAACAGGAATTGAAGTAGAAGAAGATTTAAGAAATGAAGGTGGAGTTTTAGAGTAAGCGTTTACCAAACGACCACGTTTCTTTTTCCCTTTTGGTGGCACGTCTGGGACTTGGAGAGTTGGAGGTGCTTTCCTCTTTCTGGTTAGGAGTTGCTCAGAAGTTGTCTCTTCTGAGTCTTCAGCAGCCTCAACAACCTCAGGTTCCTTCTGAGGAGTCTTCTGAGCTTCCTCAGAAGCCATACTCCTTGTCACCCTTGTTGGAGAAGGATGAGGCACCTTTTGCGTCTTCTTCTTCTTTTCTGAAGGATCGGAGACCTTTTCTTTTCCTTTTTCAGCCTTAGAGGGCTGTTTGGTGCTAGCAGCTCCCTTGTAAGGCTTTGCTTCCTCCTTCTCCTTAGGTGCCCCCGTCTCTGGTACCTTCTTCTTCTTGATGTTGTTGAAGGTGACCATGGTCAATTTGCTGTGGTTGAGGACATATTCATAGTCTTCAAGGGGGAAAGAGAAATGGTCGAGGATTCTGGTCAGAAGGCTTCCGTAAGGTAGACTTGTGAGAGCCCTCTTAGGATGAGCCTGGTGCATCATGTAGTTGAGCACCATCCTCCCAAAATCTACTATTTCCTTCTTCAGCAGGTGGTATAATAGGCATGCATCCATGGTGGTAACGTTCCCCATGTCTCCAATCCGAGGGAGAAGGGTATGTTGAACAACTGAGAAGATGATTCTGGCCTCTTGCGTAAGATGAGGCACCTTTACCCCCTTGAGTGGTAGGTTGTTGCTACCAGTCAGAAGTGTCACTACTTCTTCTGAGTCATCTACCTCCTTGACCCATTCTGGGTCGTCGGCGATGACAGCACCACCATTCAAGGTCTTGAAGACTTTGTTGATGTCAGAGGAGGAGAAGCGGATCTGTTGGTCACCAATCGTGCTCTTGACCCCTTTGTTGGTGAACCTTTCTATTTGCGAATAGAATGCTCTCACCACATTTGGGTAGCACACGTCCTCAGAACTCATCATGGCTGGCCATCCAGGTTGCTTGAGGAAGGTGAATTGAAGTTCATCCACTTGATTGTATACGTTGAGAGGTAGTACCCTTCCCATAGCAAGATTTCTTGGAAGATAAGTCTTGTGGAATAGGGACTACATTTCCTCATTGTCGTAGAGAATATCTTCGGATATTTCATTGAGGTTGTTTCTCATTAAGCCTTTGATCTCTCCAGAGAAGGCCATTTGAAAGAAGGGTTTAAGTTTGAGAAGAGGTGAGAGGAGATAGAGAAGAACAAGAGAGAGAGATAGCAGAGAGAGAGCGAGAACAGATGAAGATTGAAAAACGAGGAGAGGTTTTGGCAGGGTTTCGGTAAGTTTTAAGCGCAAAGTGCTCAAATGAAATAATGCCATTAGTATTTATAGAAATGGCTTGTAACTAGCCGTTTCTGACACTTATCCAAAAGTTACCGTTGGCAACTTGTTTCTCGGAAGGTACCTTTCTGAGAGCAGTGGTCCTTCTGAGAAACCCTCCTTCTGAGAAATGTTTCAGAAGATCTCCTTTCTGAGAGATGAGTCTTCTGAGAACAAATTTTCTCAGATAGAGTTTTTCTGTGTTTTCCTACTTCTAGCTCAGAAGCTTAGTTCTTTTGTTTGTCTCAGAATCTAAACTAGGACTAAGGGGGGTTTCTAAGAAACAATTTTTAATTCAAAGTACTTAGAAACGTCTTAGATTAAGAAGTCCTTTCAGAACATCGAAACGATCCTCGGGTAAAGGCTTTGTAAATATATCTGAGATTTGATCCTCAGTATTCACAAATTTAAGTTCAATGTCACCTTTTTGCACATGATCCCGAATAAAATGATGTTTTATATCAATGTGCTTGGATCGAGAGTGCTGAATAGGATTCTTAGCTAAGTTGATAGCACTTGTATTATCACAGAGGATAGGGATTTTGGTGTACCTTAATTGATAATCAAGTAGCTGATTCTTAATCCAGAGCATCTGAGAACAGCAGTTCGCAGCAGATACATATTCAGCTTCAGCAGTTGATAGGGCGATCGTATTTTGCTTCTTGCAAGACCAAGTGATCAAGCATTTTCCAAAGAAGCAGCAGCAGCCACTTGTGCTTTTGCGATCGATCCTATCTCCAGCGTAGTCAGCATCACAGTATCCTACAACATCAGAAGAACAACCTTTCTCGTACCAAAGACCAAGATTAGTAGTTCCACTTAAATATCGTAAAATCCGTTTAACTGCAGTTAAATGTGATTGCTTAGGCTTAGACTGGAATCTAGCACAGATCCCAACACTGAGTTGGATGTCTGGTCTGGAGGCAGTTAAGTAGAGAAGTGAGCCAATCATCCCTCGATAGTTGCTTTCTGAGACTTTCTCACCATCTTCATCCAAGTCAATTACTTGAGAGGGATGCATGGGAGTGCTCATGGGTTTGGCCTTATCCATCAGAAACTTCCTCAGAAGTTCTTTGGTATACTTCTCTTGATGAATAATAAACCTGGAGCGGCTTCCCTACTGAGTTACTTTCAAGTACTCACCCCACATTATTTCAAACATTTTAGACGACGAGCACCAGTAGGATGACAGAGCGAGCTTGGAGCCTGCACAACCTTAGTTTAGCTTCCGCTTTATTTATTAGATATTATTATTTGATTTGTTTCATTCATGGATTATGTTCTGGATTCATTATTATTTTCTAGTTTATGCTTCTGAGACCGGACCTTTGTTAGCCGGCAAGTACTATTTTATTTATGGGTTGTATTTATAGAGTCTCGTGAGTCTATGTTTTAGGCTCATGAGATGACACTATTATGTTGCTTTGATGGATGTTCTTGGGAGATTATTTTGGTTTATTTATTTATATTGAGGTATTATTCAGACTATATTATGTTACGAGTATTATCGCTTATTTATTACGCAAGACCCTTATTTTTATATTCCGCACAAATGTTTTCGAAAGTACTCCCACGTATTTTTCGCGTACATTTATTTTAAATATAAATATAATATATGATAACATGAAGTAACCCTTATGAAATAGCCTAAAATGACTTAAGCATTAAGGGCTATCTAGTAGGGTGTTACATTTTGGTATCAGAGCAAGTCTGTCCTACAGGGCTTGGGGTAATGGACCTGTTATGCTATTGTTGCATGTACGGTCGTCATATCATGCGTATGCCTCTTATGTGTTTTAGTTAGTTTTGAGGTGCATGATCGATCTGTTTATCTGTCATAGTAACTGTGCCTACACAACTGTAATATGGAGCCTGATCAACTCAATGTTTCTTGTTTTGTGTGCACAGGAACATGGCACCACAGAACAGACGTACTAGGGACGATGCCGACGGTCATGAGGAGAATGGGCAGAGCAGCGGGGTTTCGGTAGAGGCATTCATGGAGATGGCGAGGGCCATGAACAGGATGGTTGATCACATGACTCAGCAGCACACCACTCCACCTGCAGCGCCACCTACGGTTAACGGCAGCTCTTACTTTGCTGACTTCAAGAGGGCCAATCCCTCTCCTTTTCTCGGCACTACGCATCCTTATGAAGCTGAGGATTGGCTGAGAGGTATTGAGGATATCTTCACAGTGGTCCAATGACAGAGGTTCAGAAGATGCAGCTGGCCACCTTCATGCTACAGATGGAGGCGCGTTCTTGGTGGAACGACGCTCGTCGCGCTCCTGATGCGGCAGGTGTAGCTATCACATGGGACATGTTCTATGATAATTACTTTCTTGAGACTGTTCGTCAGGATAAGGAGATGGAGTTTCTGGACCTTCGTCAGGGCACCATGACTATCCCGGAGTACATCACCAAGTTCGAGGAGCTCATCAGGTTTTCAGAGATCTATCAGGAGAACCCGAAGGAGAGTTGGAAGTGTATGAAGTTCTGTGCTGGGCTTAACCAAGACATAAAGAGGATGGTTAAGCACGTGAAGATCAAAGACTACAGAGAGATGGTAGACACCTGCAGGATAATGGAGGAGACGAGCCGCCCAGTGGCTCCACAGAGGGTTGAGACTCAGAGGACGGGTGCAGCACCTCAGTAGACCAACCACCCCGCCCCTGCTCGCTTTCAGCCGTATGGCTAGCCTCGCAGGCCACAAACTCAGCCACATCCACAGCAGAAGCAACTGCAGCCGCGTCAGGCAGTAGCATCACCGCGGCCTCCATGTGCCACATGCGGCAAGCTTCACCCTGGAGTTTGTCGTGCCGGGCAAGGTGTCTGTTACCGTTGCGGCTTGCCAGGTCACATCTCCAGAGATTGCAGAACTACAGGTTCACAACCTTCTTCCTCTCATAGGCCACAACACCAGGGCAGGGTATTCACGGTTACAGCGGAGGGCACAGAGCGGTCCGACGATCTCATTAGGGGTACGTGTATGATTTATGGTAGATCCTTAGTTGTACTGTATGACTCTGGTGCTACGCATTCATTCATTTCACATGATCATGTTAGGAGCCTAGGTTTGCACATGTCAGAGCTACCTTTTGATTTACTAGTATCTACCCCTACTACTGCACCCATTAGGACATGCTTAGTTTTCAAAAAGTGTAGGTTTCATATAGATGATAGGGCATTTACATTTGATCTCATTTTCTTGCCCATGACAGGTCTAGGCATTATCTTAGGCATGGATTGGTTGTCCGCCAATCGAGTCTTGTTTGATTGCCATGCAAAATCTATTATCTTTCCTTCTATTCCTTCTGAATGTGTCACCCCTGTAGATTTATACGTTAGCGCTATTAGGCTTAACTGTTCTGGGGTTATGCGCAATATGCCTATGTGTTTCTCGCCGCTAGTGAGATAGAGAGGGGTCAGGTGTTGGATGAGATACCCATAGTGAGAGATTACCCGGAGGTTTTCCCTGAGGGTGCGTTTGGTTGGGGGGAATGTTTCAAGATTCCCGGGAATGTTTCATGGGAAACTCACATTCCCACGTTTGGTTCGAATTTTTGCATCAATATTCCCGGGAATGTTGCATTCCCAGGAATCCAACTTTCCCATGATTTTAATCCCACCTCCCCCATGGGAATCTCACATTCTCATCCCATGGGAATGTTTAAGGGGTGCTATTTTACCTTTTTACCCACCCTTAATCTACCTACTTCAAGTCTTTCCCTTTCTATTGTACCCTCTCCCTACACAGAAACCTACCTTGGCTGCTGCTATTTTTTTATAAAAATTGTTCTTACTACAAAATCTACTTTTATTTACGAAGGTGATCAATACATTATATAAGTACTATTTGAATGTGTTAGTTAATTAAACTATTTTGTTTGAGATATTTTGATTTAAACAATATTGATGGAAGAATTTATCTATTTTAGACAAGAATTTTTATTAATTCTTGATAATTGTTAATTAATTATTAGTTTTTTATTTGTTTATTTGTTTAGTTTTTTAATTATTAATTTCTTCACTTTATAGTTAGGGGTATATTTGTAAAATTTAAAAACATTCCCAGGAATGTTATTATGCACCAAACACATAATATGATTCATTCCCAGGAAAGTTCAATAAGATTCCTGGACAAACCAAACACCGGAACGCTTCATTCCTGGGAAAGTGATTCCCGGGAATAGGATTCCCAGGAATGTGCACATTCCCAGGAAAAAAATCATCCGCGAATCAAACGACCCTTGAGGACATACCCAAGTTTCCCCCAGCTAGAGAGGTAGTGTTTGCCATAGACTTGATGCCCGGGACGGGACCCATATCCCTAGCACCCTATAGGATGGCACCCGGAGAGTTAGCAGAGCTTAAGACACAGTTGGAGGAGCTTTTAGAGAAGAGGTTCGTTAGGTCGAGTGTATCACCATGGGGAACACCGCTTCTGTTCGTAAAGAATAAGGATGAGAGCATGAGGTTGTGCATCGATTACAGACAGCTGAACAAAGTGACCACCAAGAACAAGTACCCACTGCCTAGGATTGATGATCTGATGGATCAGTTGAGAGGTGCCCAGGTGTTTTCGAAGATAGACTTGAGGTCAGGGTACCATCAGATTCGTGTGAGGGATGAGGATATCCCGAAGACGGCTTTCAGGACTCGTTATGGTCACTACGAGTTCACGGTCATGTCCTTTGGACTGACCAATGCTCCTGCAGTGTTCATGGATTACATGAACAAGATCTTTAGACCCTTCTTGGATAGATTCGTTGTTGTCTTCATTGACTACATCCTTATCTATTCAAAGACGCATGAGGAGCACGAGAGTCACTTGAAGGTAGTGTTGGAGGTGCTGAGGGAGAAGAAGTTGTTTGCGAAGCTGTCGAAGTGCGAATTTTGGATGGAGGAAGTGAAGTTTATGGGACACGTTGTATCGAGGGGAGGTATCTCCGTGGACCCTAGTAAGATAGAGGTTTTGATGAGCTGGGAGCGACCTACTACGGTGACGGAGATTCGGAGTTTCCTTGGGTTAGCCAGATATTACCGTAGGTTCATTTCGAACTTCTTCCAGATAACATTACCCTTGACGAAGCTTACTAGGAAGAATGCTGCTTTTGTTTGGTCGGATGAGTGCGAGAGTAGTTTCACGGAGTTAAAGAGGAGGTTGACCTCGACTCTAGTGCTTACATTACCGGACCCCAGTGAGTCTTTCAAGGTTTACTGTGATGCTTCAGGGAAGGGGTTGGGTTGCGTGCTAATGCAGCATCGCAACGTTGTGGCATATGCTTCACGGCAGTTAAAGCCACACGAGCTTAATTACCCGACTCATGACTTGGAGCTTGCGACAGTGGTGTTTGCCTTAAAGATGTGGAGGCATTATCTATATGGAGTCAGGTTCAAGGTGTTTTCTGATCACAAGAGCCTCTGGTACTTGTTCGATCAGAAGGAGTTGAACATGAGACAGAGGCGCTGGATGGAGTTCCTAAAGGACTATGATTTTGAGCTGAACTATCATCCAGGGAAGGCGAATGTGGTGGCAGACGCGTTGAGTCGTAAGACGGTTAGCATAGCCCACATGATGGTTAGAGAGGCGCAGCTGATAGAGCAATTTAGAGACCTTGACCTAGGAGTTACCCTTACCCCCACCAGTGTGAGAGTGAGTCAGCTTCAGGTGTCGAGTGTGTTCTTGAGGGATATAGCTAGAGCGCAGTGTAACATCCTCATTTTTAGAAGTTTTATTTATTTATTATTAGGATGATTTATGAAATAATTTATGTTTTGTGCTAATAAAACCTACATGTTAAAATAGATAAATAAGTGTACTAATAATAATAACTAGTATACGAATGCACACATATGCTTATTATTTGTAAAGATGTCATAAAATATAATAAGTTATCTGATTATTATGTATGTCATATATATATATATATATATATATATAAATAAAAGAATAGTACTGTAGGTTAGTTAATAATAATAATAACTAGTATCCATCTAAGAGAACAACTTAAAATTATAATAAAGTAATTGTTCATCATTATGTCTTATAAATATATAGGTGCCGTAGGATTAGTTTTTAGTGTTTAGAAAAATAATAATAATAATAATAGTTAAAATAGATAGATATCCATTCACACACACACTCTCTCACACTCCACTAAGTCACTTCCTAGATTATAGAAAAAACTACCCACTCATTCACACACTCTCTCACACCTCACTAAGTCACTCCCAAGATTATAGAAAAAATCACTACCACTAACCCACCCTTTTAAATACACTTAGTTGTCATTCTAAGAGGGAGTAACTAGATCAACTAGAAAAGAGAGTATTAAGAAGAAATTGGAGAGTTACAACTTGGAGCCTAGGAGTCTTTTCTTCAAGTTTTGAGGTAGGAATTTCTTGTGTCTTATTGATATTCATGTATAATCCTATGTTAATGTATATTCTTAAATTTTACTATGTCATTGAATCATATTTATTGTTTTTCTTCAAGAACAAATGATATGAATTATGTTAAGAAATGAACTATTGTTTTGAGTTTGAGATATTCATGTGTAAGCCACTAAATGAGTAAATAAAGATAAAACATCAAATGATAATAAATGTTAAGTACATGTAAGTATATATTCATACACACGTAAGTACACACACATGAGGATAATAAGCTAAGTTATCTTTAGGATTATGAAGTTAGTTAAAAGTTGAAGTGAAATATGATTAAGGATGAAGACAATAACTATTGGTCTATGATTGTACAACCATAGTAACGTAACAAGAACAAATGGTACCATAGGTAATACTATTAAAAGTAACGTGCAGAAAGTATAATGAAAACGAAAGTAAGTTAATAATAAGCATAATATTAACAATAGTCAAAGTATTAATAATGCTAATGATAATCATAGTTTACGATGATGGTTTTCTATTGATAAATAGTGAGTTGATAATAGGAATAGACATGGTAAATATAATATAGTACTAATAATAAAATGGTGATGATATTTACGATAGTAGGTATAGTAAAAATAATAATGATATGATAATGATAGTAATGTTAATAGGAAAGGTAATTGAAGAAATAATTATAATAATAATAGCAGTAGCAGTAATGATAAGATTAAAGTAGAAATGATAATCGTAAATATTGTTAATAATTTTAGTGAGGGTATTCACAATAATAAGAGTAATAGATGAGAAGAATAAAAATGTGAGTAACAAGAATAATATCAATATATAGTAATAGTAGTAATAATAACGAGACTAGTGATGATAAAATAGTAATATATGATGATTACGGTGCTAAGATAAGGTCAAGTATAATAAAAAATATTAATAATTTAGTAATAACAACAATAATAGTAGTAGTAAATATGATAATAAGATATGATGTTGACTTTATAACTACTGAAATAATATTAGTAATAAGGTGTAATACCTCAGGTAGTCTGAGTTTGTTTGAGTAAGAAATTATGTTACATCCCGGGGAGACTGAACACCTAGTGGGCCCCACCTCCCCCTTTTTTCTTCTTCTTTTCCTTCCCTTCCCTTTTCTTTTCCCGTGCTCTCTCTCTCCCCCCTCATTTGTTCTTTTTCCTTTCATCCTCTTTTCTCCTTCTCATTCTCTCTCAAGAAACCAACCTCAAATCTTCATCAATCTTCAAGATTTAAGCTAGCATTGTTCATCTAGCATATTGTGGGTAAGTGTAGAGAATTTATTTTTCTCCATTGATGTCTATTTCTCTCCAATCTCGGTTTTGGGGGTTTAGGGTTTATATTTGGGATTTTTTATTTTGTTGTGAGATTGAGGTTTATGATGTGTTCTCTAGGGTCTCAACCAACAAGGGAAGCTCCGGGTACCTCATCCTAGCTCCGGGTGGTGTCTTGGAGCTCATTGGAGTAATTAGTGAGTAATGGGTTATTTGTGGTTTATGTATGATTTTGATTGAATCTCTGAATTTCTTGTTATGATAGTTGATAGGGACCGAGATTGATTAATATATGATTGATATTGCATGTTTGTTGTGTTTGATTTGGATGGGTTGTGGTGAAAATGTGGATTTGGAGATGATTTTCGCGAAGTTTTCTGCAGAATTTCGTCTCTGATCCAGGCTGTAATCGATTACACCGATTTGGTAATCGATTACCAAGACTCTGTAATCGATTACCACGAGTTTGTAATCGATTACAGACTGCCTATTTTCACAAAAATTTTCTTCAGAACGAAATTTGAAGCTGGTAATCGATTACAGAGGCCTGTAATCGATTACATCAGTACAAAAACTCTATTTTCAAGACTTTAACTTCAAATCCTTATACTTTTAAGTTTGTATCCAAATCCATTCGTTCACCACTACCCAAACTCGATACTGAAATATAGTGATGATGATGATGAATTATTTATGTTGTGATTATGAATGATACGTGCCACTAACAGCGCTAAATAAGATAAAAATTGAATGAATCAAGAGATGGTAAAACGACCTGAGGAGGGGCATAGCTCGCGGGGTCGTAAATGGGAAAACTGATGAGGGGCATAGCTCGCGGGGTTTCTCAGTATGGTGTCTGATGAGGGGCATAGCTCGCGGGACATCCATACTGCCTATGAACATGAGTCGAGGCCGCGCTCCAGGTGTTCATAGGTTAAAAGCTACCAAGATAAAGAGACTGTATAAGAACAATGGGATTAATACATTTATGTTATTGGTTTAAGTTGTAACTGCATTGTACTATTATATGCTTCATACACTGCTTATAACCTATTTTTTCACTGAGCGTATGACTCACCCATTCATACAACTTGTTTTCAGATCAAGGTGCAGATCAAGGGACAAGTTCATCCGTTCCTCCGGGTTCTTAGATTAGGTGAGGCTCATGTGTTAGAGGCATTATGTAGTTTATATCTAGTGTATGCTCCTTATGTTACAGACATGATTCCTTGGACTAGGGTAGAGGATGAACGTTGTATAAGTCTATGTAAGACTTGTTGTTGTGGTGTGGATGTGTTAGGTTTTCTCATGGTTCTGTATGATGACATGTATGACATATATATATTTAGATGTAGGGATTGTTTATGATGGTTTATGGATTAAGTTGTATGTTATGACCAGATTATATGTATGGATCTTATGTATGTGTGTATGTTATTGTAGTTGTGGTTGTTATTGTTTAGCTGGATTGTCGTGTGGATTACAAGTTAAGGATGACATTGTAATACCCTGATCTTTATTAGGTCCTAATTAAAGGAAATTAAGGGTAATGGACTTTAATTGGAACTTAATTGGATTTGAGTGAACATGTTTCCCCTGGTTTAAAGTATCTGTGTTATGTGTTTTTATGATTATTTATGTGTGCCTTGATGTTACATTAAGTTATTATGGGTGTATGAATGTTAGTATGTGAGTTTGGAAACTTTAGAAGTGTTTTGGGGCGTTTTTCACGCCCAGTAATCGATTACAGCTCCTTGGTAATCGATTACAGCAGGGCAAGTTTCAGATTTGGGCTTTTTCGAAGGCCTGTAATCGATTACAAGTTCGATGTAATCGATTACACAGCGCGTAGAATGAGTTTTCGGATGTTTTTAAGTGACGGGTGGGCCCCACGATGACTCTTAAACCCTAGTAGCTCAGCATATAAAAAGATAAACCCTATTTTTCCAGCTCATTTGGTCAGAAACACTCTCTCTCACCATCCCAGAGCCTCCATAATTTTCTCTCTCAAGAACCCTCATAGCCATAGCCATTCCACGTCAAGAAACACCCACAAATACTCACCCAATCCCAAAGATAATTACATATTCTTGATCCTCTCACCAAGCCGGACGTTTCTACCGGTTTCTTTTCTCCGATAAGGGTCATCGTTGGAGTCGGGCCGTTCGTGAAACTAGGATTCCGTCTAGAGCAAGAGTTGTCTTCAAGAGGTAGGGGTTAGGCATTATAATTGTTACGAAATTTCATGTGTATTGATGAATTGTTGAAGTTTTCAATGTTGTTCGTTGTTTTTCCCATTAGGGTTCATGAAAGGGTTGATTTATGAAATTGATTTGGAAAAAGAAAGGGGTTTTACGAATTGGAAAGTGATTTAAACGTATTTTTATGATTGGAATTGGTATAGCAACGTTTTCTATCGATTGGGACGATGTTAGGTTCATATTTTGGCCAATGGCTATTGAAAAACGTGTTTTGGAAACCCAAGAATCGTATTTTACGACTTCGTAATCGATTACACGACTTCGTAATCGATTACACGACTTCTTAATCGATTACGATGCCCGAAATCCCAATCGCGAGAAAACGCTGTTCTCTGCTAATCGATTACCAACCCGTGTAATCGATTACAACAGTGCTATTTGTGCGAAAATGAACTGTTTTGACCCTTTATGCACCCTAATGCGTTCTACAACTTATGTAACTGATATATATGAGTTAATTATGCATTGTATGCTTTAAATATGTTGTTTAATGAATGTCATGATGTTATGTAATGTCTATGTGAACTATATGACCTTATGCTTTATGATTATGCATGACTGTGTGAATGAGTATGTGTCATAAGTAGCCTTCGACATGTGATGGTTGTGGCTGAGGGAGGTGAGTTAAACCTCGACATGCAACTCCATTACTGAGGGAAGGTGAAAAGGTTAAAGTTCAAGATTAAAGTAAAACACATGTAACCTTCGACATGTGGTAGTTGTTGCTGAGGGAGGTGTGGCAACCTCGACATGCAACTCTATCACTGAAGGAAGGTGAGTACCCCCTCTCCCCATTATAGTTTAGGATGAGCTCATGCCTAGGGGTCGGCGATGTGGAGGAAAAGGTTCAGAGGGTGGGCAGGCCAAAAGAGAAAAGTGTATAACTGAGTAAAGTAAAGTTAGAAATTAAGTCTAAGTCTTAAAGGTTACTGTGACATAGAGTAATGATTGACTAAGTTCCCTCATATGATTGAATGACATGTAGAGCACACACAAGAGTTATATAAGGATATATATTATGTATGCATATGATATAAAATGAACAAGAGGCACTTAGGAAAGTCGTTCCGGGAAAGATGATTTTAGAACTTATAACTGAAATTGAATGCACTCATACCACACCTATTTTATTAATAAACCCGGAGCGGCTCCCCTACTGAGTTACTTCCCAGTACTCACCCCTCGTTTTCCCCCCATTTTAGATGATGAGATTCCACAAGATGTAACACCCTACTAGATAGCCCTTAATGCTTAAGACATTTTAGGCCATTTCATAAGGGCTACTTCCTGTTATCATAAATATTTTTATATTTGAAATACATATACGCGGAAAATACGTGGGAGAGATTTTCGTAATTCGTTTGCGGAATATAAAATAAGGGCCTTGCGAAATAATACAACGTATATAAACGTGGAAACAATTATCCTGAATAATACTCAATAAAATTGAATAAACCATGTAATCTCCCAAAACATACATCAAAACAATAATAATAATAGTGTTATCTCATGAGCCTAAAACAGTGACTCACAAGACTCCACAAAATACAATCCATAAATAATAATATTTGCCGGCTAACAAAGGGTCCGGTCTCAGAAACTTAAACATAGAAAATAATCATAAATCCATAGAGAAACAACTCAATTGTCCATATCTAATAAACAAGTGCGGAAGCTAAAACTAAGGTTGCACGGGCTCCAAGCTCGCTCCGTCGTCCTGCTGGTACTCATTGTCTAAAAGGGGTGAAATAACATGGGGTGAGTGAGTACTTGAAAGTAACTCAGTAGGGGAGCCGTACCGGGTTTATTTAATAAATACGTGAGCATGAATGAATTCAGTTCAGTTATAAGTTCCAAAATAATATTTTCCCGGTACGACTACCTATGTGCGTCTTGTTCCTTTTTAATTAACAGTTATACATAACATAAATGATCATCAATGTGTGGTGTGATAAGTGCTTAACCATCATATAATTATATAAGGAAATATAACATTCTTTGTCTATAACGTATATCTCATATTCATTACTTAAATTATCTTGAGTCTTTTAAGCATACTTAGTATGCCTGTGGATCCGTTTCATTAAAGCACGCCCTTTTGGTGCCTGTGGATCATTTACATTGTTTTGGCCTGACCACCCTCCTGTAACCTCCGCATCACCGACCCTAAGTATGAGCTCATCCTATACTATTGGGTAGAGGGGGTAATTCACCTTCCGCTAATGAGTCGTTACAACCGAGGTTGCCAGCCCCCTGTAACGTTCATCATGAACGGAAAGGCTACTCTGTGTGTTTTTAACTTTCTTTTCACTTTGCACATTAATCTCTTCATATAACATGTACTCATTCATCATATACATCATATAATTCATTCAAACAACATATATAATCACATATATTCCATAGGACATTCATACATATCATTCATACAAGTCGTAGAACACATTAGGGTGCATAAAGGGTCAAAACAGTTCATTTTCGCACAAACAACAGTGCTGTAATCGATTACCATGGGGTGGTAATCGATTACTGCAATCGATTATAGGACCCCTGTAATCGATTAACAGAGAGCACGCATTTCTAACGATTGGAAATTCACTTGCTGTAATCGATTACGAACTCGTGGTAATCGATTACAGCGTCGTAAAACACGATTCTAGAGTTCCAAAACACGATTTTCCATAGCCAATGGCCAAAATAATGACCTAGAATCGTTCCAATCATTAGAAAACAAAGCCATACGAAAATAAATCATAAAAAATACAATGTAAACACTTTTTAATCGGTAAAAACATTTTTAATTTCAAAACCAATCGGTACAATTTACCCCTTTCATGAACCCTAATGGGAAAAACAACGAGAACATCAATTCCATCAAAATCATTATCATCATGAACGAAATTTAACATTTAGAATGTCTAAACCCCTACCTCTTAGAAGACAATCGTAAAACTTTAATGACAACACCCTAGCCCGACGTTTCCCGTGAATCCTCTTTCTCTCTCTAAACCCACGAACGGTCCGGTGACAACGGTGACACTTGATGAAGAAAAGAAATCGGTGGTTATGTGATGGCTGTGTCGTGTCAACCATAAATTTAATTATTTTTAAACCAAGTTCCCCTAATATAGTTTAGTGGAAACCAGGGTCGTCTCTCACAAGGAATGGCTAAGAGAGTAATGCACAAGACTAGTTGTATGATGAGTTTGTCACAATTGGGGGGTTTTTGTATGCAATGGAATTAAATTGGAATAAATTTAAAATAATAAAAACAACGGTTTATGGGGGTGGAACATTCATTAGGGTGTTATCATTGGCTACAAAAGAATGCATGAGTTGATTAATTACGCCGGAGTTAGATCTAACTCCTTTGTTGTGATTCTAATGATCAATCGCCTAGAATGGGATTAATTAGTGAGATCTCACCTTTAGTTCCACTTTCAACAATTATTAAAACCAATCACATTAATCTAGTTAAAGAGACTAATCAGCCAATTAATTACTCATTACCAATTCCTAATATGCCATGCATCAATTAATCAATTAACACATAAACATATGCCAATGGGTTAGCCAACTCAATCGAGTAAGCCAAGACAAAGGATTAAACACACAATTTAAGATCTCAAATTATATGCCAAGGATTGATAATGAAAACTTATGCAAGATTAAGAACAAAGCCTCAATTTACCCCAATGATGTTCACACCCTCACAAACCACCAAGAACTTAGCTACTCATGGCAAGAAATTAAAAGGCAAGAAATAAATTGGAATAAAGAAAGCAATTAATAATAAAGAACAAAGTAAGAAATTAAATGCAAGCTGGAAAGAGTTGAAGAACAAATAACTGAATTAATGATAAAAGAGTACTTACAAAACCCAAAAGGGCTGGACGAATAACGTTTGAAATGTAAAAGACGGAGCTAGAGCTAAACTAGGAAAGATGGAAATCCTAATGGGAAGCAAAAATAACTCTAACTAGGAAAAGAAAATATGTAAAAGTGGAGGTGTTGAGAGGTGTTGTTTCTGATGCATTAGCTCTCTTTAAATAAGATGAGCAGCCTCCAAACCCTAGTCAATTTGGGCCCCCAACTCGTGCAGATAGGGTTTCTGCTGTGACAGAGTTGCGGCGCGGCGCTGGGGCGCGTATAGCTCGCTAGAGCACCAGCGCTGTGCACGTGACGAGTTTAAGTGAGCCACGCGCGCTGGGGCGCTCTATGGGCGCTGGAGCGCTCGATGCCTGTTCTGAATTCCACTGCTCCGCTTCTTGCTCAGTTTCTGATGTCTACAGCTCCAATAATACCTGTGACCTGCACTAAAAATACAAAATATCCAAGATCAAGTGCAAAGGTCATCCTTGAATTGTAAAAACATCATAAAACTTGTTATTTTAGCCTTTATTTCTATTAAGCTCAGATTAATTCCAAGTTGTATTAAATACAATTAAAAGGCCAAATTAGAGCAAAGAATTGCATACAATCATCCAAATTAAGGGTATAAAATACTGGTAAAAACCACGTTATCATTATGTGTATTTCGGTGTGAGGATCAAGAATATGTGGTCGGTTTCTCGATCGGGTGAGAATTGGTGGGTGCTTCTTGGTGTGGAAGGGTTTTGGCTTTGTGTATTCTTGAGAGAGAAACCTATGGAGGCTCAAAGATGGAGAGAGAGGGTTTTCTGATGGAGTGATAGTGGTATTAGGGTTTACTCACGTGGTGGCTAGGTTAAACATGCTCTGGAGTCACCGTGGGACCCGAACGTCACTTAAACGCACTGAAAAACGCGTTCTGCGCACATGGTAATCGATTACATCGATTTTGTAATCGATTACACATAGCGAAAACAGCTGTAATCGATTACCCCGGGATGGTAATCGATTACTGGGCTGTGAAAAAGCTTCAAAACACTTCTAAACGTCCCGACTCATACCTTAACATCCGTATATCCTTTTTAAATTTTAAACATCATAAAATCACATACTTGGGCACATAAAACACATAGCATACAATACTTTAAGCTAGGAGAAACTTATCCACTCAAATCCAATTAAGTCCCAACTAAGGTCCTTTACCCTTAATTTCTCTTAATTAGGACTTAATTAAAGATCAGGGTGTTACACAAGACACAGGAGCGGATGAGGAGCCCGCGCAACTTTAGTTCCATACAGTTTATTCATCTTTAGATTTATCAGTTCCCGTTATTATGTTAGGGATTATGTTTATTTTAGATGTTGGCATTTATTTATGTTTACTTTGAGTCCGGACATATGTTAGCCGGTGTTTACTTTTCAATTATGGTTTGTATTCGTGGAATCTTATGGGTCTCAGTTTTAGGCTCATGAGATGACACCTACTATTACTATTTACTTTCTTGATTGTATGTTTGGGGAGACTATGTTTGTTTATTTCCATTTATTTATGAGGTATTATTCAGACTACATCATGTGTCGTATACTATACGCAATGCCCTTATGTTCATATTCCGCAAACGATTTTCGAAAAATTCTCCCATGTATTTTCTGCGTATAAGTATTTTAAAAACAGGTATAAGTATGACAGCAGGAGGTAACCCTTATGAAATGGCCCTAAATGACTATAGCACTAAGGGCTATCTAGTAGGGTGTTACATTTTGGTATCAGAGAGGGTCCTTCCCTACAGGGCTTGGGGTAATGGACCTGTTATGCTATCGTTGCATGTCATGTTAGTTATCACGCGTATACCTCTTATGTGTATTAGTTAGTGTTGAGGTGCGTGAATGTATTGTTTGACTGTCATTGTAACTGTGCATACGTAACTGTAATGTGGAGCCTGATCAACTCGATATTTCTTGTTTGTGTGCACAGGGACATGGCACCTCACAGACGTGCTAGAGACGATTCTGAGACGGAGCACCCTGAGACGAACGGGCAAGAGAACGGGGTTTCGGCTGAGGCGTTCATGGAGACGGCTAGGGCCATGAACCGCATTGTGGACCACATGACTTAGTAGCGCGCAGCGCCACCACCTGCGGGTAATGGCAGTTCCTACTTCGCTGACTTCAAGAGGGCCAATCCCTCTCCTTTTCTTGGCACTACAGATCCTTCAGTAGCCGAGGACTGGCTGAGGGGTATCGAGGATATCTTCACAGTGGTCCAGTGCAGAGAGGTGCAGAAGATGCAGCTGGCCACCTTCATGCTGCAGATGGAGGCACGTTCCTGGGGGAACGACGCTCGTCGCGCTTCTGATGCGGCGGGTGTAGTGATCACATGGGACATGTTTAAGGACATGTTCTATGAGAAGTACTTCCCAGAGACAGTTCACCAGGACAAGGAGATGGAGTTCCTTGATCTCCGTCAAGGCACTATGGCCATACCTGAGTACATTGCCAAGTTCGAGGAGCTCATCCGATTTTCAGAGATCTACCAGGCGTACCCGAAGGAGAGCTGGAAGTGCATGAAGTTCTGTGCTGGGCTGAACCAAGACATCAAGAGGATGGTCAAGCACATGAAGATCAGAGACTACGGGGAGATGGTGGATACCTGCAGGATCGTAGAGGAGACCAGCCGCCCAGTTGCAGCATAGAGGGTTGACGCTCAGAGGAAGGGTCCGGCACCACAGCAGATTAGCCGCCCTGCCTCTGCTCGTTTTCAGCTGTATGGCCAGGCTCGCCGGCCACAGCAGCAGCAGAAGCCACCACAGCAGCAGCAGCGCCCAGAGCACTGCCCACCCCACCTCCATGTGCCACTTGTGGCAAGCTTCATGGCGGTCAGTGTCGCGCCGGTCAGAACGTGTGCTATCGTTGCGGCGAACAGGGGCATTTTGCTAAGGAGTGCCTAGCTGGAGGATCTCGACCTTCTTCCTCTCACAGGCCACAGCACCAGGGCAGGGTTTTCACGGTCACAACGGAGGGCGCAGAGCGGTCAGACGATCTCATCATGGGTATGTGTTTGGTTTCTGGAAAGTCCTTAGTTGTACTTTATGGTTCCGGTGCCACACATTCATTCATATCACATGATCATGCTAGGAGCCTAGGTTTGCATATGTCAGAGTTACCATATGACCTGCTAGTATCTACCCCTACTGTTGCACCCCTTAGGACATGTTTAGTTTGCATGAGGTGTAGGTTTCATATAGATGATAGGACATTCATTTTTGATCTCATTTGCTTGCCCATGACAGGTCTAGGCATTATCTTAGGCATGGATTGGTTGTCCGCCAATCGAGTCTTGCTTGATTGCCATGCGAAATCCGTTATCTTTCCTTCTGTTCCTTCTGCATTAGTCACACATGTAGAGCTATATGTTAGTGCCATTAGGCTTAACTGTTGTGGGGTTTCGAGCGACGCTTATATGTTTCTCGCCGCTAGTGAGGTCGTAAAGGGTCAGGTGTTGAGTGAGCTTCCCGTAGTGAGAGATTACCCGGAGGTTTTCCCCGAGGACATACCCGAGTTTCCCCCAGCTAGAGATGTTGAGTTTGCCATAGACCTAGTACCCGGGATGGGACCCATATCCGTAGCACCCTATAAGAAGGCCCCCGGAGAGTTGGCGGAGCTTAAGACTCAGTTGGAGAAGAGGTTTGTCAGACCCAGTGTGTCACCTTGGGGAGCGCCGGTGTTGTTTGTGAAGAAGAAGGACGGGAGTATGAGGTTGTGCATAGACTACAGGCAGCTGAACAAAGTGACCGACAAGAACAAGTACCCGCTGCCTAGGATAGATGATTTGATGGACCAGCTGAGAGGTGACCAGGTGTTTTCGAAGATAGATTTGAGGTCAGGGTACCATTAGATTCGTGTGAGGGATGAGGACATCCCGAAGACGGCTTTCAGGACTCGTTACAGTCACTACGAGTTCACGGTTATGTCCTTTGGACTGACCAATGCTCATGCGGTGTTCATGGGCTACATGAACATGATCTTTAGACCCTATTTGGATAGGTTCGTTGTTGTCTTCTTTGACGACATTCTGATCTATTCGAAGACGCGAGAGAAGCATGAGAGCCATCTGAAGGTGGTGCTGGAGGTGTTG
The DNA here is from genome assembly GCA_013621005.1 of Aeschynomene evenia. Taxonomy (NCBI): domain Eukaryota; kingdom Viridiplantae; phylum Streptophyta; class Magnoliopsida; order Fabales; family Fabaceae; genus Aeschynomene; species Aeschynomene evenia. Next base: position 172,982 of record RYYW01000049.1, on the reverse strand, counting down.
AAGGAGAAGAAGTTGTTCGCGAAGTTGTCGAAGTGCGAATTCTGGATGGAGGAGGTGAAGTTCTTGGGGCACGTTGTGTCGAAGGGAGGCATCTCCGTGGACCCTAGTAAGATAGAGGCTGTGATGAGCTGGGAGTGACCTACTACGGTGACTGAGATTCGGAGTTTCCTTGGGTTAGCCGGATATTACCGTAGGTTCATTTCGAACTTCTCCCATATAGCATTACCCTTGACGAAGCTTACTAGGAAGAATGCTGCTTTCGTTTGGTCGGAGGAGTGCGAGAGTAGTTTCACGGAGTTGAAGAGAAGGTTGACCTCGACTCCATTGCTTACACTACCAGACCCCAGTGAGCCCTTTGAGGTTTACTATGATGCTTCAGGGAAAGGGTTGGGATGCGTGCTAATGCAGCATCGCAGCGTTGTGGCATATGCTTCACGACAGTTGAAGCCACACGAGCTTAATTACCCGTCTCATGACTTGGAGCTTGCGGCAGTGGTGTTTGCTCTGAAGATGTGGAGACATTACCTGTATGAGGTCAGGTTCGAGGTGTTCTCGGATCATAAGAGTCTCAGGTATCTGTTTGATTAGAAGGAGCTGAACATGAGGTAGAGGCGCTGGATGGAGTTCCTGAAGGATTATGATTTTGAGCTGAACTACCATCCAGGGAAGGCGAATGTGGTTGCGGACGCGTTGAGTCGTAGGACGGTGAGCGTAGCCCACTTGATGGTCAGAGAGGCATAGTTGATAGAGCAGTTTAGGAACCTGGACCTAGGAGTTACCCTTACCCCCAACAGTGTGAGAGTGAGCCATCTTCAGGCATCGAGTGTTTTTCTGAGGGAGATAGCGAGAGCGCAGCAGGAGGACGAGGAGTTCGGAAAGGTGTTAAAGGCGGTTTGCGAGGGGAGGTTGCAAGGTTTTGCAGTGGACGGAGATGGGTTATGGAGGTTTGAGGGGCATGTATGCGTTCCTTCGAGTGGTGACCTTCGGAGAGCGATTCTGGAGGAGGCTCATAAGAGCCACTTCACCATTCATCCTGGGATAGATAAGATGTACCAGGATTTGAGGAAGATGTTTTGGTGGGAGGGACTAAAGAGGGACGTGGCAGAATGGGTTAGTAAGTGCCTGGTGTGTCAGAAGGTGAAGGCAGAGCATAGGAGGATGTCAGGACTGCTACAGCCGCTGAGTGTGCCGGAATGGAAGTGGGAGAGCATATCCATGGACTTCGTGTCTGGGTTGCCGAGGACTCAGGTGGGGCACGACGCGGTGTGAGTTACTGTTGATCGGCTGACCAAGTCTGTTCATTTTCAGGCGATCAGGATGACCTACCCTCTGGAGAAGTTAGCAGAGATCTATGTTCGGGAGGTGGTGAAGCTGCATGGTGTGCCGAAGACGATAGTCTCGAATCGTGATCCGAGGTTCGCATCTCGTTTCTGGAGAGCCTTCCAGAAAGCGCTCGGTTCGGAGTTGAGCATGAGCACGGCATATCACCCACAGACGGATGGTCAGTCGGAGAGGACTATTCAGACCCTGGAGGACATGTTGAGGGCATGTGTGCTGGATGGTCTTGGGAGTTGGGATAAGCTGTTGTCCTTGATAGAGTTCTCCTACAACAACAGCTACCAAGTGAGTATAGGGATGGCGCCTTTTGAGGCTTTGTATGGGAGGAAGTGCAGATCACCCCTATGTTGGCATGACCCAGGTGAGGCGTGTGTTCTAGGACCCGAACTTGTGAGAGATACGACTGAGCAGGTGAAGAGGATTAGGGAGAGGATGCTCGCGGCTCAGAGCCGCCAGAAGAGCTATGCTGATCAGAGGAGACGACCCCTAGAGTTCTCAGTAGGCGAGCATGTGTTTTTGCGAGTTACCCCTACGACAGGTATAGGACGAGCCATGAATGTTAGGAAGCTTAGCCCTAGGTACCTTGGTCCTTTCGAGGTCTTGAGTCGTGTCGGGCCAGTCGCTTACCGAGTGGCTTTACCTCCCAGTCTTTCAAACTTGCATGATGTCTTCCACGTTTCTCAGTTGAGGAAGTACATCTCCGATCCTAGTCATGTCTTAGAGCCGGAAAGTGTACAACTAAGGGATGATTTGTGTTTTGAGTTGCCCCCTATGAGTATCGTTGACCGCAGTGTAAAGAGGTTAAGACGGAAGGATGTGCCTTTGGTCAAAGAGGCTTGGGGCGGAGGTCGGTTAGGAGACTTCACATGGGAATTGGAGGACGAGATGCGTCGCCAGTTTCCATCTTTGTTTGCATGTAAGAATTTCGGGGACAAAATTCTTTTTAAGGGGGGGAGAAATGTAACACCCCGATATTTATTAGGTCCTAATTAAAGGAAATTAAGGGCAATGGACTTTAATTGGAACTTAATTGGATTTGAGTGAACATGTTTCCCCTGGTTTAAAGTATCTGTGTTATGTGTTTTTATGAGTATTTATGTGTGCCTTGATGTTACATTAAGTTATTATGGGTGTATGAATGTTAGTATGTGAGTTGGGACACTTTAGAAGTGTTTTAGGGCGTTTTTCACGGCCAGTAATCGATTACAGCTCCTTGGTAATCGATTACAGCAGGGCAAGTTTCAGATTTGGGCTTTTTCGAAGACCTGTAATCGATTACAAGTTCAATGTAATCGATTACACAGTGCGCAGAATGAGTTTTCAGATGTTTTTAAGTGACGGGTGGGCCCCACGATGACTCTTAAACCCTAGTAGCTCAGCATATAAAAAGATAAACCCTATTTTTCCAGCTCATTTGGTCAGAAACACACTCTCTCACCATCCTAGAGCCTCCATAGTTTTCTCTCTCAAGAACCCTCATAGCCATAGCCATTCCACGTCAAGAAACACCCACAAATACTCACTCAATCCCAAAGATAATTACATATTCTTGATCCTCTCACCAAGCCGGACGTTTCTACCGGTTGCTTTTGTAACACCCTAATAATTACCTCTTTATGCTTAAGTCATATTGAGTTAATTATCGGAAATTAACATCTTGTTTCAGAGATTACAATTGAGTAAAGTAATAATACGCGGAAAATAGGGCCGGTTTATTTTTCAAAAGAAACGAAAGTTTAAAAACTCGGCTTGTGCGGTATAACTGATATGAATAAATATATCATTCAAAAAAAACTACTCAAATTACTCATCACAAATACATAACATTAGATTACACAACGGTGGCCCACATGTACATAGTAAAGTACTACAATGTCTGAGATACATGTAATGTCATAATTATCATAGATAATATAAGTATATAGTGGTGAACTTTTAAGAAAATCATAAGCTTGTACAGCCACTTACAATTTTCTTAAAGGTTCGCAAAAAGTAACATAGATCATAAAGTACAAGTACAAGATGTAATAAAAGTAATACTAATAGTCCTAAACTCCAGAGCTTTGAAACTTAATCTTCACGTAAGCTCCAAAACGCTCAACCTGTAGACGTACCGGCACCCCTATCTGCATCTAAAACAAAAGTGGTGGAATAGGGTGAGCTCCACGGACTCAGTAGGGGGATCACTCCGGTTTAATATAGAAATAGTGTAATATGCAAGATCTACTTGATTGGAGATTTCATAAATCAATTTACATCCGGAGTGTCTTACCTATATGCGTCTTGATTAATATATATGCAGTATATGTAGATCTGAAAGTATCACTACATATTTAATTTCTGACTAATGCATATACATAGACTCATCCTTGATAGGTGCATATTATACCTTTATTTGAATTGGCACTAACCCTCTTATCTCTTTCTACCTCCACATCACCAAATCCCAAGACTATGAGCTCATATCTCTCTAGTTTTTACTAGACACACGGGGAAAGAGGGGTTTCTCACCTTCCCTTACCAGTGATGTCAGTGACCGAGGTTGCCAATCCTCCCTTACTGACGACACTAGTGACCGAAGGTTACAATTGCTTACTTGATCTACTATTGTCTTTCTTTCATATTTAAATTATCATAACTTGACTTGTCATAGCAATACAACATGTAAGCACATACACAACTGAACATCTTATTCTGGAATTTAAGTGTAAATCATTCACAACATGCCTATTTCGTAACTCCCTTGAAAACATATCATTTTGTACATAATTGCACCTACATGTCATTTTCTTTTTAATTTTCTTAATTCCTTTCATAATCACCATTATCTGTTTTAAACATATATAATAAACTTGTTACAGTAGTTTAGATCCTCAGAAAAGGGTTAGAAATCATTAAAATGCAAAATCACAAAATTCAACATTTTTAAACAAATCTGCAGAATTCTGCGAAATGGCCGCTAGCGCGTCCTCTGTGGCCTCTAGCGTCCAATAACGCACGACCGCTCGCTAGCGCCTAATGTATGGTCGCTAGCGCGTGGTCATTCGCTAGCGGCTATGATTTGGCCGCTAGCGCGTGTCCCGACTCTGCATTCAAACCAGTTTCAGAACAGCCTTCATACTCGAGCATATAATGATTTCTAACCGATCCTTATGCATGAAAACACACAAATATGTATCATAACATAAATCTAAACCCCTACCTCTTGTAGTTTAACCCTCTAACACCAAGAATCACCTTGTTCTTCCTTTAGCTACTTGCTTAACAATCTATCTAGCTTTTGAGGATGATGATGACACTCCTGTGACCTCTGATGAGTTATGTTCGGTTCAGAATAAATGAAATGAGATGAGAAACTCAAATATGGGGTTAGTTTATGAGTGAGTTGAGTTTTGAGTGGAGGAGTGATGAGGTTTGTGTGGTTTGAAGGTTATGGAGGTTTGGGGTTGTGGTTGGAAGTGTTTTGGGAGTTTAAGATTGTGTTTCTAATGATAGGGAGCTTACCTCTAGTTGAAGGAAGTGTTTAGGGACGGAGGGAGTAAGGAGAAATAATAAAAAGATGAGGGGCTTAAGAAAAATGCAAAATTTTGCAGAAATGTTGTTCTGTCATCGAGCTGGTCGCTAGCGCGTGTTTCGCGGTCGCTAGCGACCGTTCTCACCCCATTACCCGCTAGCGCCTTTTTATTGTCGCTAGCGAGGGACCTCTACCGACTCATCCGCTAGCGAGTTAAGCTGGCCGCTAGCGATGAGTACTGCTACATGACAGTAGCAGCAAGCAAAATACTCCAAAAATTCCTAAAATGCATCTAACTCACTCCGAACCTTTACCAACAATTCCTATTAGTACTTATACACTTGTGCAAACATACTCTTACCAAAATTACCATTTATTTCTTAAATTCCTTACCTAGATCATCATTCTTTATTCAAGTTTACATTATATTAACTTCTCAATCTTATGCAATGCACTTATCATTTCTAACACACATTTTTCCATATAGTACACATAACACATATTTAGTCAATCCCAGTTATGCATATTAACACACATATATCCCAGTTATGCCTTGATTGAAGCGATTTTCACTAAATCCCTCCGATTAAAGCATAATTAGGATTTTGGGGTCTTACAGCTTTTCTCCGATAAGGGTCATCGTTGGAGTCGGGCCGTTCGTGAAACTAGGATACCGTCTAGAGCAAGAGTTGTCTTCAAGAGGTAGGGGTTAGGCATTATAATTGTTACGGAATTTCATGTGTATTGATGAATTGTTGAAGTTTTCAATGTTGTTCGTTGTTTTTCCCATTAGGGTTCATGAAAGGGTTGATTTATGAAATTGATTTGGAAAAAGAAAGTGGTTTTACGAATTGGAAAGTGATTTAAACGTATTTTTATGATTGGAATTGGTATGACAACGTTTTCTATCGATTAGGACGATGTTAGCAGGTTCATATTTTGGCCAATGGCTATTGAAAAACGTGTTTTGGAAACCCAAGAATCATATTTTACGACTTCGTAATCGATTACACGACTTCGTAATCGATTACGATGCCCGAAATCCCAATCGCGAGGAAACGCTGTTCTCTGTTAATCGATTACAGAGCTACGTAATCGATTACAGTAATCGATTACCAGTCCGTGTAATCGATTACAGTAATCGATTACCAACCCGTGTAATCGATTACGACAGTGCTGTTTGTGCGAAAATGAATTGTTTTGACCCTTTATGCACCCTAATGCGTTCTACAACTTATGTAACTGATATATATGAGTTAATTATGCATTATATGCTTTAAATATGTTGTTTAATGAATGTCATGATGTTATGTAATGTCTATGTGAACTATATGACCTTATGCTTTATGATTATGCATGACTGTGTGAATGAGTATGTGTCATAAGTAGCCTTCGACATGTGATGGTTGTGGCTGAGGGAGGTGAGTTAAACCTCGACATGCAACTCCATTACTGAGGGAAGGTGAAAAGGTTAAAGTTCAAGATTAAAGTAAAACACATGTAACCTTCGACATGTGGTAGTTGTTGCTGAGGGAGGTGTGGCAACCTCGACATGCAACTCTATCACTGAAGGAAGGTGAGTACCCCCTCTCCCCATTATAGTTTAGGATGAGCTCATGCCTAGGGGTCGGCGATGTGGAGGAAAAGGTTCAGAGGGTGGGCAGGCCAAAAGAGAAAAGTGTATAACTGAGTAAAGTAAAGTTAGAAATTAAGTCTAAGTCTTAAAGGTTACTGTGACATAGAGTAATGATTGACTAAGTTCCCTCATATGATTGAATGACATGTAGAGCACACACAAGAGTTATATAAGGATATATATTATGTATGCATATGATATAAAATGAACAAGAGGCACTTAGGAAAGTCGTTCCGGGAAAGATGATTTTAGAACTTATAACTGAAATTGAATGCACTCATACCACACCTATTTTATTAATAAACCCGGAGTGGCTCCCCTACTGAGTTACTTCCCAGTACTCACCCCTCGTTTTTCCCCCATTTTAGATGATGAGATTCCACAAGACACAGGAGCGGATGAGGAGTCCGCGCAACTTTAGTTCTATACAGTTAATTCATCTTTAGATTTATCAGTTCCCGTTATTACGTTAGGGATTATGTTTATTTCATATGTTGGCATTTATTTATTTTTACTTTGAGTCCGGACATATGTTAGCCGGTATTTACTTTTCAGTTATGGTTTGTATTCGTGGAGTCTTATGGGTCTCAATTTTAGGCTCATGAGATGACACCTACTATTACTATTTACTTTCTTGATTGTATGTTTGGGGAGACTATGTTTGTTTATTTCCATTTATTTATGAGGTATTATTCAGACTACATCATGTGTCGTATACTATCGTTATACTATACGCAATGCCCTTATGTTCATATTCCGCAAACGATTTTCGAAAAATTCTCCCATGTATTTTCCGCGTATAAGTATTTTAAAAACAGGTATAAATATGATAGCAGGAGGTAACCCTTATGAAATGGCCCTAAATGACTATAGCACTAAGGGCTATCTAGTAGGGTGTTACAGACATGGGACTCGGTGTCCCATGTGCCGGTCACGATCCGAGTTGGGTCGTGACATAAGGAATATAATAGTAACGATTTATTATAATAGTATTAATAATGACAGTAAAGATAATATTAAGTATAAGGATAACAATACATAAGACAAAGTTAGAAGTGAATAGGATATGATAATTTACTTAAAGATAGAGTAAAGAGTATAAGTAAAACTTGAATAAAGTACAAAGCAAGAAACACTAGCAAATGGATTAAACGAGATCATATGACATAAAATGTAAAGAAGCCTAAGAATGATATTCTTAAGTAGTTATATATCATGTTTATTTGATAAGGAGTTATATTTATTTATTCTCCATGATGTTAGAGTAAGTAAGTGTATGTGCTATGTTTATTCCATGATGTTAAAGAGTATATTTTACATGTTTGATGATGATTGCATTTCAAGTTTATGCAAAATTAAATGTAAAGATACTTAAAGATTATAAGAAAAGTAAAGAGATGATCCCCCGGTAAGGGGAGGTGATTCTAACCAAGAAGATGACGATCCTTCGGTAAGGGAAGGTGACTCTCAAAAGTACCCCTCTCCCGAAAGGGAACCCAAGGTGGCGACGGCCACGGTATGAGCTCATTACCAAGAAAGAAAGAAGTTGAGGGAGGTCCATATGGACTAAGTTAAAGTTAAAGTTAAAGTTAAAGTAAAGTTAAAGTTAAAGTAAAGTTAAAGACAAGAAAGAACTAAGAAGTTATGAAAATGTTTATGTGACCAACTGTCTTATGAATGAATTATTATGTGAATATTATTATGAGTATGTTCAATGCATAGTATGTTTAGTATGTTATTAAGAAGCATGATTAAAAGCCATCCACTTCGACTAAAGGAAATTTTTAACTTAAAATTGAACGAGTCTTTATGTATGATCACATTTTCATAAAATAAACTCGAAGTGGCGGAGATGGATACGATGACACTTATGTGTGCATACCCTACTGAGAAATTATAGTTTCTCACCCCTATTCCGTACCATCTCTAGATGGAGAGCTCTGGCAGGATGCCGAAGGACCTGAGAGTCCCTTCATTCGAAAGAAGCTTAGATGATCTACTGCTGGAGGGAGCCGTCATACCAACGTCAAAGACACCCGTAGCTGAGATGATGGCGCTTAGAGCTTCCACTATTTTATACGCTTTTCACTTATTTATGTGTTTTACCCTTAGTTTAAGGTCGGACCATTGTTAGCCGGCGATATTTATATTAGTAGTATATTATATTAAATAATTTTTATGATTCATGTATTTGGGAATATTTGTGATGTATGTTTAAAGTTAGAGTTGCATTGTATGTATATATTACATAAATATATAATGTATGGTTATATCTAGCGTTTATATATTGACGATTGCCCCAATTTTCACGATATTGTATTTTCGAAAATAAATTCCCACATATTTTCCGCGTATATTATTTTAAAAGAAAGGAACAAGCTATGAAATAAAGATGTGACACTTGATGATATGCCTAAGATGACTTAAGCATTAAGGGCTAATTTCTAGGGTGTTACACGCAGCAGGAAGATGAGGATTTCGGGAAAGTGCTGAACGCTGTCAGTGAAGGGAGGTTGCAGGGTTTCAGGTTGGATGGGGATGGTCTGTGGAGGTTTTAGGGGCGTGTTTGCGTTCCTGCGAGTGGTGACCTTCGGAAAGCGATTCTGGAGGAGGCTCATAAGAGCCATTTCACCATTCATCCTGGGATAGATAAGATGTACCAAGATTTGAGGAAGTTGTTCTGGTGGCAGGGACTGAAGAGGGATGTTGCGGAGTGGGTTAGTAGGTATTTAGTCTGCCAGAAGGTGAAAGCGGAGCATAGGAGGATACAAGGATTGCTACATCCCTTGAGTGTGCCTGAGTGGAAGTGGGAGAGCATATCCATGGACTTCGTGTCCGGATTGCCAAGGACTCAGGCAGGTCACGATGCCGTGTGGGTTATCGTTGATCGGTTGACCAAGTCGGTTCACTTTCAGGCGATCAGGATGACCTACCCGTTGGAGAAGCTAGCTGATATTTACATCAGGGAAGTGGTGAAGTTGCATGGTGTGCCGAAGTCGATAGTCTCGGATCGTGATCTGAGGTTCGTGTCTCGCTTCTAGGGAGCTTGGCTCGGAGTTGAGCATGAGTACGGCATATCATCCGCAGACGGATGGTCAGTCGGAGAGGACTCTCCAGACCCTGGAGAACATGTTGAGGGCATGCATACTAGATGGACAGGGGAGTTGGGACAAGTTGTTGCCCTTGATAGAGTTCTCCTACAACAACAGCTACCAGGAAAGCATAGGGATGGCGCCTTACGAGGCCTTGTATGGACGGAAGTGTAGATCACCCTTGTGTTGGCATGACCCGGGAGAGGCGAGTGTCTTAGGACCCGACCTAGTGAGAGAGACCTCGGAGCAGGTGAGGAGGATTAGGGAGAGGATGCTCGCGGCCCAGAGACGCCAGAAGAGCTATGCTGATCGGAGGAGACGACCTTAGAGTTCTTAGTAGGCGAGCACGTCTTTTTGCGGGTTACCCCCATGACAGGTATAGGACGAGCCATGAAGGTTATAAAGCTTAGCGCTAGGTACATTGGCCCCTTTGAGATTCTGAGTCGTGTCGGGCCAGTCGCTTACCGAGTGGCCTTACCTCCCATTCTTTTAAATCTGCATAATGTTTTTCATGTCTCTCAGGTGAGAAAGTATGTGTCTGATCCTAGTCATGTCCTAGAGCCGGAGAGTGTACAACTAAGGGATGATTTGAGTTTTGAGTTGCCCCCTATGAGTAACGTTGACCGCAGCGTAAAGAGGTTAAGACGGAAGGATGTGCCTTTGGTTAAGGTGGCCTGGGGCGGAGGTCGGCTAGGGGACTTCACATGGGAGCTGGAGGACGAGATGTGTCGCCAGTTTCCGTCTATGTTTGCAGGAATGAATTTCGAGGGCGAAATTCTTTTTAGGGGGCAGAAATGTAACACCCTGATCCTTATTAAGTCCTAATTAAGAGAAATTAAGGGTAAAGGACCTTAGTTGGGATTTAATTGGGTTTGAGTGGATCAGTTTCTCCTTATTAAAATATTATGTGTTATATGTTATTTAGTTATTTATTTATTTTATTTTATTTTATTTTATGTGCCTATATGTGTATTTTAATCTATGATTAAATATTAGAAAAGTTACATGAGCATTATAGTATTATTTGGGACGTTTTAGAGTGTTTTAGTAATTTTTAAGTGACGGTGGGCCCCACGATGACTCTTAACCTAGTCACTCCCTATATAAACACTAGTAACCCTCTCCACTTCAGAAAAACGCTAATCTCCTTCTTCTGAGCCGCCATAGTCACCTTTCTTTCAAGAGCTCCCTAAGCCATTGATACTCCAAACCACGAAACACCCATCAAACCTCACCCAATCCAGAAAATAAATTCATATTCTTAATCCTCTCACCAAGTCGGAGCTTTGATCAATTGCCGAATTGAATCAAATTAAAACTAGGTAACTTGTAGACAAGTGGAAGACCTAGGTCATTTTCCCAAGGAATTCAATAAGTGAAAAGTGATTATGCAAAGTTAGGTTTGGGGATTTTAGCATTAAATTTCAGAAATAAGAAAATTCAAACAGGATTTTAATCAAATAGGTAGAAGACACTAGCTCAAGGAATTCGAATTGTAAAATATATATCATTGATTCATTATCCTCTCATTGATCCTTTCAAGAATTAAATTGAATTTCAAATCCAAACTCAAATCTGAATTCAGATCCAAGTTCTTATGAAAATCTTCAAACATTCATCTCAATACACTTGAATTAAATCTGAAATCTCAAAACCTAATCCAAGACATTAAGATTGAAGCTCTACAATTCAATTTTCTAGATCAGAAATCTCTAGATCTAGATGTTCTCTCAACTTAGATTTATTGATAAATAACTCAGAAATCTCTAGAATTATTAATCAATTGGACTCATAATTCAAGAATTAGAAAATCTTCATAATTCTTGAATCATAAATCAAGAAGAGGTGAGAAGAGAGAATTCGAAATTCTTGAATGAATCATGAAAGAAATGCAAGAAATACCTCAATCACATTGCTAATATCAATATCTTTTACAATCCTCCATCCTCAAGCTAGCTATGAGTTTAGCTCTCCATGATCATGGAGAACTCAGAAAGAAGAAATGGAAGAAGAGAGAAAAACGAAAATAAGAGAAAGCTAGAGAGAAAATGTAAACTATCTCTAATTCTAAAACTTTAATTGTAAAAAAAATGAATGTAAAATGTTCCCTCCAAATCTGATGTAGGACTTAAATAGAAATAAAAGAAGGTGGAAATGTCTAAAAAGCCCATACACTAAACAATTACAACATATAAGGCAAGGGTACAATGGACAATGCACAAAATTGTGACACTTAAGATAGCTCAGCAAAACTAAGTTTCTGCCCGAAATATTTCAGCCAGTTTCTGAAGCCTCTGATGGATGATTTTGACCTTGAGCCCTGAAGCAAAGTTGTAGCTCTATGTCTCAGCTTTCCATAGCTACCAACATCATTCAATTACAGTGAGTATAGCTCGAGATATTGGCGAAATACTGAGTGCTGCTCCAGATTGCTGTCACACTCGCTGCAGCAACTTTGAGTCAACTTTTGAGCTCCTTAGACACTTCAATTGCTTTCGCGCTCTGAAGATGAAATGGAGACGTGTGCCTTAGCTTTCAGATGCAACTGAAATGGAGGGATTTCAACATCTGTAGCTCAGGCTATGGCTTCTGCAACACTTGCTGTCCAGTATTGCTGTCCAGAATTCTTCAGCAAGATTGACTCAACTTGAAGCTCCAATTTGGAATCCTTATGGTCTGATTCAGCTTTCGAGTTCTTCATCAACTTTGTAGACCTGTGTCTAAGCTTTCCAACAAGACAAAAAACAAAAAATTCCAATTTATAGAACTCACGTTATAGGCAAATTACAGAATAGTGTCACAAAGCACAAAATGCTGAGAAAATGCACAAAGTTCCAATCAAGTACCAAATGCCTAATATGATGCAAAAGTGGTTCATTAATCTCAAAAGTGGTCAAATTACATGCATACAAGAGGGAAATAACCAATATAAATAATGCTATATCAAATTCCCCCACACTTAGCCCTTGCATGTCCCCATGCAAGACTAAGAATCAAAAGTTAACCACCTAATGAGAAAGAGGGAAATCAAGAGGTGCTACTTGAATTTCAATAAATGATCCAAAAGTGTTTTGGCTCAAGACCAAGAAAGCAATTTGAAATGGTAAGAGTTTCCAACAACCAAGCATTCCAATATCAAGGGGGTACAATACACAAGCAAAGCAAAATCCCTTAAAATGCATAGATGAAATGTATGGACCTCAATGGGTGTGTGTGCTCTCAACTCACTATTATGGTGGACTTGTCTTCCTCTCAACTCTCTTGCTAGACTAAGCATTCAACATAGGTTTGCCAAACCTCTAAATCTCCACTACTAGTATTCAATGCATCCAAGAATCAAGAGGTCTTTGTTTTGGTTGTAATGAGGCCAAGGTGAGGGTGTGGAATGTATGGGAAAGTGAGCTAAAGACCTAAGGAAATAAGACTAGCATTGGTTAGCATGAGTCACAATTAAACACAAGGGGGAATTCCACCAAACACAATGCATAGATTTCACTTTTTGCAACCAAGCACACAAAAGCACAAGAGCTTTGCTCACTTTTTTTCTTTTTACATTTCACACTTAAAACACTAGGTCTTTGACCTTGAATTTCTTTTCTCTTTTTTTTTTTAACTTGCTTTTGCTTTTGTGTGCTTTTGCTTTTTTTTTTTTCACATACAACAATCCACACATAAGACCACATATACAATGCAACAAAGACACATAGTACAATCAACAACCAAGGTGTCCTTCCCCCACACTTAGAAGTTTTCCTTCCATGGCAAACCCCCACACTTAGACTCAAGCATGCAAGATGATAAAACCAATGCTACTCCACTTTCCAAAGGTAGGGTGTAAAATGGTTTTTCACTTTTTTGGCTTATGATGAGCTAAGATGAAAGAATACGATATATGGCTCAAAGGGGCTTGTAAGGGCAATGTATAGGGTAGGCAATATGGTTGTGGACTCAAGAAGAAAAGTGCCTCCATCACACTCAAGAATGCATATGAAAATGTAACCTCAATAAAGAGACAAGGCAAACCCTAGAATGACAAAGTCCACAAGAGAAGCACACAACAAGAATGGAATGGCATGTAATGTGGCCACCCAATGTAAGGCCCAAAACTCACAAGGTAAGTGTCCAAAGACAAATCATCTATACACAATAAGATCAATCGCCAAGCAAGTATCAAGAAGAACAAAGTGAAATGCAATCATGTCGGAACTCTAACCACCTAAGAAAATGATGCAAGTCTCAAGCACAACACTTCCAAATCAATCAAGAAAGGCAAATAACAACCTATCTAAGCAAACAACCTAACTAATGACTAGCATGAAATCTACAATGCAACAACAAACAACCTACTCAACTAATGCAAATAGAAACTAGAAGAGTTTGAGGCGAGAGTTGTAGAGTAGAACTTTTTGCCCAATGGAGAACTCCTTCCGCACTAACATCTTGTCATGGATGAGTTTGGTCTTTTCCTTGTAAATGCGGGAGTTCTCATATGCCTCCAAGCGTATCTCTTCCAACTCTTCAAGTTGGAACTTCCTATGCGGGCCGGCTTGGGACAAATCAAGGTTGCAACTCTTCACTGCCCAGTATGCTCGGTGCTCAATCTCCACAGGAAGGTGGCACGCCTTACCAAAGACAACCCTATAGGGGGACATCCCCAAAGGTGTCTTGTAGGCGGTGCGGTACGCCCACAGAGCATCATCAAGTCTCTTGCTCCAATCTTTCCTGTTGGGCTGCACCGTCTTCTCCAAGATGTGTTTCAACTCCCTATTTGACACTTCCGCTTGGCCATTTGTTTGCGGATGGTAGGGAGTAGAAACCTTGTGCGTCACCCCATACTTCTTCAACAGAGCCGCCATATTCTTATTACAGAAATGGCTCCCCTGATCACTGATAATGGCACGCGGCAACCCGAACCTGCAAAAAATCTGAGATCTGACAAAATCCACAACAACATGAGAATCATCAGTTCGGGTGGCCTTAGCCTCCACCCATCGAGAGACATAATCAACAGCCACAAGTATATAAGAGAAACCAAAACAAATGGGGAATGGCCCCATAAAGTCGATGCCCATACATCAAAAATCTCACAGAATAGTATGGGCTGCTGGGGCATCTCATGCCTACGGGAAATGTTTCCCGTTTTCTGGCAGCGCTCACAACTCTTACAAAAGGTGTAAGAATCGCGAAATAAAGTGGGCCAATACAGCCCAGAGTCCAAAACTCTCCTGGCAGTGCGTTGCGGGCCAAAGTGGCCGCCGCACGCAAGTGTGTGACAAAAGCGTAGAACAGAGGGAACCTCATGCTCATGCACACACCGCCTGATAACCTGATCACTACACATCCGCCAAAGATAAGGATCATCCCAAAGATAAAACTTGGCATCGCTCTTTAGCTTAGCTATCTGGTGCCTAGATAAGTGAGCAGGCAACTGCGAAGCAACCAGATAGTTAACTAAATCAGCATACCAAGGGTCCTTACCCACATCAACCTGAGCTGCTCATCAGGAAATGAGTCATGGATGGGATGAGGCTCTGGTGCCTGAGAAATGCGACTGAGGTGATCTGCTACAAGATTCTCAACTCCACTTCTATCCCGGATCTCCAGATCAAACTCTTGCAATAATAGCATCCATCTGATGAGCCTTGGCTTAGCATCCGGCTTTCTTAGTAGGTACTTAAGCGCTGCATGATCAAAGAATACAGTCACTTTAGTACTCAATAAGTAAGCGCGAAACTTGTCCAAGGCAAATACAATGGCCAACAGCTCCTTCTCTGTAGTGGTGTAATTGGCTTGGGCGGAGTCAAGGGTGCGGGAAGCATAGGCTATCACATGGGAAGCCTTCCCGACCCTCTGAGCAAGTACAGCACCAACTGCATAGTTGGAGGCATCACACATCAACTCAAACGGGGACCTCCAATCAGGTGGAATCAAAACAGGTGCGGAGGTCAACCGCCCTTTGAGCTGATCGAATGCCTTCCTGCAGTCATCATCAAAATGGAACTCTGCATCCTTCTGCAACAATCTGGACAGCGGGAGGGCAATGCTGCTGAAGTTCTGGATGAAACGCCTATAAAAACCTGCATGTCCAAGGAAAGAACGGACTTCCCGCACGGAGGCGGGGTAAGGCAGAGAGGCAATAACATCAATCTTAGCTCTATCAACAGCAATACCATCACTAGAGATAATGTGTCCAAGAACCACACCTTGCCTAACCATAAAATGACATTTTTCAAAATTCAGTACAAGGTGTGACTCGACACATCTATGCAACACTCTAGTAAGGCTACCCAAGCATGCATCAAAAGAGGAACCGTAAACAGTGAAGTTGTCCATGAATACCTCTATACAATCCTATAAGAAATCAGAAAATATACTCACCATGCATCTCTGAAATGTACCTGGGGCATTGCATAGACCGAAGGGCATCCGACGGTACGCAAATGTGCCAAATGGGCAGGTGAATGTGGTCTTCTCCTGATCCTCCGGAGCGATATGTATCTGGAAGTAACCTGAAAACTCGTCCAGGAAGTAGTAATGGGACTGGCCAGCTAGCCTCTCCAACATCTGATCAATGAATGGCAGTGGGAAGTGATCCTTCCTAGTGGCCTGGTTCAGCTTCCTGTAGTCGATGCAGACTCTCTAGCTATTCTGCAATCGAGTGGGGATCAACTCATTTTTCTCATTTTTCTACACTGTGATCCCACTCTTCTTCGGAACAACCTGCACTGGGCTAACCTACTTGCTATCCGAGATCGGATAGATGATGCCAGCAGCCAATAACTTGCTCACCTCCTTTTTTACTACATCTAGTATCAAGGGGTTGAGCCGCCTTTGGGGCTGCCTCACTGGTTAAGCCCCCTCCTCCAACTTAATACGGTGCATACAAGTGGAGGGGCTAACCCCAGGAATGTCTGCAAGTGTCCAGCCAATAGCCCTCATGTTCTGCTTCACTATGCTCAATAATCTCTCCTCTTGGTCAGGGAGTAAATCCCTAGCAATGATGACCGGCCGCTGCTCATTAGGCTCCAAGAATGCATACTTCAAATGATCAGGCAGCGGCTTCAATTCCAAAGTGGTTGCAGTGGTATCGGCACCTGCAACAACAGACGACACAAGAGAAGAATCTGCAAGGGGGGCGTCAGTAGCTACTGCTGATTCAGAATGTGAAGCAGCAGCAAGAGGTGAAATAACAGTTGTATCAGAATGCATGGACAAATCTGAATGTATTACAGAATGCATGACAGAAGACTGCACAGAAGAATGCACAACAGAATGCATAACAGAATGTGTATCAGAGTGCGTGTCAGAATGCACAGAATCAAGATGCATCTCAGAATCTACACTCACAGAATCAGCACTCTCAGAATGCTCAGAATGCATAAGCACAGAATCAATCACCGTATGACGATCAGAATCAGAATCAGAATCATCATCATCAGAATGAATATCAACAGACTCAACAGAATCATAATGCAACACAGAATCAAAGAAATTAGGATGCATCCTATCAACTAAAGTATCAATGATATCAATATGATAGACAGAATGCTCCTCAGCAGGATATCTCATGGCATCATGCAAATTAAAATGCACAATAATATCACCAGACTCCATTGATATTGTACCAGTATGCACATCAATTTTTGTCCTGGCAGTTTTCAAAAATGGCCTACCCAATATCAATGGTGGTGGTGTGTGCTCATCATGCTGGACATCTAAAACATAAAAATCAGCAGGGAAAATAAGACTTTTTACCCCAACCAGAACGTCCTCCAGCATGCCATCAGGATGTCGAATGCTTCTATCTGCTAACTGGATCACAATCCCCCGATGCCTTAATCTCCGACGTCACCGGATCGTTCGTGGGGCTAGAGAGAGAGGTTTCCAACGAGAGCAACGTCGGGAAAAAAGGGTTCCTCTTTGCATTCCCGTGATTTATCTTCAAGAGGTAGGGGTTAGGCATTTTATTTTCGTGCATATTGATGATAATTGAATGAAATTGATGATATGGTCGTTTTTCCCATTAGGGTTCATGAAAGAGTTACATTTTGTGGAATTATTTCAAAGAGAAAATGTTTTTACCGATTAAAAGTGTTGGGAAAGTGTTTCTATGATTTAAAGGTGTTTTGAGAATAGTTTTTCATCAATTGGATGTTCAAAAATGGCTTTTTGGAGAAAGAACTACTGAAAATCGTGAAGTTCTACGAACGGGACGACGCACGACCGCGCAGGCGGTCAGTAACCACCCCAGCGGTGGTGCAGCCGCCCCAGCGGCCAAGACCGCCCCAGCGGTGGTCGCACTGCCCCGACGCGTTTTTCACGCTGTATCTCACCCCTTTTACGAAAATTGACATATTTTGACCTTTTTATGCTCCCTAATGCGTTATACGACTTGGGTATTTAAATATATAATTATTGTATGGAATATATATGTTGTACTGAGTATATGTTCTGCTTTTATAATGAGTTTATGTGATTATATGATGTATATTATGATAAATGATGAGATGTATATGATGAATGATTAGATGATTATATGATGTATGTGATTATATGAATATTTGTTATATAAAGAGATTAATGTGCAAAGTGAAAAGAAAGTTAAGACACACAGAGTAGCCTATCCATTCGTGATGAACGTTACAGGGGGCTCGCAACCTCGGTTGTAACGACTCACTAGCGGAAGGTGAATTTCCCCCCTCTACCCAATATGTATAGGATGAGCTCATACCTAGGGTCGGTGATGCGGAGGTTACAGGAGGGTGGGCATGCCAAAACAATGTAAATGATCTACAGGCACCAAAAGGGTGTGCTCTAAACAAGATAGATCCACAGGCATACTAAGTATGTTTAAAAGACTCAAGATAAATAAGAAAGAGATATACTATTATTATTATAAAGAATGTTTCTTTATGCTATATATTTGAATATTTGATAGTTGAGCACATAGTACACTACACATGAGTTATTATTTATGTTATGTATGTCTTAATTTAAATGGAACAAGATGCACTTAGGTAGTCATTCCGGGACAAGATTGTTTTGAAACTAATAACTGAAATGAACTCATTCATGCTCACTTATTTAATTAATAAACCCGGAGCGGCTTCCCTACTGAGTTACTTTCAAGTACTCACCCCACGTTATTTCAAACATTTTAGACGACGAGCACCAGCAGGATGACGGAGCGAGCTTGGAGCCTGCACAGCCTTAGTTTAGCTTCCGCTTTATTTATTAGACATTATTATTTGATTTGTTTCATTCATGGATTATGTTCTGGATTCATTATTATTTTCTAGTTTATGCTTCTGAGATCGAACCTTTGTTAGCCGGCAAGTACTATTTTATTTAAGGGTTGTATTTATGGAGTCTCGTGAGTCTCTGTTTTAGGCTCATCAGATGACACTATTATATTGCTTTGATGGATGTCCTTGGGAGATTACTGTGGTTTATTTATTTATATTGAGGTATTATTCAGACTATATTATGTTACAAGTATTATCGCTTATTTATCACCCAAGGCCCTTATTTTTATATTCCGCACAAATGTTTTCGAAAGTTCTCCCACGTATTTTCCGCGTACATTTATTTTAAATATAAATATAATATATGATAACAGGAAGTAACCCTTATGAAATAGCCTAAAATGACTTAAGCATTAAGGGCTATCTAGTACGGTGTTACACACGTGATGAATTGTCATGCTCATAAATAGAGCTCCTAGAGCCAAAACCATACAAACGACCTTTTTTATCCCACCAATAGTTTCAATCCAAATTTTTTCGGCACTTGGGTTTGAACTGGTTGCCCCTTCTTCATTTGAACATTCACAAGAATCTTCTATTTATTTCATATTCATCACAAGAAGCACTACTATCATCATCATTGGAGGAAATTTCATCTTCCTTATTGTGTTGATGTTCTCCTCTACTACTAACCACTTCACCTACTTCATGAACCCTATTGTTATCATGCAAATTTTCCACAAGCTCTTTGTCAATGATTGTAGTAACAAGAATAATATTATCATTTTGGAATATAACTTCCAAAGCCCTTTCAATTTCAACACGATTTCTTGCATTCATCTTTAATGTTATCCACCATTGGGCCTTATCCTTTATCTCACCAGGATAAGGAATATAACACATTTGTCTTGCAGAGGCAACACTGTTAAAAGGATCAAACCTCTCATATCGTTTGGTGTGTTTTACCAATACAATCTTATAGTCTTTATGAATTTTGGTACCTCTATTAAACTTAGGATCAAACCACTCACATTCAAACAAAATAACTTTATATTCAGGTTGACCGGGATCCACTAATTCAATGACATCTTTAAGTATGTCATAATAGTCATGTTTGTCTTCACCATCGATTAATCCTTTAATCCATACACCATTATTTATTGTTTTTCTTCCTTCGTACCAAGTTTTTGTGTGAAATCTACATCCACTGACAAAATATATTGACCAAGTTATCACAAATCTATTAGGCCCCCATGCCAAATCACACAAGAAAGGATTGTTCACCCAATTTTCTAGATTTTTAGCCTAGAAAAAGAACCTGATTAGTGTTTTATATTTCTCCTACTAAGATAATAAATTTAACAATAGTAAAATACTTACATAACATTCAAACCACACTACAAATTCAGCCTCAATTCTTTGATGTGATTTCTCCTCCAGAATATCGAAATATTGCAAAAACATACTAAAATAAAATAAAGTCACGACATTACAATCATTGTCAAGTAATAGTTTTGAATTAATATTTTTTGCAGCTTACTTGATGTACGAATGAACTTCATAATAGTTTAGTAGCACATGCAAAGTTGTAGATTTCAACTCTGCATCATTTAGCCACTGCTTGCTTGATTTTTCATAGGCCCGGCCAGATACTTTACATATTGAGAGAATTGATTCGCTAGATGCACTATCAAGTACATCATCATTTCGCCCCACTTTAGTTCTCATTGACTTCACGTTCAGCTCAAAGTAAAATGGATAAAAATGAGATATCTCTTGGGCCAAAAAAGTTTCACACATTGAACCTTCCGCTTGAGCTTTATTTTTTACAGTTTTCTTTATCTTGTTTAAGTATCTCTTTAATGGATATATTCATCTATATTGAATTGACCCCCTACCTTGGCTTCATATGGTAAATGAATCGGCAAATACTCCATAGAATAAAAAAAATTGGGTGGAAATATTTTTTTCAAGCTAATTCATGTCCTCTACTGACACAGTTCTTGAGCACAAATCTCTAAAGAATTGACTCAACTCAGTCAATGGCTTCCAAATCGGATTTGGCAATAATGAAAAAGCAACAGACAACAAACTCTCCATAAACACATGAGAATCGTGACTCTTAAGTCCATGCAATCGAAGCTGATTCATGGCAACACTTCTAGCCAAGTTTGAGGCATAACCATCTCACAATTTCAATTCATGGACCCAAGAAAAAAATCATCTTCTTCTTATCATTCGATAATGTGTAACTTTCCTTTGGTTTTTGGACCTTACCATTTGGTAAATAAATGAGCTCCAATTCTTGGCGTCTACAATATTCCTTCACGTCCTTTCTTACTTTTATGTTGTTCTTTGTCTTGTCCTTAATATCCAAAATAGTGTTCAATATGTTATCAAATACATTTTTCTCAATATGCATAACATCTAAATTATGTCTAATGAGATTATCTTTCTAGTACGGTGACTCCCATAATATGTTTTGTTTAGTCCAATTATGGTAAATATTATACCCTACGTGTTTGTTAACATCTTGCACTTCAGTAATTTTGCTATAGCTACAAACAATATCACTTATTTCATGACTCGACAGTCTTTTAGGAGGCCTCTCAATAACAATGGTTTTCTTTTTAAAAGCATTTTTATTTTGTCTAAGCATTTTTGTTAACAGAGTATATTGTGTGTGATGATTTCTTGAGGAAACATGATGTCAAACATCAAATGACAGTTAAGTACACTCATCCGCAAAATGAAGTGGTAGAAAGAAAAAATAGAACAATCATGGATATGGTGAAAAGTATGATGCATTGCAAGAAATTACCCAAGAATTTTTTGGCAGAAGTAGTTGTATGTATGGTTTACATCTTGAACAGATGTCCAGTCAAAAGTATTCGTGATAAAATTTCACAAGAAAAATGGAGTCAGAAAAAGATGAATCTCAATGACTTGAGAGCTTTTTGTTGTATTGCTTATGCACATGTTCTTGATCAACTGAGGAAGAAGATTGATGGCGAGGAAGAAAAATGCATCTTTGTAGGTTATAATGAAGAAACAAAAGACTACAAGTTGTATAATCCAAAAATCGAAAAGGTGATCATTAGTAGAGATGTTACTTTTGATGAAGATGGAGTGTGGGACTGGTCAGAAAAAGAAAACGATGTACTTGAAGAATAAATGGAAGATTTCTCAAATGGATGTTAAGTCTGCTTTTCTTTGAATGATGTACTTGAAGAATAAGTCTATGTAGAGCAACCATTAGGTTATTAACAACAATGAGAGGAAGACAAGGTGTACAAGTTGAAGAAAGCTCTATATGGGTTGAAGCAAGAGCCTAGAGCTTGGTAAACACGCATTGACACATGCTTCATCAATAATAGATTTCACAGAAGTCCATATGAGCATGCCTTATATGTCAAAACAAACAAGGTTGTAGATATCATTGTTGTATGTCTATACATGGATTATTTGATGAAATAATCTTGAATTACTAGCTGAATTCAAGGAAAGCATGTCAATCTAATTCTAAATGACAGATATAGGTCTAATGTCTTATTTTCTAGGCATTGAAATGAAGCACACAAATGAAGGGATTTTAATCTCTAAGAAAAAATTTGCAACATATGTTTTGAAGAAATTCAAGATAGAGGCTTGCAAACCTATGTTGACCCTAGTTGAAGAAAGGTTGAAGTTTGGAAAAGAAAGTGGTGGTGATCTTGTCAATTCAACAAATTTCAGAATGTTAGTAGGAAGTCTTAGGTACTTAACAACAACAAGACCTAACATAGTTTATGGAGTTGGACTCATAAGCATGTTCATGGAATCATAAGCAAGACAATCTCATTGACAAGATCCAAAGAGAATATTGAGATATGTCAAAGGTACAGTTGATGAAGGTATCCTTTATTTAGGTTCTAACAAGATAGAGTTGATTGGATATACAAACAATGACTGGGCTGATGAAATTGAAACTCATAAAAGCACTTTGGGTTATGCTTTTCATCTTGGTACAAGTGTATTTTCTTGGTCATCCAAGAAGCAACAAATTGTTGCTCTATCTATAGCAGAAACAAAATACATAGCAGCAACAAATGGTGCTACTTAAGCAATTTAGTTGCGGAAAATATTGAGTGAGTTGCAATACAAACAAGATGGTCCAACAAAGATATTTTGTGACTACAAATCTACAATTGATTTGACAAAGAATCTTGTCTTTCATGGAAGAAGCAAACACACTGATATTAAGCATCACTACATTTGTGACTTGATTAGAGGTAAAGAAATTGTGGTGAAATATTGTGCTTCTGAAAATTAAGTTGCAGACATTTTCACAAAGCCACTTAAAACAACTTCATTATTGAAATTGAAAAAATGCTCAGAATGATGAAATCAAGTTTAAGGGAGGATGTTAGAAAGTTAAACTTGTAGGTGTCTCTTAAGTTGACAAAGTCATCAATAACATGAAGTAAATTGTCATATTGACAATACTAAATTACATTATGAATAACTATTAGCAAGTTGTCATGAAATCATATGTAAGAAGTAGTATTAAGATAATAGCAAGTGGTTTACAATATTTCATTATAAACTTATGCCTATATAAAGGCATCTCTTGTAAACATGATGGATGGATAAAAAAAATTGAGAAAGAATTATGAGAAAAGAGAGAAAAGTTCTAGTAAATTTTAGATTTTTTTTATTATTACTTTGATTGTGTATTAATTTTTAGGCAAAAATATCATTTTGGTCTTGTAACTTTTATCTGATTTTGATTTTGGTCCGGTATCTTTTATTTTTTTGATTTTGGTCCTGTAACTTTGCAAACGTCAACTATTTTGGTCCTCCGTCTAAACTCCTTTAGTGAGGTGCTGACGTGGCACTAACGGTGCTGATATGGATGCCATGTGGCGCTGACATGGATGCCACGTGGTGCTGACATGGACGCCACGTGGCACTGACATGGAAACATGACCAAATTCACTTTGGTAAAAAAAGAAACAGGACCAAATTCAAAACCGGATAAAAGTTACAGGACCAAATTCAACTAACTAAAAAAACTACAGGACAAAATTCAACTAACTAAAAAAGAAACAGGATCAAAATGAGCTTACTAAAAAATAAAATATGACCTACATAAAATTGGATGTAATGTAACAAATAATCTGTCTAATCTAGACAATATATAATGTTATTCAAATGTACTTTTAATTTGTTTGAAACACATAATTTACTTAATTGCTATAACAATATTAATAAATAACATGACTAATAAGGCCAACAAAAGTTATCTAAGATTCCACCACATCTGAAAATTAACTAGTGGCACATAAATATTAACTAATTACATTAAAAAAATTATTAATAAGTTCATATATAACAACAAGTGTGCAAGCTAAAATCATATTTGAAGTACTTGTATTTAACTTTTTTTATCTCGTATTGGGGTACTCGTATTATATTTGCACACTATTTAGCTTTATTTTGCACTCTTGTTGCTATCATGTATCAATTTATTAGTAACTTTTTGGATGTATTTAGTTGATATTCATACTTTATAGGCACAATATTCAATTTTTTATTTTTTATTTTTTGATCTAGTCAAATCTTACATAACATTTGGTGAACTTACTAGTCACATTATGAATAGATATTGCTATAGCAATTAAGTAAATTATGTGTTTCAAGTAAATTAAAAACATTTAAGTAACATTATATATTATCTAGATTAGACAAGTTATTTGTTACACCCAATTTTACGCAGATCCTATTTCATTTTTTTATTAAGCTCATTTTGGTCTCTTTTCTTTTTTAGTTATTTGAATTTGGTCCTGTAACTTTTATCCAATTTTGAATTCGGTCCTGTTTCTTTTTCTAGGAAGGTGAATTTGGTCCTATTTTCATGTCAGCGCCACGTGGCATCCATGTGGCATCCATGTCAGCGCCACATGGCATCCATGTCAGCACCGTTAGTGTCACGTCAGCACCTCACTAACGGAGTTTAGATGGAGGACCAAAATGGTTGACACTTGCAAAGATACAGGACCAAAATCAAAAAAATAAAAGATACCGGACCAAAATCAAAATCAGGTAAAAGTTAGAGGACCAAAATGATATTTTTGCCTAATTTTTATCAAAGCTACAAATAAAATTTAAGTATAGTATCGTTCTTTCAATACTTATATTTTATGAGATTATTTTTATTGAATGTTTTTATTTTCTTATTATTACATTTAAATTTTAATAAGACAATTTATCTTAATTGCAAACAATTTCTAATTTAGACTTACAAACTTGGTGTAAAATGTCCTTGAACTTTAAAATTGAAATTAAGCTAGTTTTCTAGAAGGCCGAATGAATTTGATACCACAATACCATGTACCACATATTAGCAAAATGTCAATATCTCAAACAGTACAATCTACAGGTATTAAAACACTTAATGTGTTTAATCGAGGAAGATTATTCTAAATATAAGGTGTTATTTGATTCTTATTTTTATTTTTTATTTTCATTTTCTAGATCATCTATTTTCATAATTTTATGAATCAAATGTAAAAAATAGAGAAAATAATTTAGTTATCTTCAATATTTTCATAAAATAAAATGAAAATAATATCTAAGCTTTACTTTTCATTCTAACATCTCATCAAAAGATTATTTAGTCCACAGTTTAGTTGTAACACCCCGATTTTTATTAAGTCCTAATCGAGGAAAATTAAGGGTAATTGACCTTGGTTAGAATTTAATTACATTTGGGTGGATAAGTTTCTTCTAGATAAACCATTATAAGTTATGTGAAATATATGTTTATATATATGTGTTTATTATATGATATGTGACTTATGTGTGTATATATATATATATATGTGTGTGTGTGTGTGTGCATTGTAGGTTATATGTCTATGATGTTTACGTGTTATTGATGAATTAATTGGTACGTGAGTTTGACTTGAGATATGTGATTTAGAAGACTATATGGATTATTAATGTATGCTACACGATTTATGTGTCAAGTATATGTTTTAAAGTTGTTTTAATCATGCATGAGGTTAGGTGGGTTATATGAGAGGTTATATGTTATGTTATTTTATTTTATTTTATTTTATTCTCTTTATATGCCTATATGTGTATTTTAATTTATGTTTAAATATTAGAAAAGTTATGTGAGCATTATAGTATTATTTGGGATGTTTTGGAGTGTTTTAGTAATTTAAGTGATGGTGGATCCCATGGTGACTCTTGACCTAGCCACTCTATATATAAACACTAGTAACCCTCTCCAATTGAGAAAAACACTCTCCTCCTTCTTCTGAGCCGCCATAGCCATCTTTCTCTCAAGAGCTCCCTAAGCCATTGATACTCCAAACCACGAAACACCCATCAAACCTTACCCAATCCAGAAAATAAACCCATATTCTTAATCCTCTCATCAAGTCGGAGCTTTATACCGATTATGTTTCTCCGTTAAGAGTCTCCGGCGTCACCGGGCCGTTCGTGGGGCTAAAGAGAGAGGTTTCCAATGAGAGCAACGTTGGGAAAGGGTTTCGAAAAGAGTTTTACATGCGAACTAAAGACCTGTTTCCATACTTACTTTCCGCTCATGTTTTCAAAAGGAAGTTTTGCGAAACGTTTTCAATGAACAAGAGTGTTTTTCGCTTCGACCTCTTTCACAACCTCGGTGGGATTACCCTTAGGAAGGTTTCACCTCTTTAGTTGGACCCTTACGCCTTTACTAGGTTTCCGTCTCTGCCAACCACCAAACACATTCGTTGACCATGTCATGTCCCACTTCTAATGCTTTCAGTATAGAAGGAAAAACCTTGCCTGCTCACACCGTTTGCACGACCCTAGAGAGAGAGACCACACTCCCCTTATATAGCCTACATCTCCTTAGAAAACTCTTCAACTACTCACATGTGAACCCACACAAACCGTACCACTACAAGCCACCACATATATCCCAACTCTACCGAACCTCAGGATCCATTAGTTTCCCAAACACCACATGCAGTTAGTGCGACCTAATAGAATCCTTGGGAAGCCATGGGAGAGATAGTTTTACCGTACCCCATCATGTCATCATGAGCACATTCCTCCTAGTGGCTTTGGATGTACGTCGGAGATGTTTAAACCTCTTCTTTTGTTTTGTTTTCAAGTGATTGCGAAAGTATGTTAAAATGACGTTTTGTTTTCAACTTGGGTTTTAGAAAACGATTCCATACCCCATCGACCTTGAGGTACGATGTTCCTTAAGGCTCTTTTTGCAAACCTTTTAGTTGCGAACTTGAAAATCGTTTTTGTTTTTACCTTGGGGATCTCTTACTGTGTCAATTGTGATTATGAGTCGTAGGGTCCAATGTGTTTTCTTGGTTTTTGTGGTTATTAAGGTCATGTGTTTGGGCATGGGTAGATGGTTTCTAAAACAACGATATAATGTAAGTGGAAAGAAGTTTTCGAAAGTGATTTATTTTATGTCTGTGAAAACGTATGTGATTAAAGGCCGTAGGAGTACATACAACATGTTTTCGTTAGAGTGAATGTGAGAGACTTTAAATCTATTTTGAGAGCATAGAATTGCCTTTGATTGCAACCAAAAAGGGTTTTGAGCTTTATGTTTAGTTTTGAAAATGAAGTAAACATGTTTTGAACAACTAGGAATTTGGGAATTAACTTGGGTTTTCAAAAATTCTTAAGATGATGCTTAAGATGAAGCTTTTCAAGGAAAACACTGGTATTGGATCATGGACCCTAGGGACGTAAGGATCAACTTGCCTTGTAAGAACATGGGATCATGTCTTTACCTTGGAAAAATGTATTTCGGTTTTCTTTACGTTTATGCAACAGGTGCTTTGTTTCTTAAGCTTGTTTTCCGCACGACCTGTTCATTGGGTTAGATGCTTGTATGAGGACCTTCCCTCGAGTCTCTGCGAGGGTATGAGCTGTTTTGTCTGGTTTTGTTCTTGTGTTAGAAGTGTTGAATTTCGAGGACGAAATTCTTTTAAGGAGGGGAGAAATGTAACACCCCGATTTTTATTAAGTCCTAATCGAGGGAAATTAAGGGTAATTGACCTTGGTTAGAATTTAATTAAATTTGGGTGGATAAGTTTCTTCTAGATAAACCATTATAAGTTATGTGAAATATATGTTTATATATATGTGTTTATTATATGATATGTGACTTATGTGTGTGTGTGTATATATATATATATGTGTGTGTGTGTGTGTGTGTGTGTGTCCATTGTAGGTTATATGTCTATGATGTTTACGTGTTGTTGATGAATTAATTGGTACGTGAGTTTGACTTGAGATATGTGATTTAGGAGACTATATGGATTATGAGTAAATCCCCAAGTTGGTCCCTGACAATTTTCGCGGTGGACAAGGTAGTCCCTGACATTGAGAAATTGACAAGTTAGTCCCTGACAATTTCAATTTTCGGACAACCGTTAGTCCCTAAACGGCTTCCGTTAGTTCGAGGGACCAATATGGCTTATTTATTAATTGTTAGGGACTAATAAAAGAAATTTAATAAAAATGAATCCTTAAAATTATGATATGAACATTGACTCATATTCATTCTAATTATGTATTATTCCAAGCTACATATAATTACTCCGGTATTATTCTGTCTCTATTTGGATGTATTATCAAAAGACAAATATGTTGCGTAATTTTTCAATTGAAGAAGTAACAACATTTTAATTACTTTGCTGTAGAAAAAAATTACATGCACCATAAAATCAACTATAATTACGATTGCATTTCAGTGATGTAACAATTCAAACTATAAAAAATATTAGATAAATGTTTTTATATACACCATAAAATCAGTCACCATTAGCCATGATATATATAATTCAACATTTTAAAATTAGTAATTCAATTTTTAAAATATTGGATTAATGTCTAATAATAAAAGTTAGATTATTAGTTTCAAAATATTAAATTATTACACAATGATAACTAATTTTATGATATACATATAACATAACTACTCAAAATATTATTGTATATATGTATCAATAATACCCCTCTTCGACTATATATATATATATATTGCTAGAATCAAGTAATCAACTGTGATAGTTACCGACAAATAATTGTATGCATATAATTATTTTCTACAGCAAAGTAATAAAATGTTGTTAGTTTTTCAATTGAAAAATTACCCAACATATTTGTCTTTTAATAGTAATACATCCAAATAGAGATTTAGTATTTACCGGAGTAGTTATATGTAGCTTGGAATTAATATATAATTAGAATGAATATGAGTCAATGTTCATATCATAATTTAAAGGATTCATTCTTATTAAATTTCTTTTATTAGTCCCTAACAATTAATAAATAAGCCATATTGGTCCCTCGAACTAACGGAAGCCGTTTAGGGACTAACGGTTGTCCGAAAATTGAAATTGTCATGGACTAACTTGTCAATTTCTCAATGTCAGGGACTACCTTGTCCACCGCAAAAATTGTCAGGGACCAACTTGGGGGTTTACTCTATGGATTATTAATGTATGCTACATGATTTATGTGTGAAGTATATGTTTTAAAGTTGTTTTAATCATGCATGAGGTTAGGTGGGTTATATGAGAGGTTATTTGTTATGTTATTTTATTTTATTTTATTTTATTCTCTTTATATGCCTATATGTGTATTTTAATTTATGTTTAAATATTAGAAAAGTTATGTGAGCATTATAGTATTATTTGGAATGTTTTGGAGTGTTTTAGTAATTTAAGTGATGGTGGATCCCACGGTGACTCTTGACCTAGCCACTCTATATATAAACACTAGTAACCCTCTCCAATTGAGAAAAACACTCTCCTCCTTCTTCTGAGCCGCCATAGCCATCTTTCTCTCAAGAGCTCCCTAAGCCATTGATACTCCAAACCACGAAACACCCATCAAACCTTACCCAATCCAGAAAATAAACCCATATTCTTAATCCTCTCATCAAGCCGGAGCTTTATACCGATTCTGTTTCTCCATTAAGAGTCTTCGGCGTCACCGGGCCGTTCGTGGGGCTAAAGAGAGAGGTTTCCAACGAGAGCAACGTCGGGAAAGGGTTTCTCATTGCATATTTCGAATTTGTCTTCAAGAGGTAGGGGTTTAGGCATTATATTTTCATGCATATTGATGATAATTTTATGATATTGATGTTGTTGTTTTTCCCATTAGGGTTCATGAAAGGGTTACTTAATTATGAAATTATTTCAAAGGGAAAAACGTTTTATTGATTAAAAGTGTTGAGAAAGTGTTACTATCAATTAAAGGTGTTTTGAGAAAGGTTTTTCATCAATTGGATGAATAAAAATGGCTTTTTGGAGAAAGAACTACTGAAAATCGCGGAGTCCTGCGAACAGGACGATGCACGGCCACCCAGGCAGTCAAGAACCGCCCAGCCGCCAAAGCCGCCAAGCCTTGCCGCCCTAGCGGTGACAGTCCGCCCCAGCGGTGGCTGTCCGCCCTAGCGGTGGCTGTCCGCCCTAGCGGTGGCTGTCTGCCCCAGCGGTGGTGGGACCGCCTCGGCGCGCTTTTCACGCTGTATCTCACTCCCTAATGCGTTTTGCGACTTGAATAAGTGTTATATATGATTTATGCATGATTTATATATGATTATATGAGATGCAATGTATGTTTATATGTTATTATAATATAAAAGTACGATTATATGATAATATATGTTATGTATGATTCGTGTATGTTCATTATGTAATGTTATGAGTTGTATGTGTGTTTAAATGCTATGATGTAATGTTAAGTTTGGATATTATGATATAGTGTTATGTACATGTTAAAGATGTAACGGAAAGTTAAAGTAAAGTGCAGTAGCCTTCGACATTACAATGAGAGTTGTTAAGGGAGAAATAACAACCTCGACATTACGACCTCATTGTTAAGGAAAGGTGATATCCCCCCTCTCCCATAAGTTTAGGATGAGCTCATGCCTAGGGGTCGATGTATTGGAGGTTACAGGAGGGCGGGCACAAGCCAAAGATTAGTGCAAGATTAAAGTTTAAGAGAACTAAAGTTATTTAGAATGTTATGATATATTCTTTTCCTTACTTATATTTAGAAGCACAGAGTACACTACACAAAGACCTTTAATTATGATATGTTACATGTATTAAATAAAATGAACAAGACGCACTTAGGTAAGACATTCCGGGAAAAGATTGTTTTAAACTTATATCTGAAATGAACTCATTCATACTTCACTTATTTTATAATTAAACCCAGGGCGGCTTCCTCTATTGAGTCACTTCCCAGTGCTCACCCTATGTTTTTCCCACCTTTTAGAGGAGCAGACAGAGCAGGATGTCGGAGCACACGAGGAGCTCGTGCAGACTTAGTTTACGATATAGTTCCTTAGATATCAGAGACATGTTTTATTTCCTTTATACAGATGTTATGATTTTTATGCTTCCGCTATATATATTTAGTTATACTTTCAGAGACCGGACCTTTGTTAGCCGGCAACTATTTATTTATCCGTATTTATTGTGGAGTCTCATAAGTCTCATTATCGGGCTATGGATGACACATAATATATATTTCTTTGTGTTTGACTGTGTATGGGAGATTATTTATGGTTTGAATTATGTTCTAAGTATTATTCAGTATTAATTCATGATTATTATTATTATCGTGGTATTTATGCGCAAGACCCTTATTTTCTATTCCGCAAACGATTTACGAAAATTTACTCCCACGTATTTTCCGCATATGATATTTTGAATATAAAGATAAAACATGATAACAGGAGGCAACTCTTATGAAATTGCCTAAAATGACTTAAGCGTTAAGGGCTATCTAGTAGGGTGTTACATTAGTCATCTTGTATGGGTTTAAAATTCCTATAAGCTACCACTGCATAAAAGGGATTTGATCCAGTAGATAACAATCCAAAAGGACTCATGATCCAATTTAATGATAAATTGATCGGTTGAGCATCATCATTTGTAGTTAGGAGCTTTCGAACCACCTCGGGCTCTGTGAAACCTTCGACACACTGGAAGTACTGAACCACGAGTTGTACCCTACTATACGTTGTTCCATCCCTCCAGGCACTTATGGCTTTCCCATAAAACATTCTTTTGCTTAAGCTCACAATAAACACTCCTGTTGGTTTTAGCATGCGGAATACCTCTGCAAATACCTGCAAATCTCTTTATTAACTACAATTGATGATATTGTCATATTTTATTCAACTCAACAATCCAGTACCAATTTCTTCTCAAACATTCAATTTACATACATTTAATTAAACAGTTTGAAGTTTCCCAAGTTTTGTTATTACATCACCAAATTAATTAGGGTCACAGGGTTGATTTCCTGAATTAAGGATAACTAGGTAAACTTGTGATGAACTAGTTTATTATGTTTGCGAAATCATAAAATTTAATATGTATACTTTTTTTCTTTATACATACAATTTTTTATATTTCGATTTGGGTGATGTAATCTTTGATCAACCAAAGTCTATATTTCTCAATTCTATAAATATAGTATGTAATTTTTTATTTTATTTTCAATTTGATCCATTATGATTCAAATCATTTTAAATTTTATTGATTTTATTTAATTTTATTAATTCGCTCTTTTTTTTTTGAGAAAACAGGGCTTAAAAGCCCAAAGCGAAGAAAAAAAACAAAAAATTATGCTACAAGGCGTGGAAAGGACAACCCTCTGGGGTCATGGGAGAGAACTAAAGACAAGAAGGTCGGAACACTAAAATAAATATGTAAATCCAAAGCAAGAGAGTGACCATGATCAACTAACTTATCTTCAACGTGATTAACTTCCTTGTAAGCATGTTGCATATTAAACACTCAATACCATTAAAGTAAGGATGAACTTGAAAAGTGGAGCCAGGGATGACAACTTGAAGAGGATTTTGCAGCAAAGAAAGAGCCACTTAGGAGTCGACTTCAATCATTACACGCTGAAACCCATTATTGCGAGCCAAAGACAGACTGTCACGACCCAATTCGGATCGTGACCGGCACATGGGACACCGAGTCCCATGTCAGCCTTAACCTGTAATTCACACAGTAATCCAGCTACAATAGCATACATAAAATCCATATATATAACCTGGTCATAACATTCTACTTAATTCATAAACCACCATAGAAATCCATACATCCAAATATATATAAATATCATCATACATACTCCGAAGGAAGTCTAATAAGCACAACGCAATCACAACAAGTCTTACATAGACTTATACATTAACAACCACCTACTCTAGTACAAGGAAATCCTGTCTGTAACATAAGGAGCGTACACTAAGAATAACCTACATAATGCCTCTAACACACGAGGCTCACCAAATCTAAGAACCCGGAGGAACAGATGAACTCGTCCCTTGATCTGCACCTTGATCTGAAAACATATTGTATGAATGGGTGAGTCATACGCTCAGTGAATAAACAGGTTATAAGCAGTGTATGCAGATATAACATAAATCAACAAGCATAAAATAAACCAACACAGCAGATATATAACTCAAAGTTTCTTATACAGTCTCTTTATCTTGATAGCTTTTAACCTATGAACACCTGGAGCTCGGCCCCGACTCATGTTCATAGGAAGTATGGATGTCCCGCGAGCTATGCCCCTCATCAGACACCGTACTGATAAACCCCGCGAGCTATGCCCCTCATCAGGTTTCCTATTTACGACCCCGCGAGCTATGCCCCTCCTCAGGTCGTTTTACCATCTCTTAATTCATTTAAATTTTATCTTATTTAACGTTGTTAGTGGCACATATCATTCACAATCACAACGTAAGTAATTCATCAATTCATCATCACATCATGAAACATGGTTGTTCGAAAACATGGCTGTGAATTCACAGCAGTTTGGCACAAGGGCAACTGCCGTGACCAAAGGGGTGAATGAGGTAGCTCAACCGGAAGGTGGTGGCCTACACCAGAAACTGGAAGAGATAGCCATCTTCATGAAACAGTTAGCCATTAACCAAACAAATGTGGGAACCCCAAGTCAGCCTACGTTGTGTGGGGTATGTTCTCTGGATTCCTATGCACCTGACTAGTGCCTACACTCTCAAGAAGGAACAACAATGGTGGCAACCACTAGCGTGATTCCAGGAAGGCCCCAATTTCAACAGCAGCAAGTCTGGTATCAACCTTCCATTCAAGGGAGTTTCAAGCCCTAGTTCCTATATCCCCACCAACTCCACTATTGTCCCTACCTGTACCCCCTGTATCTGCTGAGCCATCTCTTAGTGATTTGATGAAACTACTCATGGAGCAGCAGAATATGATGATGAATCTGCAGAATGAGGTCAACCAAATGAGAGGGGGCGGGATAATCTCTGATAGCTAGGGGAATGTACTTGTTGTTCAGTTGAGATCGGGGAGAGCACTAAAAGATCTCAAGCCCTCTCAACCTACGAGGGAGAACGAATTGCTTGAAACAGAGGATACTGCCGTTGATCCAACTGTGGAAGAGGTCACTTTCGAATCAGTCCCTGAGGAGCCAACCATAGTCTCCCCTTCCATTCCATTCCCTCAAGCCACTTTGACAGAAAAGAAGATAAAGGAAGTGAAACTGGATAAGGAGCTATTAGACATCTTTAGGAGTGTAGAAGTAAACATTCCCTTGCTTGACGCTATCAAGCAAATTCCGAAGTATGCCAAGTTCTTAAAGGAGCTATGCACCAATAAAAGGAAACTTAAAGGGAATGAAAAGGTAAAATTTGGGGTGAATGCTTCCTCAATAATCACCCCAAATCTCCCACAAAAATGCAAAGATCCCGGCACCTTCACCATTCCATGCACAATTGGCAACATGCAATTCTGAGAAGCCATGGCTTATTTGGGTTCAGCCATAAATGTCATGCCAAGATCGGTATACCAAGCTCTAAACGTTGGAGCACTCAAACCCACAAGCGTGATCATTCAATTGGCCAACCGCACCATACAACAACCGGATGGGCTTCTGGAAGATGTGTTGGTTAAGGTAAATGATTTAATATTTCCGGATGATTTTTATGTATTGGAAATGGCACAAGATGGAGGGTGTAACCAGCAAGCATTAATTCTTGGTAGACCTTTTCTAAAAACTGCTAAAGCCAAGATTGATGTCCATGCTGGTAGCCTCTCTATGGAATGTGGGGAATTCAAAGTCCAATTTAATTTGAAAGATGCCATGAAATTTCCATCCGAGAACCATTCTGTTTTTGCACTAGATATCATGGAAACTTTACCTGAAAACAACATTGATGGTATCTCAAATGGCTTTGACTCATGGCTAGACTTTGACTTTGAATTCAACTGTCCAGATTGTGGAAAATGTGAGGATCTTTGTGAAAACTGTTTGGCAATGGATCAATCTCTAGGGATACCCCAAGAATACTCAATCTTGGTTGAAGAATTCGAGTATGGGGCAGAACCTACCTGTGTTGGGAGCGATGACACTGCTGCTGGAATTCTATAGCAGAAACTCGCGCCCGAGCGCCCCGTGGGCGCTGGAGCGCACGCTCGCAGCACAGAAAATTTAAATTCTGCTGTTATCTGCGATTCTGACCAAATCCTTTCAACTCCTAACTCAATTTCGAGATATAATGCTTGTTCTTCTGCCAAAGTGTTCTCAATTTTCAGGTGACTCAAAGGGAGAGGAGCAAAACACACCCAAGGAGGAGCTGAAACCACTTCCCCCACACCTCAAATATGCCTTTTTGGGAGAAGGATAAAATCAACCGGTAATCATTGCCAATGACCTTTCATCTAAGCAAGAAGAAAGGCTCGTCACTGTATTGAAGGGTCATAAGGAAGCAATTGGTTGGACATTGGCAGATATTAAGGGAATTAGTCCTTCTACATGCACTCATCGCATCTTTTTGAAAGATGACGCCAAACCTGTAAGGCAATCCCAGAGAAGACTAAACCCTTTGATCCTTGACGTGTTGAAGAAAGAAGTCACAAAATTGCTGGCCGCGGGGATCATCTACCCCATTTCCGACAGCCAATGGGTCAGCCCGGTGCAAGTAGTGCCCAAAAAGTTAGGAATAACTGTGGTGCACAATGAGAACAACGAACTCATCCCTACCAGAATTCAAAATAGTTGGAGGGTATGCATTGAGTACCGAAGACTTAATCAAGCCACCCGGAAGGATCATTTCCCTCTGCCCTTCATTGATCAAATGTTGGAGAGACTAGCAGGCCAGTCACATTATTGTTTCCTAGACGGATTCTCCGGATACTTCCAGATCCACATTGCTCCTGAAGATCAGGAGAAGACTACTTTCACATGCCCCTTTGGTACATATGCCTACCGCCACATGCCGTTTGTGTTGTGCAACGCACCAGGTACTTTCCAAAGATGTATGGTAAGCATCTTCTCCGATTTTCTTGAAAATTGCATGGAAGTATTTATGGATGATTTCACTGTTTTTGGGTCCTCTTTTGATGACTGCCTACATAGTCTAGAAAAAGTTTTAAAAAGATGTATCTCTGCCCGCCTTGTTTTAAACTTTGAAAAATGTCACTTTATGGTCAAACAAAGTGTGGTACTTGGGCATGTCATCTCTAAAGCTGGAATCTCGGTAGACAAAGCTAAAATAGATGTTATTTCCTCCCTGCCTTACCCAGCCAGTGTGCGGGAGGTTCGTTCTTTTTTCGGTCATGCAGGATTTTATCGGAGATTCATCAAGGATTTCAGCAAGATTGCACTACCCATGACCAAGCTGCTGCAGAAGGAAGTAGAATTCCTGTTCGATGATGCATGCAAGAAGGCATTTGACGAATTGAAGGAGCACCTCACCACCGCGCCTGTGATTCAACCACCGGACTGGACGCTGCCATTTGAACTCATGTGTGACGCTTCCAACTACGCATTGGGCGCGGTACTAGCCCAATTGGTGGGTAAGGTTTCTCATGTCCTCTGTTATGCTTATCGCACTTTAGATGCTGCACAATCCAATTATACCACTACTGAAAAAGAACTTTTAGCCATTGTTTTTGCATTGGATAAATTTCGATCATATTTGCTAGGTTCCAAGGTAGTAGTATACTCCGATCATGCAGCTCTAAAATATCTTTTAAAGAAACCTGAAGCCAAGCCAAGGTTAATTAGGTGGATGCTGCTCTTACAAGAGTTTGATTTAGAAATACGGGATCAGAGTGGTGCTCTCAATTTGGTTGCTGACCATCTGAGTAGAGTAGAGCACATTCCCAAGGAACCCCTTCCTCTTAATGACTCCTTTCCTGAGGAGCACTTGCTTAAGGTTGATATTATTCCATGGTATGCACCGATTTCCAATTACTTGGCAGGCCGAGTTATCCCATCAAAACTTTCAAAATCCCAAGTAGAGAAATTCAAAAGTGATTGCAAATACTACTTGTGGGATGCACCTTATTTGTGGAGACTCGGGTCTGATCAAGTAATTAGACGTTGTGTGGATGACATGGAATTCCAATCAATCCTAACTTTCTGTCATTCTGGGCCTAGCGGAGGCCACTTTGGACCTCACCGCACTGCTAGGAAAATCCTTGACTGTGGATTTTACTGGCCTTCCATTAAGAAAGACTCTTATGAGTTCTGTAAGTCATGTGAGCAATGCCAAAGAGCTGGAAATAACTCATGGAAAAATGAAATGCCCCAACAACCTTTACTATTTTCCGAAATCTTTGATGTGTGGGGAATTGATTTCATGGGACCACTTCCTAGCTCTCGTGGTTTTGTTTACATCCTTCTCGCTGTGGATTATGTTTCAAAATGGGTGGAAGCAATTGCCACCAGAACTAACGATTCCGCAGTTGTAGTTGCTTTTGTTAGGTCCAATATTTTCTGCAGGTTCGGAACACCAAGGGCCATCATTAGTGACAGAGGGACTCATTTTTGCAATAGGAGCATGGATGCCCTACTCCGTAAGTATGGGGTTGTTCATAGGATTTCCACTGCCTATCACCCCCAAACTAACGGGCAAGCAGAAGTCTCCAACCGTGAGATCAAAAGAGTCTTGGAGAAGGTAGTGAACCCCAACAGGAAAGATTGGAGTCTAAGGCTAGAGGATGCACTGTGGGCATACAGAACAGCGTTTAAAACCCCAATAGGCATGGGCCCTTTCCGACTTGTCTTTGGAAAGGCATGTCACTTGCCCGTAGAACTAGAACACAGAGCCTATTGGGCGATCAAGCAGTGCAACATGGATCTAACCTTGGCAGGAGAACACAGGAAGCTCTAATTACAAGAATTGGAAGAGTTGCGTCTGGAGGCCTACGAAAG
The DNA here is from genome assembly GCA_013621005.1 of Aeschynomene evenia. Lineage (NCBI taxonomy): Eukaryota > Viridiplantae > Streptophyta > Magnoliopsida > Fabales > Fabaceae > Aeschynomene > Aeschynomene evenia. The sequence continues at coordinate 134,894 of RYYW01000049.1, read as the reverse complement.
TTCTCGGTTGTACAAAGAATAGTCAAAGGCATTCCACGACAGTAACATTTCCAGGAAGGAGTTCAAGGACGGGAAAGAAGTACTGCTCTACAATTCAAGGCTAAAACTGATGGCTGGGAAACTCAGATCCAGATGGGATGGACCCTTCATTGTTTCTAGAGTCTTTCCCCATTGAGTAGTGGAAATCTGTTGTCCTAAAACTAACTCAAAGTTCAAGGTTAATGGGCACAGATTAAAAATCTTCAACAGGAATCAGCAGCATACAGAGGAGAATGAGATGGATATCGTCCATCTTGAGGACCCAAATTCCACATGAGCAGTTAACCGTCCAACTTAAGGACGTTAAAGCAAAGTGCTTGGGGGAGACAACCCACCAAATTTTTATTTCTGCACTTAGATACCTTCCTCTTTATAATTTTCTTCTTTTATCTAACATTTGCTTCTAGTTATTTACTTAGCCAATTGGAAAACCAATCGCAGTGTAGCTGTCATAAAAAAACTGCAGCAGATCGCGCTCTAGCGCCTGTGTCGCGCTCTGGCGGACGTGAAGACACGGCCCCGGTGCTCTGGCGCGCGTATCCCGCCCCAGCAGCCTTGGACAGCTGAGTCCTCCGTAGGTCCCTTCTATACCCTTCTCTCTGTTCTTTAATTTGTTGACACTGGGGACAGTGTCTCATTCAAGTGTGGGGAGGGTGTAGATAAAATTGACTTTTGTAAATAATGGCATGCCTAACTCTTTTTCTTTATTCTATTTTATTTTTATGCATTTTTAGGTAGATGATTGGGTAGTTTTCTTTATAGCACATTTTGGTCTGAAATTGCTCTGCCCTTTAATTTTAACTCTGAAATGTTGGCATGATAATCTAATATGAGCTTGAATTGTTTGTGTTATCTCTGTCTGGTTGGTTGGATTACCTGTGAGATTTGAGCCTTAAATGTGATTACATGTATCAACTAATCACTTTCTTTCTGTGAGCACACACACACTTGTATTTGTTATTCCTGAATTTGCTTGATTCTTGTTTTGCATTTTATACATGTTGCATGTGATTGAGGCATAATTTTGTTTTTACATTTAAAAGCCACTTAGCCAAATAGCCAACCCATACACAATTCCCATTTGTTTGTAGCCAATTTGAGCCTTTATCCCTTTTTTTGTTACTAAGCTCATTACAAGCCAGAGACAGAAAAACAATGAAAAATCCCCTCTGAGAAACTAGGAGGACATGGTTTGATTATTGGGCAAAGGTCTTAAGTGTGGGGAAATTGGGTTAAATTGAGCACTGGTATAGAGTGCAAAATATTGGGATATAACTGTAAGGGTAGCTTTTGTACATAAGTGGTCCTTTATTATTTTCTTTTCCACCTCTTTTTAATTACCAAAGGAATTGAGATGAGGTATTCAAAAAAAGAATCGAAAAAATACAAAAAAAAATCAAGAAAAAAAATGCAAATTCTGCAAGTAAAGGTTGTTGGGTTCCGTGGAATTGATATTGAAATATGTGGGAACCTTGGGAATGTTAATTGTAAGAATTTATGGGTTATTGATCTTGGGTATTTCTATTCTCTCCATCTCTTCTCTCTCCATCTTTTCTGTATTGATAGAAGTCATATAGGATTGATCAAACCATGAAGTCTTAGTTTTTTGGAATTAAGTCCACTTCCCATATATGTCACACTTGTCCCAAGCCCCGTTACAACCTTGAAAAGACCTCTTGATGCACCATGTTTGTAAAATTGCAATGTTAGGAGTATAGCAAATTTATGGAATGTGAATACTTGTGTGAAATATTCAATTGAGTGCTTAGCCAAAACACTGAGTGATTGAGAGAGAAACACACTGGTGAGGGCCAAATCAACCAACTTTGCATAACATGAATTGATTCTCCTAACTCATAAACTTTTCTTAATTCCAACTGATAACATGTCTAGGGTATTGTGTAAATCTGACCAAGGTGTGCTGTTTTGAATAGCTTTCCATCATTTGTAGATTTTATTTTTCTTTTAGGACTTAGGTGTTAGATGTGTTAGCCAATAATTTGTCTTGAGAGATGCTTGGAATCATTGTTTTTGCATGAGGACATGCAATTGTTCAAGTGTGGGGATATTTGGTAACGCGATTTTTACCGATATTTTATGCCCTTAATTTGGATAATTGTATGTAATTCTTTGCTCTATTTTGGCCTTTTATTGTATTTAATACAATTTGGAATTAATCAGAGCATAATAGAAATAAAGGCTAAAATAACAAGTTTTATGATGTTTTCACAATTCAAGGATGACTTTTGCACTTGATCTTGGATATTTTGTATTTTTAGTGCAGGTCACAGGTATTATTGGAGCTGTAGACATCAGGAACTGAGCAAGAAGCAGAGCAATGGATTTCAGAGTCAGCATCGAGCGCTCCAACGCCCGTAGCGCGCCCCAGCGCGCGTGGCTCACTTAAACTCGTCACGTGCACAGCGCTGGCGCTCCAGCGAGCTATACACGCCCCAGCGCCGCGCCACAACTCTGTCACAGCAGAAACCCTATCTGCACGAGTTGGGGGCCCAAATTGACTAGGGTTTGGAGGCTGCTCATCTTATTTAAAGGGAGCTAATGCATCAGAAACAAGACCACTCAACACCTCCACCTTTGCATATTTCTTTTTCATAGAGTTATTTTTGCTTCCCATTAGGATTTCCATCTTTCCTAGTTTAGCTCTAGCTCCGTCTTTTACATTTCAAACGTTATTCGTCCAGCCCTTTTGGGTTTTGTAAGTACTCTTTTATCATTAATTCAGTTATTCGTTTTTCAAATCTTTCCAGTTGCATTTAATTTCTTACTTTGCTTTTTATTGTTAATTGTTTTCTTTATTCCAATTTAATTCTTGCCTTTTAATTTCTTGCCATGAGTAACTAAGTCTCTTGGTGGTTTATGAGGGTGTGAACCTCATTGGGGTAATTGAGGCTTTGTTCTTAATCTTGCATAAGTTTTCATTATCAACCCTTGACATATAATTTGAGATCTTAAATTGTGTGTTTAATCCTTTGTCTTGGCTTACTCGATTGAGTTGGCTAACTCATTGGCATATGTTTATGTGTTAGTTGATTAAATGATGCATGGCATATTAAGATTTGGTAATGAGCAATTAATTGACTGATTAGTCTCTTTAATTAGATTAATGTGATTGGCTTTAATAATTGTTGAAAGTGGAAATAAAGGTGAGATCTCACTAATTAATCTCATTCTAGGCAATTAATCATTAGAATCACAACAAAGGGGTTAGATCTAACTCCCACGTAATTATTCAACTCATGCATTCTTTTGTAGCCAATGATAACACCCTAAAGAATATTCTACCCCCATAAACTGCTGTTTTTATTATTCTTATTTTATCCCAATTTAATTCCCTTGCATACAAAAACCCCCCAATTGTGACAAACCGTCATACAACTAGTCCTGAGTATTGCTTTCTTAGTCATTCCTTGTGAGAGACGACCCTAGTTTCCACTAAACTATATTAGGGGAACTTGGTTTTAAAAATAATTAAATTTATGGTTGACACGACACAACATGTAAGCAGGTACACAGATCCTTCCTTTACATCTCCACATCCCATCTCCGTCCTTACTAAATCCCTCTACCTTCTCATCATTCGCCGCCTGTACTAACTTTAAAAACTCCTCATCAATCCCTTGAGCTTGCATAATATCCTCCTTGAACTTACTAGAAACTGTAAGGTGACTAACCCTAACACTTGTCGGGGTAAAGGAAACTCCTAGGGTAAGATTCCTGAAGTTCTCCAATAGTTCTGTCTCCTTTATCATCAAGTGAGACACATGAAGCATTTTGCGACTTAAAGCGTCCGCTACCGCGTTCGCTTTTCCCGGATGGTAGTTCAATCCGAAATCATAATATTTTAAAAATTCCATCCATCATCTTTGCCTCATGTTTAGTTCTTTCTGATCAAAGAGCTATTTCAAACTCTTATGATCAGAGAAAACTTCAAATCTCACTCCGTACAAGTAGTGCCTCCAAATCCTTAAAGCAAAAACGATTGCGGCAAACTCCATGTCATGGGTAGGATAATTCACCTCGTGTGGCTTCAATTGCCGTGAAGCATATGCCACTACTTGGTGATGTTGCATCAACACGCAACCCAACCCTTTCCCTGAAGCGTCGCAATAAACTTCAAAAGGTTCATTAGGATCAGGCACCACAAGTACAGGTGTTGTGGTCAATCTCTCCTTTAACTCTGCAAAACTTCTTTCACATTCATCAGACCACACAAAAGGAGCATTCTTTCTAGTAAGCTTTGTCAAAGGTAAAGCAAGCTGCGAAAAACCCTTAATAAACCTACGATAGTATCCGGCTAATCCTAGAAAACTTCTAATCTCAGTAACCGTAGTTGGTCTCTCCCAGTTTACCACTGCTTCAACCTTACTAGGATCTACAGCTATGCCCTCTGCAGATACTACATGGCCTAAGAACTTGACTTCCTTCATCCATAACTCGCACTTACTTAACTTGGCATACAACTTCTTTTCTTTCAATACTTCCAAAACTAACCTAAGATGACTTTCATGTTCTTCCTCCGTCCTAGAATAAATCAAGATGTCATCAATGAAAACAACTACAAATTTATCCAAGAACGGTCGAAAGATTCGGTTCATATAGTCCATAAACACCGCCAGGGCATTAGTTAATCCAAAGGACATCACTGTAAACTCATAATGCCCATAGCGAGTTCGGAAAGCCGTCTTAGGTATATCCTCACCCTTGACCCTAATCTGATGATATCCTGATCTCAAATCTATCTTGGAAAACACCTTCGCCCCTCTCAATTGATCCATCAAATCGTCTATTCTAGGAAGGGGATACTTATTCTTTATTGTTACCTTATTCAACTGCCTGTAATCTATACATAATCTCATACTCCCATCCTTTTTCTTGACAAACAACACTGGGGCTCCCCACGGTGAAGCACTAGGTCTAATAAACCCCTTTTCCAGCAACTCCCCCAACTGTGTTTTAAGTTCATTAAGCTCACTAGGTGACATCCGGTAAGGGGCCATAGAGACAGGCCCTGTTCCCGGAACCAAATCAATACTAAACTCTACTTCTCTGGACGGAGGAAACTCGGGTATGTCATCAGGGAAAACCTCTGGATACTCTCTTACTACGGGTATGGCGTCTAGGCTCAGTTTAATTTCCACATCATTTGAGGCAAGAAATACAAGACCTTTATGTGTAACCCCACTTTGACTTAACTCCACAGGATGTACTGACAAACTAAGAGAAACTGTAGGTGACTCAGGATTAAGTATACTGGAAGTATCGTGGAATATAACAGACTTGGCATGACAATCCAATAAGACTTTATTCACTGACAACCAATCCATACCTAAGATCACACCCAAACCCGACATAGATAAACAGATAAGATCAAAGATAAACGACCTATCCCCTAACATGAATTGACATTTAGTACAGACAATGTTTGTACTTATAGGTTTTGTTGTAGGTGTGGACACATGCAAATCATATGGTAACTCACACATAGGTAAATGCAACTCCCTAGCATGCTCATATGATATAAATGAGTGTGTAGCTCCCGAATCGAAAAGTACAACTAACTCTTGATTCTTAACTTTACACTTACCCCTTATTAATTCATTTGACCGGACAACATCCTTTGCATTAACTGTAAAGACTCTTCCCTGGTGCTGGGGCCTAGGGGGGTCGGAGCTGAGGTCTGCGGTTGAGGAACTGACGACAATCTCTGGCAATGTTGCCTGGCTTGCCACATCTGCAGCATACATTCTGCCCCGCAAAACAAACCCCTCTGTGTCCTTTATTGCATTGAGGACAGATTGGTGTCTCTGTAGCTCTAGGAATCATAGCCTGACGTGGTGGTGGTGGTGGTCCTTGTTGAGGCCTAGCACGATTTGGGCCTCTGAAAGGTCGGGAGGGAAACCGACGGGGTGGAAAATTCTGTCTTTTGAACTGAGGAGCCTGTGGTGCTAAACTCCTCCTAGGACTCTCCATTGAATTACTGTCATCTGACTAGCGGGCTTGTTCATGAACTCTACAAGCCTCTACTAACCGGGGATAGCTATCGATCTGCAAGTGATTCATTGCCTTCTGCATTTTCTGATTTAACCCATTTCTATATTTCATACATTTCCAAGACTCCATTGGATTGCCTTGGAACATCTCTGAGAACTTAATAAGATGTTCAAATTGTGCTGTGTATTCCGCTACTGACATCTTTCCTTGGGTCAAATTCATGAACTCCCGCTCTTTCGCCTCTCTGATGGACCTGGGAAAATATTTATCATAAAACATTTCCTTGAACCTATGCCAAGGAATAGGGATCCCCGCAGCATCCATTCTGGCCTTTTCTCCCCTCCACCAATTTCCAGCATCCTATTGCAGCATAAAAGTGGCAAAAGCAGTGCGCTGTAATTCTGAACACTGCACCACGGTAAAGATCTTCTCCATTTCCTCGATCCACTCCCCTGCTACTGTCGGATCGACAGAACCTGTAAACACTAGGGGATTTACCCCTCTGAACTCCGCAAATCGGGCATTTCCCCTGTCAGTTTCTGGCTGTGGTGTGGGAGGGGTCTGGCGGCCCATAACTTCCGCCAGTTGCTGAACCGCTCTAGCCATTCCGACCAAGGCCTCACTTGTTCCTTGGTCGCCATCTGAACTACTCGTAGTCTGTCTCGCCTGTCGTGTTTTTGGTGCCATTAGTACCTGTACACACCAACATAATCATAGAGGTGATCAGTCTCCATAATCACATTAGGCACATACAACTACCTATGTCCCAAACAGACAAGTCATGCTCACGTTACACAGCTAAAAGCATAACACTATCGTACTATGCAACAAATGCATAGTTGGCCATAACCCCAAGCCTTAAGGTTCGACCTGCTCTGATACCAAAATGTAACACCCTAATAATTACCTCTTTATGCTTAAGTCATATTGAGTTAATTATCGGAAATTAACATCTTGTTTCAGAGATTAAAGTTGAGTAAAGTAGTAATGTGCGGAAAATAGGGCCGATTTGTTTTTCAAAAGAAATCGGAAGTTTAAAAACTCGGCTTGTGCGGAATAACTGATATAAATAATTATATCATTCTAAGAACTACTCATGTAAATACATAACATTAGGATACACAACGGTGGCCCACATGTATATAAATATAGTTCTACAATATCTGGAATACATATAACACCATAGATAGTATAAGTACATAGTGATGGAACTTTTAAGAAAATCATAAGCTTGTACATCCACTTATAATTTCCTTTAAGATTCCCAAAAAAAAGTGACAAAATTCATAAAGCATAAATACAAGACATAAACGGAAGTAAGCTAATATCCTAAGTCTTCTGGAATCCAAGCTCTGAATCCATGTATGCTCCGAAGCATTTAACCTGTAGATGTACCGGCACCCCTGTCTGTATCTAAAACAAAAGTGGTGGAATAGGGTGAGCTCCACGGACTCACTAGGGGGATCACTCCGGTTTAATAAAAAAAAAACAGTGTAATATGCAAGCCCTACTTTATTGGAAATTTCATAAATCAATTTATACCCGGAGTGTCTTACATATATGCGTCTTGATTAGTATGTATGCGTTATATGTAAATTTGAATACACCACTACTTATTTAATTTATGACTATTACATATACACAGACTCATCCTTGTCAGGTGCATATTATTATACCTTTATTTGAATTGGCACTAACCCTCTTATCTTTTTCTACCTCCACATCACCAAATCCCAAGACTATGAACTCATATCTCTCTAGTTTATACTAGACATACGGGGAAAGAGGGGTTTCTCACCTTCCCTTACCAGTGATGTCAATGACCGAGGTTGCCAATCCTCCCTTACTGACGACACTAGTGACCGAAGGTTACAATTGCTTACTCAATCTACTATCGTCTTTCTTTCATATTCAAGTTATCATAACTTGACTTGTCATAGCATTACAACATGTAAGCACATACACTACTGAGTATCATATTCTGAAATTTAAATATAAATTGTTCATAACATGCTTCTTTCATATCTCTCTTGAAAACATATCATTTTACACATAGTTGCATCTACATGTCATTTTCATTTTAATTTACTTGATTCTTTTCAAAATATCTATTTTAGACATATATAATAAACTTGTTACAGTAGTTTAGATTCTCAGAAAAGGGCTAGAAATCATTAAAATGCAAAATCACCAAATACAGCAGTTTTAAACAAATCTGCAGAATTCTGCGAGATGGCCGCTAGCGCGCCCTCTGTGGTCGCTAGCGTCCAATAATGCACGATCACTCGCTAGCGCCTACTGTATGGTCGCTAGCGCGTGATCATTCGCTAGCGGCTATGATTTGGCCGCTAGCGCGTGTCCCGACTCTACATCCAACCCAGTTTCAGAACAGCCATCATACTCGAGCATATAATGATTTCTAACCGATCCTTATGCATGAAAACACACAAATATGCATTATAACATAAATCTAAACCCCTACCTCTTGTAGTTTAACCCTCTAACACCAAGAATCACCTTGTTCTTCCTTGAGCTACTTGTTTAACAATCTATCTAGCTTTTGATGATGGTGAAGATGATCCTAGAGCTTCTGATGATATATGATCGATCTAAAATGAAGGAGTTAGGATAGGAAATTCGGATATGGAGTCAGGTTCTTTGTGTGTTGAGTTTTGGATGGTATGGTGATGAGTTTTGTTAAGTTTGGAGGATATGGAGTTGAGAGAATTTTGGTTTGAAGGGTTAGAGACTTTGAGATTGTGTTTTCTGAAGGTTATGTGGTTCCTTCGGAGGTAGGTAAGGGTTTTGGGACGGAGGGGGCTAAGGGAAAATTTTAAAAGATGGAGGATTTAACAGAAAATGCAAAAATTGCAGAAATGTTGTTTTGTCCTCGAGCTGGTCGCTAGCGCGTGTTTCACGGTCGCTATCGACCGCTCTCACCGCATTACCCGCTAGCGCCCTGTTACGTTTGCTAGCGCCCTGTTACGGTCGCTAGCGCCCTGTTACGGTCGCTAGCGAGGGACCTCTACCGACTCATCCGCTAGCGAGCTAAGCTTGCCGCTAGCGATGAAGTACTGCTACATGACAGTAGCAGCAGTAACACACTCCCAAAAATTCTAAAAAGCATCTAACTCACTCCAAACCATTTCCAACAGTTCCTACTAGTACTTATACACTTGTGCAAACATACTCTTACTAGAATTACCATTTATTTCTTAAATTCCCTACCTAGATCATCATTCCTAACTCAATTTTGTATTTTTCTAACTTCTCAACCTTATGCAATGCACTTACCATTTCTAATACACATTTTTCCACATAGTACACATAACACATATTTAGTCAATCATACATGTCAAAAATACATCCTAATACACATATATCCCAATTATGCCTTGATCGAAGCAATTTTCACTAAATCCCTCCGATTAAAGCATGATTAGGATTTTGGGGTCTTACAATAACCTACATAATGCCTCTAACACACGAGGCTCACCAAATCTAAGAACCCGGAGGAACGGATGAACTCGTCCCTTGATCTGAAAACATATTGTATGAATGGGTGAGTCATACGCTCAGTGAATAAACAGGTTATAAGCAGTGTATGCAGATATAACATAAATCAACAAGCATAAAATAAACCAACACAGCTGATATATAACTCAAACGTTCTTATACAGTCTCTTTATCTTGATAGCTTTTAACCTATGAACACCTGGAGCTCAGCCCCGACTCATGTTCATAGGAAGTATGGATGTCCCGCGAGCTATGTCCCTCATCAGACACCATACTGAGAAACCCCGCGAGCTATGCCCCTCATCAGGTTTCCCATTTACGACCCCACGAGCTATGCCCCTCCTCAGGTCGTTTTACCATCTCTTAATTCATTTAAATTTTATCTTATTTAACGCTGTTAGTGGCACATATCATTCACAATCACAACCTAAGTAAATCATCAAGTCATCATCACATCATCGACATCATATCATAAATACCATGACCTTATAAACATTCAAGTAATAAGTTTGGGGTAGTGGTGAACGAATGGATTTGAGTAATAATGTTTAAAATAAGAAAATATTGAGTTAAAGTCTTGAAAATTGAGTTTTTATACTGATGTAATCGATTACAGACCCCTGTAATCGACTACCTGCTTCAAATTTCGTTCTGAAGAATATTTTTACGAAAATTGGCTGTCTGTAATCGATTACCAACCTGTGGTAATCGATTACAGTATATTGGTAATCGATTACAGTAATCGATTACCAATTCGCTGTAATCGATTACAGCCTGGGTCAGAGACGAAATTCTGCAGAAAACTTCGCGAAAATCATCCTCAAATCCACATTTTCACCACAACTCATCCAAATCAAACACAACCAACATGCAATATCAATTATATATCAACCAATCTAAGTCCTATCAACTATCATAGCAAGATATTCACAGATTCAATCAAAATCATACATAAACCACAAATAACCCATTACTCACAAATTACTCCAATGAGCTCCAAGACTCCACCCGAAGCTATGATGAATTCCTCGGAGCTTCCCTAGTTGGTTGAGACCCTAGAGAACACATCACAAACCTCAATCTCTCAACAAAAATAAAAAACCCCAATTAGGAACCCTAAACCCCCAATCCGAAAAATAGAAAGAAATAGACAACCATAGAGAGAAAGAAATACACTACACTTACCCACAATATACTAGATGTGCAAAACACACTTCAATCTTCAAGATGGATGAGAGATTGAGAGAGGAGGAAGATGAGAAATGAGGAAAGAAAGAAATGGAGAAGAGAGGGAGGGAGTGTTCTGCGAGAGAGAAAAGAAAAAGAGAGAAAGGAAGAAAGAAAAAGAGAAAAGGAAGGGAAAAAGAGGGGTGGGGCCCACCTGGCCCTATCTCTCTGGTGTGCACCGTGATCTCTTACTCAACCCACTCAGACTACCCCAGGTATTATACAGACCAAGGTAGATACCCCATAGTTCAGCCACAACCACTGTACAAGAGCTTAGATTGGCCGTGAAAGCAAGTATAAACAAACTCTAACATTGTAAGGAGTAAAATAGTGGATCCATAGTCCAATTAGATAAGAATATAGAATTTACTATAAATAAGTATAGAAATATTATAATCATCATGCATAATGAGAATAATGATGTCATTCCCCTTTTTAATCCTAATTGGGATTTTCTCTACTCTCTCTCTCCTCTTTATTGGCGCTAATTGAGATTTTTTTTCCTTTATTCTCTCTATCTCAAAGATTTATACCTTTCAATGGTGCTTTCATTGGTCACCATGTTTGGGGCTTCAAATTCATAATATTCTCTCCACGGTGATTCATCGAACTTAACTTCTTCTAATCAATCTACATTTATGTATCGATTGATATAATTGAAAAATCAAGCGGATGAAGTTGTTGCTGATAATGAAAGATGAACTAGGGAATTGAAATTGAGGTGTAAGCAGTATCAAGCACAAATTCAATACTCCGAGATTTATCAAGCATGAAATTCAGATCAAGCAATAGAGGAAGTTGTGATCTTAACCTCTAATCATCAACCAGAAAATACGAACCAACAAAATTCAGAGGCAAATTTAGAATTCCAAGTCAATTAAGAAGCATGTCTCGAACAATTGGAGAGTTCAAAGTCAGGAAATAAAGATCATGAAGCAAAAATTCAAATTCACCAATTCCAAAAAAATTAACCAACAACACGTCAACAATCTCAGAATCATCAGCAATTCCAAATCTAGAATTAGCAACATAAAAAATTCTAGAATTAGAACCAGTCCAGGAAATCAGATGAAAAAACTAATTCATATACAAATTCTAATTCAGAACAATAAACCAAATGGAAAATTGAAAAAGAAGAATAAAAAACTCATGAAGCAGAAAGGCAATTGAAATCACTAGCAGCAGATTCCGATTTAGAATTGCATGAAGCACATCTAACGCCCAATATGCTCACGGCGGAGGAAGAAAGTGACAATGGAGTAGAGGCGATGATAATCACGATGAGCTTACCGCTCCTGGACTTCGGCAACGGTAGAGTACACAAGATGGTAGGTGGCACTGAGGTCGGCCTCTGCAAAGGGGAAACGAGAAGAGATCGCGACACCGACATTGTTAGATTTGCATTTGTGGCCTCAAGAAGCACCTACAGAACTACAAACAATAGCGATCGAAGGCATCGACTGTGTGCCCAACGATGGAGATCAGAGCACCGGTAGCGGCGCCTTCGCGGAGAGGAAGGAGAACGCGACTAACGCCGACGACAGGGAGGAAGACGTGTGGAGAAAACGACAGAGATCGTGAGGCTATGCATGGTAGCGATCGATTTTCTAAGATGGAACAAGATGGAGTTGTGGTTAGGAGTGAGATTTGAACAAGGAAGAAGCTAAATTATGTGGCGGTCACATGCATAGACATTCTAATCGGCGCCGCCCATGAGGCCAGATTGCCCCGCGAAGGGTGGTGGTCATGGAAGGCACAAGGAAGAATGTGGAAGAAGCTGCTGCTATTGCCACAAGGAAGGAGAAGGGACTTTGGGGCAAATGAGACATTCTGTTTTGGGTCTAGGGTTGGTCTTCCATTGGGCCAAATCATAGTGTCTAACGCCCAAAATAAAATAGAGAAGAATCATTCATTCATTTCAGGCCCAAATGTAAGAATGGAGTATTTTTGTGCCAACTTTAGATTTACGCATCAAATATATTTTGTTTGTTTTTTTTTGGATGGACCCAAATTTTATCAATGGTATCCTAGTAGAAAATTTAACTTCTGACAGTAGAATAGAAATAAAATAAAAATATTATTTTTAAGATTAATTGTTCTTTTATCAATTATAATTAAGATATATATTGTAATATTATTTTTGAGGACAAGGTTATCTTTATGAAAAATGTAATGTAATGAGTAAAATAGTGAACCCATAGCCCAATTAGGTAAGTATATAGAATTTACTATAAATATGTAGAGAAGTCAAAATGGATTTAGCCTGCTAGCCCAGCCCACTTAGCCCACCAAATTTGGTGGGCTGGACTTGAAAATTGGGACTACCAAATTTTGAAAGCTCGTTTAACCCGCACCACTTAACATGTGGGCTAAATGGGGAGGGGGTGGGCTAGTCTGCTTAGCCCATCTTATTATTATTTTTAGATAAATCATTTTCTTTTTCTACACCAAACATCTCATTTATTATTATTTTTAGTCGTAATAGGCCCAATCCACACACATGTCCCTTTTTTAATCCCAATAGGCCCAACCCAACTCCACTCATACACACCCATAAAATGTATTTTTTATTTAAAAAATTAGATTTTATATTTAAATTTATTTAAATATAAAAAAGCGGACTAGCCTGCCAGTCCGCCCAAATGCATATTGGGTCTGATTTTTCGGTCGGTCATTTCTAGCCCACCCCACTTTTTTGTGGGTTTTTAGCATATATAGTGGAGCGGACTACCCGCTTGAACATCTATATAAATAGGTATAGAAATATTGTAATCATCATATATAATGAGAGCAATAATATCATTTTTTTTCCTAATTGAAATTCTCTCTACTTTCTCTCTCTTCTCTGTTGACCCTAAATTGCATTTCTTTTCTTTATTCTCTCCTTTCTAAGATTCTATATCTTTCAAACACCACTACACGAAGCCAAACCATTATCCCTAACAAAACCATCAAAATTAATCTTCACAGTTCACCCAAGATGGTGGAGGAGGGGACCAAGCAATGTTGGACAAGAACCTCACACGAGAATTAGATTATCGATCCGATCATGCATGGAATCCACCAAAGAATTTCGATTGAGGTCAGCAATAAATCTGTTAAAGATGCCAACAGAGGAGGGAGTAAGCTGCTGAAAAATCTCTTCATTCCTAATCTTCCAAAAGATGTGAATCGCATAGCCAAAGACAAAAGGTCAATCAAGTCCTCTGAAATCTTCCTTCAGATTGCAAATTGGACATCATCCAAGAATAAAGACCAGTTGCGAAAAAGGAATCCCAAGCTCTTCTAGGAATAATACTACGCCAAAAATCGCCTAAAATCTCACAATCGATCCCTTAATACAAGCAAAATCGCTCTTTTATATTTTACTTTTATAAATTTAGTCCCTTATATATCAAATCATTTTCAATTTGGTCCTCCTATTAAATAATAATTACATTTTTTGTGGGACTAGATCTATAAAAATTTAAAATATTTTGAAATATATATTAAGAACTAAATTGATAAAATAAAAACTAAGGGTATGTTTTGCTATGAAAAAATTTTGAGAGGAAAGAAATTGAGGAGAAAGAAATTGAGTGGAAGGAAGTTGAAGTAATTTTAATTTTCTATAGATGTGCTTGGTTGAATCATATCATATATATCATATCATATCATATATATAATACTAAAGTTGGGTTATGCACCTATGAGGTGGCACACCCAAATTGCTTCTCAAGTTAACTTTGATGATGTGACATGCTTAGCTTTTTTCTTATAAAATTCATTTTATATATAATTTTTTATTTTTTATTCTAATTACTTTAATACTGTAATCACTATTATTTATTGACCTTAATATTTATTAAAGCATTCAAAACTCTTGACCTTTCATATGCATATAACTTTTTATAACCTTCTTTACATAACTCTATATTACACATCAATTCAATTTTATTAAGTGAGCATCAATTTATTTCAATAAAATATGTTTTATATTTCTAATCATTTAAAACCATGTGTATGTAATATACCTTTTCACATGCCATAACTTTATAGTACATGTCAATTCAATTTCATTAAGTATTAGGTTGATGAAAATTATTAATAAGTAGTTATTTGATTTCAGTTACATTTTATTTTTATTAATAGTAATTGATTAGTCATTAAAAAAATTCTTGAAATTTTACTATAAATTCTAACTATTGGATCGTTACCCTTCATCAGTTGAACAACTCTCCAAGTTTGTTTATTTTTTTGAAGAATATAATACTCTACCAATATGACTTCAAAAATTGATTTTGTAATGGATATCAAATTGGAAGGGATTCTATAGGATAAAAAAATATAATGGAGGTTGAAGGTTAGGGTGCTAAGGATTTGGGTTGGACCATCATAGAACGAGAAAAAATCAAGCCTAGCATTAAAATGGTCTTGATAGATTTGAGTCCTCTTATTGTTCTTCTCTATTCTTATTTTATTTATTTGTTTGATCTTATTCTAATTATTTTATAGGTTGGTGGTAAAAATTATGTTGATGATGTTCAATGAAGGAGGTTGAAGATAAAGGTAATATTTTTTTCTCATCTTCTCTTTTTTTTTTTTTGCTTAATGGTGATAGTGAGTTATCTCTTTGATCTTCTCTATTTTTATTTTTATTTTTATTTATTTTTTTCTTATTCTCATTCTTTTGTAGGTTGGTGGGGAAAATGGTGTTGATGATGATGGATGAATGATGTTGAATATGAATGTAATACTCTTACTTCTTTACTTTGTCTTTTTATTTTGTTCTTTTTAGTGATGATGACGAGTTCTCTTTCTGTTCTTCTTTGTTTTTATTTTTGTTCATTTTTTATTTTGATCTAATTCTAAATTCTTTGTAGATTAGTGGTGATAATATTATTTATGGTGATGAATGAATGAAGAAGATTTGGATCAGGGTGATACTCTTGCTTGTGGACTCTTTTTTTTTTTATTTATTATGTTCAATGGTGATGATAGTACTTTCTATGTTTATGTTTATAAGTTAAACCTTCCATATTTTATAACCTTTCATATTATCTTTAAATATTTTAATTTCCTAATGGTTCATATTATCTTTATATATTACCTTTATATTTTAATTACCTTTATATATTTTAATTTCCTAATGCTCCACTACATCACATATTTATTAATATTTAATTCCTTAGTATTTTGATTTTTCAAAAAAATAAAAATAAAAATTTATTAATTTATATGAAATGATCAATGTTATAATATAATCTTTTAAATAAATTTTACAAAGTAATATAATAATATTATTATATTTAAAAAGTTCTAAAATATATATGTAGTTGTTTTAGTTCTACATCATATATAAATGAAACTAATGATTATTCACAAGCATAATTGTCAAGAACATAATTATATTGTCACATCTTATCAATTATATTTATAACTTATGAGTTTTAATATTCATATTAATTGTATTTATAATTTAAATAAAAGTTAATCATTTTTCAATCTTTATTGTAAACCTTTCATATTATACCTTTATCTTTACAAATTTTAATTTCCTATTACTTCACTACACCTAATGATTATTATGAATTTTTCCCTTAGTATTGTGATTTTTAAAAAAAATTATTTGAAATGATCTGTGGTATGATAGAATATTTTAAATAAATTGTACAAAATAATATACTAATATTAGAATATTTAAAAACAAGTCTAAAAATATATAGTTGTTTTAGTTTTCCACCATAAATAAATTTAAGAACAATAAATTTGTTGTAACAATCCTCAATCACAATTTTGCACTATCAAAATTAGATAGCTAATATCAATATTTTCAAGTTTTAAAAACTATAACTCTTTTCTTTCTTTTACGTTACACTAAAATTAGTACATCTCTCTTTTTTTTTCACTTTAACTAAACAAATAACAAATATTGTATAAATAAATTAACTTATATATAGACATAAATGTAAGCTCCAGAACCCTTCTGAGAGAAATTGATATATTTCTCTTAGAGAGATAGAAAGTTTTAATGATAACAAAGTAAGTCATAAGTATAAAAATTTTACTTAAGGTTTTGCTAACATGTGTGCTAAGTGTCTCAGAAAGCTTAAATTTTTGCAAATTCATGAGTAAAGATCAAGACAAGCAATGAGTAACCTTATGAATTACAAGAAGAAATCATGGCGTGAAAGACATCAGAAAGGATAGTCAGAAAGCGCAAAGGTGAAAGTGTAGTTCTGAGAGAAGAACACTGTCGCCTCATAAAGGTCTCAGAAGACCTTGCGACTGGTGGTTCTCAGAAGGGTCTTCCCTCAGAAGGTTCGCCTCAGAAGTCCGTACAACTTTCAGAAAGTTGGACTCAGAAGCAACCAAGTGTCAAGACTCAATGGATGAAGCATCAACTCTCAGAAAGCTCAAAACAGTAAGCAAAAGGAAGTGGGAACACGTGCATTGTACAAGTCAGAAAGTTCCTCATTTCGCGCTGACTGTTGTAAGGAGCCGTTCTGAGCCAGAGACATCCACATCAGCAAAGTGAAAGCTTCTAATTTCGCGGCTCTTTCATGCCTATATATATGAGTTCAATTCCAGAGCAATGTGACGAAATTTTAGCGCAAAAACTCTTGATTAATCGTGCCAAAACTCTGTTGAATTGAAAATCATTATTTGCGAAAACTTAGAACTTTCTCAGAAAGACAATTTTCCGAAACTGTTTTTCTAACTTTGCGAAAAATCTTCTAGCTTTGTATTGGTGTAAATTCTTACGTTTGTAAGTTAAACCTAGAAGTCTACTAAGAGAAAACAAAGTCTGTATCTTAATCTTAGTAGTTGTTTTCGAAACAAAAACTCTATCCGAAAAACGCTAAGTCCTTCGAGTGTGAAGGCAGTTTTAAGTCCTCGATTATTTGAGGCAAGTTAAAGTCCTTAAGTGTTTAAGGCAAGCAAAGTCCTCAGTTGTGAGGCAAGATAAAGTCCTTAATTTAGTTAAGGCAAGGAAAGTCCTCTAGTGTTGGAGGCAAGGAAATCCACTTCGTATTGTGAAGTGGTGAAAGTCCTTTACGTCGTAAAGGCAGTGTTGTCTGAGAAGGCACTATAAGTAGAATATCTAAAGAACTCTCAATGGAAGGTTGAGGACTGGAGTAGGTTAGTTAAAACCGAACCAGTATAAAAATCTCTTTGTGTTAAGCTTTTCTTCCTTCAACTCTTACTTTCTAAGGAAACTAACAAACACGTTTTTAACTTAATCATAACAGTGAAAATCTATTAAGTTAAAATCAGAAAGAGTTTGAGAGAAATTAATCTTAAAACACTTTCAGAAAAATCTCAGAAAGGAACTTTCTCAGAAAGGTTATTCCGCTGCAAACACTCAATTCATTCTTCTGAGTAAACAGCCTTCTAAGAAAACCTTTTAGAAGCAATTTTTAAACCTGCACGATTCAACCCCCCCCCCCTTCTCGTGCACAACATCCAAGAAGGGACTATGGACTCACCAGCTGCGTTCATATCTGATGGGGCTTCAATCAACAGACCTCCAATGTTCCTTGGAGATAGTTTTGACTATTGGCGTGATAGGATGACATTGTTCATCAAGCACACCAGTCTTGATCTATGGGACAGGATTGAAAACGGCGACTATCAACCTCTGCAAACAATAAGAGAACAAGCTGTTGTTGCAGCAGATGCTGAACCTGGATGCGCACTTCCAGCATCCAGAACTTACACCAGACGAGTTCCCAAGGATGAATGGACTCAAGAAATGAAAGAGAAGATTCAGCTGAACTTCAAGGCCAAGTACATTCTCCTTTGTGCACTACCTAAGGTAGAATACGACAAGATAGTGTCGTGTGATACATCACAAGAGATATGGGAAAGGCTTCACATGTTGCATGAAGGTAATGACGAAGTCAAGGAGACAAAGATATCCATGCTCGTACACAAGTACGAATCCTTCTGCATGCAGCAAGATGAAACCATTGACAGCATGTCAATACGGTTTCTTCATATCATCAACCAGCTTAAAGTCTTGGGAAAGACTTACTCAAACGCTGAGATGGTCAGAAAAATTCTCAGAAGTCTCTCCTCAAAATGGCGTCCAAAGGTTACAACAATCCAAGAAGCCAAGGATCTAAATCAGCTTGGTTTGGATGTACTATTCGGCTCTCTCAGAACACATGAGATTGACCTAGAAGGATTGCTTGGAGGACCATCCTTTTCATCTAAGCCTCAGAAGAGTTTGGCTCTCAAAAGCCAAATAAAAAGATCATCCAAAGCTCTCAAGGCAGAAGAAGTCTTTGAGTCAGAAGATGAATCAGACTCAGAAACAGAAGAAGATGACATCTCTCTTCTGGTCAGAAAGATGAAGAAAGCTTGGAAGAGAAGACCAAGCAAAGGCAAGGAGATTACTCCTAACAAAGGAAAGCTAAAGCCTTCTGAAGCCACATGCTATGGCTGTGGAGAAAAGGGTCACTTCAGAACGGAGTGCCCTCAGAACAAAGGGAAGAAGAAGTTCGTCCCCATAAAGAAAAAGAAGGCAATGGCTGCTACATGGAGTGACTCGGAAGAAGAAGGTTCTGAGCCAGCAAACGATGAAGAAGCTAACGTCTGATTCATGGCTGGTACTGACTACATTCTGGAAACAGAGTCTGAGTCAGAAGAGGTACCTAACTCCCCTCCTCTTTCATATTCACATAATGAGGTCTCAGAACTCTATGAAGAGCTTCTGAGAGACTCAAATGAATTAGCTAACAGTTTCAGCAGCTTAAAGAAAAATTACAAACATCTAGAAGCTGAAAATGCTAGACTAATTCAAGAAGTTGAGAACCTAAAACTTGAAAGAGATAATTTTAAAAACAGATATCTTGAAAGTCACAATCTCTATCAAGCTTTAGAAACAATGTCTTCTGTAACTGTTGAAAAGGCTGAATTAGCCTTAATAGAATTACAAAAGACAAATGAGCTTCTCACTTCTGATCTAGTTAAGATGGTCGATGGTGGGAAAATGATGACTCTTTTACTTGGAGGTCAAAGACCTTACAAAGATAAAAGAGGACTCGGATATGAAGAGATTTTCGAACCCAACGACCTTGATCCATCTCTAACTAAATCACATCGCATGTGCATCTCATGTTTCAAAGATGGACATGGATCTGAGACTTGCCCTATGCTTAGTAAAGGAAACACTTCTCTGCCCAAAAGGGTAAGAAGGTTAAGAACTCTCAGAAGGCTAAGTCTTCTCAGAAGACAAGTCCTTCTCAGAAGGATAAGGCTTCTCAGAAGGATAAGGCTTCTCAGAAAGCGAAGGCTTCTGAAAAGGGCAAAGAAAAGGTTTCTGAGTCTCAGAACCACAATCCCTCTAAGAAAAGAAGACAAAAGGCAAAGAAAGCTAACAAGCAAGGACCAAACAAAGCATGGGTACCTAAACCAGTGAAATTTGTGTCTGTAGGTGCATCAACAAGCACTGCTCCACCACCAAGATTAGCAGTGGTACTTAGACAGTGGCTGCTCGAGGCACATGACTGGAAGCAAGCACTGGTTCAGAAACCTTCAACCCAAGAAAGGAGGAACGGTGCGATTCGGTGATGGTGCCAAAGGGAAAGTCACTGCCATAGGAGATGTTGGTAAGGATTCTTCTCACCAAATCTTAGATGTACTTTTAGTTGATGGCTTGACACACAATCTATTAAGCATTAGTCAATTTTGTGACAAAGGCTTAAAGGTTGAGTTTCATGCCAAATATTGCCATGTGATTAATCTCACTAACGGCAAGATCGTTCTAGAAGGAAAACGAGTTGGTAACATCTATGTTATCCATCTAGATGATCTAAAGGATCAAAATGTGAAGTGTCTTGTCTCTGTCCAAGAAGACAAGTGGCTTTGGCATAAGAAACTTGGTCACACCCATATGAAGCTTCTTTCTGAGCTCTCTCATAAAGGACTTGTAAAGGGCCTTCTCAACATCAAGTATCAGAAGGATGCAACTTGCGACTTCTGTGAAAAGGGAAAACAAACCAAAGCCTCATTTCCAAGCAAAAGTGGAATCTCTACTCAGAAACCACTTGAGCTTCTTCACATGGATCTCTTTGGACCAACTAGAACGGCTTCCCTTTCTGGAAAACGCTATGGTCTTGTCATAGTGGATGATTATTCTAGATTCACTTGGGTATTCTTTCTAGCTTCTAAGGAAGAAACATTTGAAAAATTCAAAGCTTTTGCAAAAAGAGTTTCAAATGAAAAGGACTCTCACATTCACACCATACGATCCGATCATGGAGGTGAATTTGAGAATCACACTTTTGAAAAACTTTGTGAAAATCTGGGCATTGCTCATGAATTCTCTTCTTCCAGAACTCCTCAACAAAATGGAGTGGCTGAGAGAAAGAATCGAAGCCTTCAAGAGATGGCAAGAACAATGCTCTTAGAAAGTGGTCTTTCAAAAGGTTTTTGGGCTGAGGCTGTAAACACCTCATGCTATATCCAGAATCGAGTCTTTCTGAGACCAATTCTGAAGAAAACACCTTATGAGCTTTGGAAGAACAAAATACCCAACATATCGTATTTTCATGTTTTTGGTTGTTCTTGCTTTATACTCAACACAAAGGACAAACTAGCTAAGTTTGATCCTAAATCCGATGATGGAGTATTCCTAGGATATTCCTCTGTCTCTAAAGCCTATAGAGTCTATAACAAGAGGAGCAAATGTGTTGAAGAGACAATCCATATTAAGTTCAAAGAACTTAGTAAGGATTTACCTCAGAAGGTTGCTGACTTAGAAGATGAGTTTGAGAAACTCAACATCTCTTCTGAGAAAGCCAAAAAGAAAATTCTTATAGATGATGAGAGTGATTTCCAACCTATGGAAAAATATTCTCCATCTAAAGAAAAATCTAAAAGCATCATTGAAGCTCCAAAACCTGATGAATCTATTCCTCAAACATCAATGGAATTTAGATTTTCAGAAAGTCAGGCTTCTGATGACTCAGAACGAGAACCTTCTGAGCCACCTTCTCAGAACCTTATTCCTAAAGGATATAAAGGTTCAAGAGACTTGAAAAACGTCTCTCAGAATGAAGTCTTGGGTGATCCCGAGCGTGGTGTGAGAACCAGAAGGAACTACACGAATCTTGCTATGGTTTCTGAACTTGAAAGAGAATCCATAGAAGAAGCGTTGGATGATCCTAGCTGGATAAATGCCATGCAGGAAGAACTAGACCAATTCGAGAGAAACCAAGTTTGGAAACTTACTCAGAAACCCAAAGGCAAAAGCGTCATTGGGACTAAATGGGTGTTTCGAAACAAGCTTGATGAAAATGGTCAAGTCGTGAGAAATAAGGCCAGATTGGTTGCTCAAGGGTACAACCAACAAGAAGGGATAGACTATGACGAAACCTTTGCTCCAGTCGCAACATTGGAAGCTATTAGAATGTTGCTAGCTTTTGCTGCACACAAAGGCTTCAAACTCTATCAGATGGATGTAAAGTCCGCCTTCTAAAATGGATACCTTTCTGAGGAAGCTTATGTAAAACAACCTCCGGGTTTTGTGAATGATTCTTTCCCAGAACATGTATTTAAGCTTACAAAGGCTCTCTACAGTCTAACACAAGCTCCCAGAGCTTGGTATGATAGATTGAGCTCCTTCTTGCTTAAAAACGGATTCTCAAGAGGGAAAGTTGACACTACACTATTTACCCTCTCAGAAGACACTAGGTTCTTAATTGTCCAAATCTATGTTGATGACATAATTTTTGGTGCAACCAATGAGCGGCTATGTAAAGAATTCTCTAAGCTAATGCAAAGTGAATTCGAGATGAGCATGATGGGAGAACTTAAGTTCTTCTTAGGATTGCAAATCAAGCAAGAGTTAGAAGGGACTTTTATACATCAAGAGAAGTATACCAAAGAACTTCTGAGGAAGTTTCTGATGGATAAAGCCAAGCCTATGAGCACTCCCATGCATCCTTCTCAAGTAATTGACTTGGATGAAGATGGTGAGAAAGTCTCAGAAAGTAACTATCGTGGCATGATAGGCTCTCTTCTCTATCTCACTGCTTCTAGACCAGATATTCAACTGAGTGTTGGCATCTGTGCTAGATTTCAATCAAAGCCTAAGCAATCTCACTTAACTGCCGTTAAGAGAATTCAACGATATCTGATTGGAACTACTAACCTTGGTTTATGGTACGAGAAAGGTTGTTCCATAAATGTTGTAGGATACTGCGATGCTGACTATGCTGGAGACAGAATTGATCGCAAGAGCACAAGTGGATGCTGCTGCTTCTTTGGACAATGCTTAATCACATGGTCGTGCAAAAAGCAGAACACTATTGCTCTATCAACAGCAGAAGCTGAATATGTATCAGCAGCAAACTACTGCGCTCAGATGCTTTGGATAAGGAACCAATTGCGTGACTATCAACTAAGGTATGAGAAAATTCCCATACTTTGTGATAATACTAGCGCAATTAACTTAGCAAAGAATCCTATTCAGCATTCACGATCCAAGCACATAGATATAAAACATCATTTTATTAGGGATCATGTGCAAAAAGGCGATGTGGAAATCAAATTTGTGAATACTGAGGATCAAATCTCAGATATATTCACAAAGCCTTTACCCGAGGGTCGTTTTAATATTCTGAAAGGACTTCTTAATCTAAGACGGTTCTAAGTATTTAAAATTTTGAAAATTGTCTTCATAGGAACTCCTCTTAGTCCTAAGCTTAGAATTTGAGGCAGATAAATTAGAGCTAACTTCTGAGCAAAATATCAGGAAACCTATTCTGAGAAAGTTCATGTCTCAGAAGACCTACCTCTCAGAAAGGTAGTCTTCTGAATAAACTCTCAGAAGGAAATACTCTCAGGAGGACCACCTTTCTCAAAAGAGTGCCTTCCGAGAGAATAGTTACCAAACGGTAACTTTTGAATTAAATTCTGCAACGGCTAGTTCTTACCTGCTCTATAAAATCGTACAGCCTTGTTCCAGAATTGATATTTGCTCTTAAAATCTCACCCAAACTCTGTCAAAATTCTCTTCTCACCTCACCTCACCTCTCTTCCCTCATTCCTCCCTTTTTCTCACTCAAACCGTAAACCCATCCTCAAGTGGATGCTTTCAGAGAGAATAAGAACATGAGTAAGGCAACCAACTCTTCTAAGGGAAAATAGAAGAAAAGGAAAGAGACTCACTCATCTTCCGTACAAAGGGGCATGGGTTCTGAGACACCTCAGAAGGTCTCTTGGAAGAACCCTATGATAACCATCATAACTGAAGGCTCTGGGAAAGCATCAACAGATCAACTTGTAGGAAGAAAAAGGAAATTGGATGCAAGTACTCTTCAGCACAAATGGAAGCACGAAGATACAATGGATAATAAGCCAAAAACTCAGAAAGTTTTTGATGATCGGAACTTACCTATTCAACCATCTGAGATCAACAAAACCCACATTTCAGAGCGTGTAAAAATGGCAAATGCTACTAGAACTGAGCCCTGCTCAGAAACAGACACTGACACCTCTCATGTCTCAGAATCATATGATACTGAAGAAATCGTACAAGAAACTCAGTCTGACCAAGAACTACAAAAGGAATCTCTGGAGCGTTATTTCAACTTAATCAAGATTCCTTCTCCTCAGTTTGGTCCAACTCCCTCTGTATCAGATACGATAAGTGAATTTAGCTCTCACGAGGAGAGGATAGAAATAAATTCACCATAGATGTGTGCCTTCAAAGTCCCTGCTGAAGAAGAAGTTAAGGACAAAGCTGAAGAAGAAACTGAGAAAGAAGAAGAAGGGATTTCTGAAAAACAAAGATTGGAGTCAATGGATGCTATTCTTGAAGCTGAAGTTTTTTGTCCTCCTCCTTCTCCCATCTCTTCTGATGGCATACCTCCAGAATGCCCACCTGGCGCAGATCAAGCAGAAGTTCAAATGGAAATGTGCAAGCTTCTCCGCTTTATTGCTAGGAAGATAGCAGCTCTAAGTCCATGATGATGTTTATGTTAGCCACCCTTTTTGATGTAACAAAGGGGGAGAAGAAAAATAGATAATATTTTGGCTATATAAACAACTAGGCCTAGGATTTAGGGGGAGTACCTAGGATTTAGGCGAGTAACAAATTTAGGGGGAGCCAAAAATTTTGTTTGTAACCCCATTCGAGCTTTTAATGAAATATTATTCATGTTTTGGCATTTCTTATTATTAAATAGCTTGGTATTTCTAAAAATCATATTTCACTCATCAAGAAATACATGCTATAATTGATAATCTAAAAACAGTACTCATACATTGCATATCTATCTGTTGATTATCAAAGCATTCTAAGAAAATAACAAAGCCTTCTCTCAGAAAGCTAAGTTAGTTTCTAAGACAGCAAAAGTGCATTCTGAGTAAGTTGAGAACTTAATCAGAAACACTTCAGAACTTAAGCAAAATTATTATCTTAAGACTTAAGTTGTTATCATCAAAAAGGGGGAGATTGTAAGCTCCAGAACCCTTCTGAGAGAAATTGATATATTTCTCTTAGAGAGATAGAAAGTTTTAATGATACCAAAGTAAGCCATAAGTATAAAAATTTTACTTAAGGTTTTGCTAACATGTGTGCTAAGTGTCTCAGAAAGCTTAAATTTTTGCAAATCCATGAGTAAAGATCAAGACAAGCAATGAGTAACCTTATGAATTACAAGAAGAAATCATGGCGTGAAAGACATCAGAAAGGATAGTCAGAAAGCGCAAAGGTGAAAGTGTAGTTCTGAGAGAAGAACACTGTCGCCTCAGAAAGGTCTCAGAAGACCTTGCGACTGGTGGTTCTCAGAAGGGTCTTCCCTCAGAAGGTTCGCCTCAGAAGTCCGTACAACTCTCAAAAAGTTGGACTCAGAAGCAACAAAGTGTCAAGACTCAATGGATGAAGCATCAACTCTCAGAAAGCTCAAAACAGCAAGCAAAAGGAAGTGGGAACACGTGCACTGTACAAGTCAGAAAGTTCCTCATTTCGCGCTGACTGTTGCAGGGAGCCGTTCTGAGCCAGAGACAGCCACATCAGCAAAGTGAAACCTTCTAATTTCGCGGCTCTTTGATGCCTATATATATGAGTTCAATTCCAGAACAATGTGACGAAATTCTAGCGCAAAAACTCTTGATTAATCGTGCCAAAACTCTGTTGAATTGAAAATCATTATTTGCGAAAACTTAGAACTTTCTCAGAAAGACAATTTTCCGAAACTGTTTTTCTAACTTTGCGAAAAATCTTCTAGCTTTGTATTGGTGTAAATTCTTACGTTTGTAAGTTAAACCTAGAAGTCTACTAAGAGAAAACAAAGTCTGTATCTTAATCTTAGTAGTTGTTTTCGAAACAAAAACTCTATCCGAAAAACGCTAAGTCCTTCGAGTGTGAAGGCAGTTTTAAGTCCTCGATTATTTGAGGCAAGCAAAGTCCTCAGTTGTGAGGCAAGATAAAGTCCTTAATTTAGTTAAGGCAAGGAAAGTCCTCTAGTGTTGGAGGCAAGGAAATCCACTTCGAATTGTGAAGTGGTGAAAGTCCTTTACGTGGTAAAGGCAGTGTTGTCTGAGAAGGCATTATAAGAAGAATATCTAAAGAACTCTCAACGGAAGGTTGAGGACTGGAGTATGTTAGTTAAAACCGAACCAGTATAAAAATCTCTTTGTGTTAAGCTTTTCTTCTTTCAACTCTTACTTTCTAAGGAAACTAACAAACATGTTTTTAACTTAATCATAACAGTGAAAATCTATTAAGTTAAAATCAGAAAGAGTTTGAGAGAAATTAATCTTAAAACACTTTCAGAAAAATCTCAGAAAGGAACTTTCTCAGAAAGGTAAAAGCTCTCAGAAGCTTAACCTTCTCAGAAAGGTTATTCCGCTGCAAACACTCAATTCATTCTTCTGAGTAAACAACTTTCTAAGAAAACCTTTTAGAAGCAATTTTTAAACCTGCACGATTCAAATTGATTATTAGATTTATAAAATTTATTAATTGATTATTAGATTTTATTTAAATTATATTTTCATTAAGAGTAATCAAATTAGACATTAAAATAAAAAATGGAAATTTGCATACTATAAAGTGTAACTATTCTATCATCATCAATCATCACTTGAACATCTTTGTTAGTTTGCATTTTTTCCTTGAGGACATTCTACCAATATGGCTTCAAAATTTGATTTTGCATTTCATAAAAGTATAATCTTTCAATTGTTATATGGAATCAACTTCAATTCATTATTTTTATTTGTTCTTTGTAAAATAGAATAAACTTTTTTAGTATTTAATTTAATATTTACTTATAATTGTAATCTCTCGCATCATGATAGGATATTACTTATAAGGCAATGCTTATGTAATCTCAAATTTCACTATTGAAAGTGTCAAAGGAAGGTATAAACCAACTTTCAACGAGGCAAAAAATATATTTTGTATGTTCCCATTATAAATCTATTAACAATAAGTTTACTCTTCTATCTTTTTTTTTATGATTAATATGACTTGCCTTTATATTCCTTAAACTGCAAATCTATTTGTAATTACTCTTATTTTTTAATCTTCCATTAGTTATTATCACTGTTGTTGTCATAAAATGTATGAGTAGTGTGACTAAAACTATAACAATTATTTAACTTCTTGATTTCTAAAATGATTTGATTTTAATTTTTCTACTATCTTTTCTCAATGTGGATCTCATCTAATATATTTCAATGTATTTCTCTATATAGGACAATTTGGATCGAAAACATAATCAATTTCTAATTAAATCAATCATTCTACTAATATGGCATGAGAAAATGATAGATATAGATGAAATGATTTATGAATGTTCTTTTATGTTTTTTTTATGGTGAATTTGTAGAATGTTGCACATATATTTATGGTCCTTGCTTTCAAGGTTTGTGTCATTTCATTTCTCTTTTATTCAGATCATAAAATTTGTTCACTTAGAAAATTAAGTCTTCATAAGACATAGTATAGTCTATTTTCCCATTTTTCAGATAGACTTCTTTTGATCAAAATGTAATGGTTTTACTATTGAATTTGTTGATTAATGAGTTTGATGATGTGTCACACTCATTCATTTTTAATTTTTAATTTTTTAATTGTAATTGTTTTAATATTATAATTACTATCAAATATGAAACATATAATAGTTATTAAAACATTCTAATAACTCTTGACCTTTCATATGATGCATTGAGTTATGCACAAATAAATTGTAATACCTCGGGTATTCTGAGTTGATTTGAGTAAGAGATCACGATACATCCCGGGGAGACAGGACACCTAGTGGGCCCCACCTCCCATTTTTCTCTTTCCTTTTTCCCTTCCTTTTCTCTTCTTTCCCTCCCGTAGCCACCCTCTCCCCCCTCATTCTTCACATTTCTTCTTCTTCTCCCTCACTCTTACTCTCTTATCTCTCTCACAATCTCTCACCCAAACCCCATATCTCATCAAGATCAATTTATCAATCATCATCTAGTATATTGGGGGTAAGTGTAGAGTATTTCTTTTTCTCCATAGATGTCTATTTCTCTATATTTTCGGATTGGGGGTTTTAGGGTTTATATTTGGGGTTTTTGATTTTGTGTTGAGATTGAGGTTTGTGATGTGTTCTCTAGGGTCTCAACCAACTAGAGAAGCTCCGGGTACCTCATCCTAGCTCCGGGTGGTGTCTTGGAGTAATTTGTGAGTAATGGGTTATTTATGGTTTATGTTTGATTTTGAATAATATTGTGAATTTCTTGCTATGATAGTTGATAGGGACTGAGATTGGTTGATATATGATTGATATTGCATGTTCGTTGTGTTTGATTTGGATGGGTTGTGGTGAAAATGTGGATTTGGAGATCATTTTTGCGAAGTTTTCTGCAGAATTTCGTTTCTGACCCAGGCTGTAATCGATTACAGCGAATTGGTAATCGATTACTGTAATCGATTACCAAGACCCTGTAATCGATTACTGTAATCGATTACAGACTGCCAATTTTTACAAAAATTTTCTTCAGAACGAAATTTGAAGCAGGTAATCGATTACATATGTCTGTAATCGATTACAATTGCACTAAAACCCCATTTTTAAGACTTTAACTCAAAATCTTTATACATTTAAGTTATGTTTTCAAATCCCTTTGTTCACCACTACCCCGAACTCGATACTGGACTGTTTACGATGTTATTATGACGATGATGCGAATATGATGCGATGTACGATTACGAAATGATATTAATTAAGGAATGATTAATGTTGGTTTGCTCGGCCTGAGGAGGGGCATAGCTCCCGGGGTCGAGTTTGATAAAGTCTGAGGAGGGGCTGGGCTCCCGAGACTAAAGATCGGAGAAGGGGCTGGGCTCCCGGGATCTCTAATAATGAATACACTTTAATAATAATACATAAGACGAATTGCGGAATGTGTGGTATGGTGATTATGTGATGGATTGCTATGACTGTATATGTGATTATGATATTGCTGCATAAACTGTTTTTAATCTATTATTCACTGAGCGTATGACTCACCCATTCATACAAACCATTTTCAGATTCAGGTGTAGATCAGGAGGCGAGTCCTTCCGTTCCTCCAAGCTCTTAGCTTTGGTGAGCCTCGATGTTTAGAGGCGTTATGTTATTTTCTATTATGTCAGTAGTATGCTCCATAGGTTTACAAACAGGATTGTCTAAGTTATGTATGTGTTGTAAGTCTAATTAAAACTTGATTGGATTTCTGTTGAATTATGTTAGTTTATGGATTAAGCAGGATGTGATGACCATATTATATGTATTATGGATTTATGGGTGATACTTTGAGAACCCTATTATATGTATGGATCTTATGAACATATGCATGTTAGAGTAGTTGTGGCTGTTGTTGCTTAGCTGAATTATTGTATGGATTACAGGTCAAGGCTAACATGGGACTCGGTGTCCCATGTGCCGGTCACGATCCGAGTTAGGTCGTGACATAAATAAAATAATTTCAATGAATAAAAGGAGAATTATAAACTTTAGAAGACAATTTAATGGAATTTATCACAATTTACGAGGAGAACTAATATATAGGCTAGCAATATAATGACGATAGTATAATAATATTAACAGTTTTACTAAATATCGATAGGAAATAAAAAGACTTATATACTGATTAGTAACAAAATTATAGTAGCAATTTTAAGAATAGAAAATATAATTAAATATAGTTTACGAATGTTATCAATCTTTTTTCCATATTTTTTTCTTAATTTCTATCAGTATATTTTCAAACACTCACAAATAAGTAGCAACATTTAGATAAATATACCTTAAATAATTGATGAACTCATTACTATTTTTCGGTTACATAGTAAGTAGAAATTAAAAACTAATATTGTCACGACCCAACTCGGATCGTGACCGGCACATGGGACACCGAGACCCATGTCAGCCTTAACCTGTAATCCACACAACAATCCAGCTAAACAACAACAACCACAACTACTTTAACATGCACGCATACATAAAATCCATACACACAATAGGGTTCTCAAGGTATCACCCCTAAATCCATAATACATATCATATGGTCATAACATCCTGCTTAATCAATAAGCCAACATAACCCAACAGAAATTCGACAAGTCTTAATTAGACTTACAACACATACATAACTTAGACAATCATGTTTGTAAACCTATGGAGCACACTACAGACATAACATAACGGCTCTACATAATGAGGCTCACCAAAGCTAAGAGCTTGGAGGAACGAAACGGCTCGCCTCCTGATCAGCACCTGAATCTGAAAATGGTTTGTATGAATGGGTGAGTCATACGCTCAGTGAATAACAGATTACAAACAGTTTATGCAACAACACCATAATAATATAAACAAACAAGTTAAATCACCACAATATCACCATGCAACATATTCCGCAATTTGCCTTATTCATTATTATTACATGTGTTTGTATCATTAGAGATCCCGGGAGCCCAGCCCCTCCTCAGATCTTAAGTCCCGAGAGCCCAACCCCTCCTCATACTTCATTAATACTCGACCCCGGGAGCCCTGCCCCTCCTCAGGCCGAACCAACCAACATTAATCGTCCTTTAATCATTATCATTTCATAAACGCATATTCGCATTACATTCAATCATCATCAAGATAACATCATAAACAGCCAATATCGAGTTTGGGGTAGTGGTGAACGAATGAATTTGAAAGCATAACTTAAATGTATAAAGATTTTGAGTTAAAGTCTTAAAAATGGAGTTTTAGTATTGATGTAATCGATTACGGGCCTCTGTAATCGATTACCAGTTTCAAATTTCGTTCTGAAGAAAATTTTTGCGAAAATAGGCAGTCTGTAATCGATTACAAACTCGTGGTAATCGATTACAGTAATCGATTACAGAGTCTTGGTAATCGATTACCAAATCGCTGTAATCGATTACTGCCTGGGTCAGAGACGAAATTCTGCAGAAAATTTCGTGAAAATCATCCCCAAATCCACATTTTCACCTATCAACTATATATCAGTCAATCTCAGTCCCTATCAACTATCATAACAAGAAATTCACAGAATCAATCAAATTCATACATAAACCACAAATAACCCATTACTCACAAATTACTCCAATGAGCTCCAAGACACCACCTTGAGCTAGGATGAGGTACCCGGAGCTTCCTTAGTTGGTTGAGACCCTAGAGAACACATCACAAACCTCAATCTCATAACAAATTCAAAAACCCCCAATTGTAAACCCTAACCCCCAAATCCAAAAATTAGAGAGAACATACACCAAGAAAGAAAAAGAATTACACTGCACTTACCCACAATATACTAGATGAACAATGCTAACTTGATCTTGAACATTAATGGAGTTTGGGTAGGGTTTGAGAGAGGGATGGAAGAAAGGGTGAGGAAGAAGGAAAGAAAGAAAGAAAGAAAGAAAGAGAGGGTGGGGGAGGGTTACGGGAATTGAGGGAGGGAAAGAGAGAAAAGAAAGGAAAAAAGAAAAAGGGGGTGGGGAGGTGGGACCCACGTGGTTCTATCTCCCCGAGTGTACCGTGATCAACTGCCGAATTGAATCAAATTTAAAACTAGATAACTTGTAGACAAGTGGAATACCTAGGTCGTTTTCCCAAGGAACTCAAGAAATGAAAAGTGATTATGCAAGGTTAGGTTTGGGGATTTTAGCATAGAATTTCAGAAATGAGAAAATTCAAACAGGATTTTAATCAAATAGGTAGAAGACACTAGCTCAAGGAATTCGAATTGTAAACCATATATCATTGATTCATTATCCTCTCATGATCCTTTCAAGAATTAAATTGAATTTCAAATCCAAATTCAAATCTGAATTTAGATCAAGTCTTATGAAAATCTTCAAACATTCATCTTAATACACTTGAATTAAATCTGAAATCTCAAAACCTAACTCAAGGTATCAAGATTGAAGCTCAACAATTCAATTCTCTAGATCAGAAATCTCTAAATCTAGATGTTCTCTCAACTTAAGTTTATTGACCAATAACTCAGAAATCTCTAGAATTATTAATCAATTGGATTCATAATTCAAGAATTAGAAAATCTTCATAATTCTTGAATCATAAATCAAGAAGAGGTGAGAAGAGAGAATTCGAAATTCTTGAATGAATCATGAAAGAAATGCAAGAATACCTCAATCACATAGCTAATCTCAATATCTTTTACAATCCTCCATCCTCAAGCTAGCTATGAGCTTAGTTCTCCATGATCATGGAGAAATCAGCAAGAAGAAAATGGGAGAAGAGAGAAAAACGAAAATGAGAGAAACTAGAGAGAAAATGTAATTCTAAAACTTGAATTGTAAAATATGAATGTAAAAAAAGTGTTCCCTCCAAGTCTGATGTAGGACTTAAATAGACAAAAAAGAAGGTGGAAATGTCTAAAAATCTCATACACTAAACAATTACAACACATAAGGCAAGGGTACAATGGACAATGCACAAAATTATGACACTTAAGGCAACACAGCAAGGCTAAGCTCCTGCCCGAGATATTGCAGCCAATATCTGAAGCCTATAATGGATGATTCTGCCCTCGAGCCCTGAAGCAACGTTGTAGCTCTATGTCTTAGCTTTCCATAGCCACCAAGATCATCCAATTCTAGTAAGTATAGCTCTATATATAAGCAAAATACTGACTGCTGCTCCAGATTGCTTTCACATTCGCTGCAGAAACTTCGAGTCAACGTTTGAGCTTATTAGAGACTTCAATTGCTTTCGAGCTCTGAAGATGAAATGAAGTCTTGTGCCTTAGCTTTCCAATGCAACTGAAATGGAGTGATTTCAACATCTGTAGCTCCAGCTATGGCTTCTGCAACACTTGCTGTCCAGGATTGCTGTCCAGCAAGATTGACTCAACTTGAAGCTCCAATTTGGAATCCTTATGGTCTGAATCAGCTTTCGAGGTCTTCATCAACTTTGTAGACCTGTGTCTAAGCTTTCCAACAAGACAAAGAACACAAAATTCCAATTTCTAGAACTCAAGTTATAGGCAAATTACAGAATAGTGTCACAAAGCACGAAATGCTGAGAAAATGCACAAAGTTCCAATCAAGTACCAAATGCCTAATATGATGCAAAAGTAGCTCATTCATCTCAAAAGTGGTCAAATTACATGCATACAAGAGGGAAATAATCAATACAATTATTGCTATATCAAATTCCCCCACACTTAGCCCTTGCATGCCCTCATGCAAGACTAAGAATCAAATGTTAACCACCTAATGAGAAAGAGGGAAATCAAGAGGTGCTACTTGAATTCCAATGAATGATCCAAAAGTGTTTCTACTCAAGACCAAGAAAGCAATTTAAAGTGGTAAGATTTTCCAACAACCAAGCATTCTAATATCAAGGAGGTACAATACACAAGCAAAGCAAAATCCCTTAAAATGTATAGATGAAATGTATGGACCTCAAAGGGTGTGTGTGCTCTCAACTCACTATTATGGTGGACTTGTCTTCCTCTCAACTCTCTTGTTGGACCAAGCATTCAACATAGGTTTGCCAAACCTCTAAATCTCCACTACGAGTATTCCATGCATCCAAGAATCAAGAGGTCTTTGTTTTGGTTGTAATGAGGCCAAGGTGAGGGTGTGGAGTGTATGGGAAAGTGAGCTAAAGACCTAAGGAAATAAGACTAGCATTGGTTAGCATGAGTCACAATTAAACACAAGGGGGAATTCCACCCAAACACAATGCATAGATTTCACTTTTTGCAATCAAGCACACAAAAGCACAAGAGCTTGCTCCCCTTTTTTTTCTTTTTACATTTCACACTGAAAACACTATTTCTTTCTCTTTTTTTTTTTTACTTTGCTTTTGCTTTTGTGTGCTTCTATTTCTTTATTTCCCTTTTTTTTTTTCACATACAACAATCCACACCTAAGACCATATATACAATGCAACAAAGACACATAGTACAATCAACAACCAAGGTGTCCTTCCCCCACACTTAGAAGTTTGCCTTCCATGGCAAACCCCCACACTTAGACTCAAGCATGCAAGATGATAAAACCAATGCTACTCCACTTTCCAAAGGTAGGGTGTAAAATGGTTTTTCACTTTTTTGGCTTATGATGAGCTAAGATGAAAGAATGAGATATATGGCTCAAAGGGGCTTGCAAGGGCAATGTATAGGGTAGGCAATATGGCCGTGGACTCAAGAAGAAAAGTGCCTCCATCACACTCAAGAATGCAAATGAAAATGTAATCTCAATGAAGAGTCAAGGCAAACCCAAGAATGACAAAGTTCACAAGAGAAGCACACAACAAGAATGGAATGGCATGCAATGTGGCCACCCAATGAAAGGCCCAAAACTCACAAGGTAAGTGTCCAAAGACAAATCATCTATGCACAATAAGATCAATCACCAAGCAAGTATCAAGAAGAACAAAGTGAAATACAATTATGTCGAAACTCTAACCACCTAAGAAAATGATGCAAGTCTCAAGTACAACACTTCCAAATCAATCAAGAAAGGCAAGCAACAACCTATCCAAGCAAACAACCTAACTAATGACTAGAATGAAATCTACAATGCAACAACAAACAACCTACTCAACTAATGCAAATAGAAACTAGAAAAGAAGAAAGAAGGGGGGGAAACTTCACTATCAAGTATAAGTGGCTCGAAGGAGGTGGGTCTCCTCAATGTCCTCTTGGGGGATCTCCTCATGAAATGGCTTCAAGCGGTGACCATTTACTGTGAACATCTTTCCCGTCCCAGGATCCAAAACCTGTATAGCACCAAAGGGAAACACATGTTGCACAATAAAAGGACCTTGCCAACGGGAGCGAAGCTTACCAGTGAAGAGTTTGAGGCGAGAGTTTTAGAGTAGAACATTTTACCCAATGGAGAACTCCTTCCGCACTAACATCTTGTCATGGATGAGTTTGGTCTTTTCCTTGTAAGTGCGGGAGTTCTCATATGCCTCCAAGCGTATCTCTTCCAACTCTTGGAGTTGGAACTTCCTATGTGGGCCGGCTTGGGACAAATCAGGGTTGCAACTCTTCACCGCCCAATATGCTCGATGCTCAATCTCCACAGGAAGGTGGCACGCCTTACCAAAGACAACCCTATAGGGGGACATCCCCAAAGGTGTCTTGTAGGCGGTGCGGTATGCCCACAGAGCATCATCAAGTCTCTTGCTCCAATCTTTCCTGTTGGGCTGCACCGTCTTCTCCAAGATGTGTTTCAACTCCCTATTTGACACTTCCGCTTGGCCATTTGTTTGCGGATGATAGGGAGTAGAAACCTTGTGCGTCACCCCATACTTCTTCAAGAGAGCCGCCATATTCCTATTACAGAAATGGCTCCCCTGATCATTGATGATGGCACGCGGCAACCCGAACCTGCAAAAAATCTGAGATCTGACAAAATCCACAACAACATGAGAATCATCAGTTCGGGTGGCCTTAGCCTCCACCCATCGAGAGACATAATCAACAGCCACAAGTATATAAGAGAAACCAAAAGAAATGGGGAATGGCCCCATAAAGTCGATACCCCATACATCAAAAATCTCACAGAATAGTATGGGCTGCTGGGGCATCTCATGCCTACGGGAAATGTTTCCCGTTTTCTGGCAGCGCTCACAACTCTTACAAAAGGTGTAAGAATCGCGAAATAAAGTGGGCCAATACAGCCCAGAGTCCAAAACTCTCCTGGCAGTGCGTTGCGGGCCAAAGTGGCCGCCACACGCAAGTGTGTGACAAAAGCGCAGAACAGAGGGAACCTCATGCTCATGCACACACCGCCTGATAACCTGATCACTACACATCCGCCAAAGATAAGGATCATCCCAGAGATAAACCTTGGCATCGCTCTTTAGCTTAGCTATCTGGTGTCTAGATAAGTGAGCAGGTAATTGCGAAGCAACCAGATAGTTAACTAAATCGTTAGGCCGTTTTCCTTCAAGGTACCAAGTTTCGGGTCAATCGGAGCACAAAAAACAATTGCAGAAATACCGAATGTATCCTGCCGGACCCGAAACGTGCCCGAAACACCTAGTAAACGAAGGAATTTGGCGAAACGGAGGGGGGGTTCAATCCCTCTAAGGATTGAGTTATTTCCAGAATGCCGTTTCCCTATAGAATCAAGTGTTAGATCGGTAAAACGGTGAAGTTTTTGGACCTAAATCTTGATTTTATAGGTAAAAAGCACTATTCAGCACTATTCACTCAACTTCCAATTTAGTCGCAAGCTAGTTTAAGCCGCAAGACAGTTCAATTTTCCAAATCCAAGTTATGACCAAATGTAATCAACACATATAAACCAAATGCAACTAATATAAGCTAGAATTAAACACTAGAATGACAAATGCAACTAAAAGCTTACAATGCAAGTAACATTATGCTGCTACAATGCTGATGTATTTTGCTGCTATAAATGCTGATGTTGATGCTGATGCTGATATATGCTTTCTATATGTATGCTAATGTGTTCCTATGTATGATGCTATATGTTAAATGCTAAATGTGCTATATGCTATACTGCTATATGCTACTATATGCTTGTATGCTATATGCTACTATATTTCTTTTTTTTCTTTCTTTTTTTCTTGTTCTGCTAATGCAAGTATGATGTGATGCAGAACACTTCCAATTGATGCAGGTAATGCTAATTATGCTAAATGAAGTTATGATTATAATGCAATGAATGACACCAATTGCAAAATGCAAGATTGCACTATGCACAATTACAAATGCAGAATGCAAATGCAGAATGCAAATGCAAAATGGAGCTATGACAGCAAGTGCAAAATGCAGAATGAAATATGATGCAGAACTGAATTAAAAGAGC
This sequence comes from Aeschynomene evenia, assembly GCA_013621005.1. NCBI lineage: Eukaryota > Viridiplantae > Streptophyta > Magnoliopsida > Fabales > Fabaceae > Aeschynomene > Aeschynomene evenia. The sequence goes on along the minus strand of RYYW01000049.1, from coordinate 97,804 downwards.
AAATGAAGAAACTTATTTATGCAATACACAATAGTAATTATGCAGAATGCAGTAGAATGCAAAACATGACTGAATTGAAGTGCAGAACAAATGTAATTATGCAGAATGCTATGCAGAATTGTAATTCGAAATGCAGAAATGAAAACAGCAATCAAAACAGCAACTGATGCAATTTAATTTTTGATTTTAAAATGTCAAGCTATTCACATATTCACAACATAATCACTAAACACCATTGAATTCCCCAGCAACGGCGCCAAAATTTGATCAACTGCCGAATTGAATCAAATTTAAAACTAGATAACTTGTAGACAAGTGGAATACCTAGGTCGTTTTCCTAAGGAACTCAAGAAATGAAAAGTGATTATGCAAGGTAAGGTTTGGGGATTTTAGCATAGAATTTCAGAAATGAGAAAATTCAAACAGGATTTTAATCAAATAGGTAGAAGACACTAGCTCAAGGAATTCGAATTGTAAACCATATATCATTGATTCATTATCCTCTCATGATCCTTTCAAGAATTAAATTGAATTTCAAATCCAAATTCAAATCTGAATTTAGATCAAGTCTTATGAAAATCTTCAAACATTCATCTTAACACACTTGAATTAAATCTGAAATCTCAAAACCTAACTCAAGGTATCAAGATTGAAGCTCAACAATTCAATTCTCTAGATCAGAAATCTCTAAATCTAGATGTTCTCTCAACTTAAGTTTATTGATCAATAACTCAGAAATCTCTAGAATTATTAATCAATTGGATTCATAATTCAAGAATTAGAAAATCTTCATAATTCTTGAATCATAAATCAAGAAGAGGTGAGAAGAGAGAATTCGAAATTCTTGAATGAATCATGAAAGAAATGCAAGAATACCTCAATCACATAGCTAATCTCAATATCTTTTACAATCCTCCATCCTCAAGCTAGCTATGAGCTTAGTTCTCCATGATCATGGACAAATCAGCAAGAAGAAAATGGGAGAAGAGAGAAAAACGAAAATGAGAGAAACTAGAGAGAAAATGTAATTCTAAAACTTGAATTGTAAAATATGAATGTAAAAAAAGTGTTCCCTCCAAGTCTGATGTAGGACTTAAATAGACAAAAAAGAAGGTGGAAATGTCTAAAAAGCCCATACACTAAACAATTACAACACATAAGGCAAGGGTACAATGGACAATGCACAAAATTATGACACTTAAGGCAACACAGCAAGGCTAAGCTCCTGCCCGAGATATTGCAGCCAATATCTGAAGCCTATAATGGATGATTCTGCCCTCGAGCCCTGAAGCAAAGTTGTAGCTCTATGGCTTACATTTCCATAGCCACCAAGATCATCCAATTCCAGTAAGTATAGCTCCAGATATAAGCAAAATACTGACTGCTGCTCTAGATTGCTGTCACATTCGCTGCAGAAACCTCGAGTCAACTTTTGAGCTTATTAGAGACTTCAATTGTTTTCAGGCTCTGAAGATGAAATGAAGCCTTGTGCCTTAGCTTTCCAATGCAACTGAAATGGAGTGATTTCAACATCTGTAGCTCCAGATATGGCTTCTGCAACACTTGCTGTCCAGGATTGCTGTCCAGCAAGATTGACTCAACTTGAAGCTCCAATTTGGAATCCTTATGGTCTGAATCAGCTTTCGAATTCTTCATCAACTTTGTAGACCTGTGTCTAAGCTTTCCAACAAGACAAAGAACACAAAATTCCAATTTCTAGAACTCAAGTTATAGGCAAATTACAGAATAGTGTCACAAAGCACGAAATGCTGAGAAAATGCACAAAGTTCCAATCAAGTACCAAATGCCTAATATGATGCAAAAGTAGCTCATTCATCTCAAAAGTGGTCAAATTACATGCATACAAGGTTGGTTTGTTAGCATAGGCCTTCTGCCTACTCTGAGCCGCTTGGAGCCTTTCCCTGATCAACTTCACCTTATCCATGGCATCCTGCACCAGATCGGGTCCCAACAGAGCAGCTTCACCACTCTCAAACCAACCTATGGGAGACCGACACCTCCTACCGTAAAGAGCCTCAAACGATGCCATACCAATACTGGCCTGGTAGCTATTGTTATAAAAAAACTCAACCAACGGAAGGTATGGCTCCCAACCACCTCCAAAATCCATCACACACGCTCGGAGCATGTCCTCCAAAATCTGAATGGTCATCTCTAACTGACCATCGGTCTGAGGGTGAAAAATTGTGCTGAAGTTAAGACGAGTCCCCAAGGCTTCTTGAAAGGATCGCCAAAACCGGGAGGTGAACTGAGTTCCCCTGTCGGAGATAATAGAGACCGGAACACCATGAAGTCGTACAATGACCTCGATGAACAACTGAGCATAACGAGGCGCCCCGTAAGATGTCTTAACTGGAATTAAGTGGGCCGACTTGGTCAGTCGATCCACAATCACCCATATGGAGTCAAAGCCTCGAAAACTGCGAGGTAGCCCTGTCACAAAGTCCATGGTGATCCTCTCCCACTTCCATGTCGATATCTCTATAGGTTGTAACAACCCTGCAGGTCTCTGATGTTCCGCCTTCACTTGCTGACACACCAGACAACGAGAAACAAAGTTTGCTACGTCCCGTTTCATACCTTCCCACTAGAACAACTGCTTCAGATCTTCGTACATCTTGGTACTACCTGGGTGGACGGAATACTTGGAGTTATGGGCTTCCTCAAGAATAAGCCTCCTCAAATTACCCACATCTGGAACACACAAACGTTGCCCACAACGTAACACTCTCTCCGAGTCCAAAGAAAGCGCCGAATTCTTCCCTTCACTAACCTCTGTCACCAGCACCACAAGTCTCGGATCTTCCCTCTGAGCCGACTTGATCTGATCCACTAAGGTTGATTGAGCCCGCACATGAGCCAAAAGCACTCCCGATCTTCCCAGCTCAAAATGCATACCCTCAGCCTCCAAACGGTGAATCTCTTCAACCAACGGCCTCTTTACAGGAGCTATATGGGCCAAACTACCCATAGACTTTCTACTCAGCGCATCAGCAACAACATTCGCCTTCCCCAGGTGATACATAATTGTGCAATCATAATCCTTGAGCAACTCCATCCATCTCCTCTGCCTCAGATTCAGATCCCTCTGCTGAAAGATATACTTCAAGCTCTTGTGGTCGGTGTAAATCTCACATGTCTCCCCATAGAGGTAGTGTCTCCAGATCTTAAGAGCAAAATCGAACGCGGCCATCTCCAAATCATGAGTCGGGTAGTTCTGCTCGTGAGTCTTCAACTTCCTTGAGGCATAAGCAATAAATCTCCCATGCTGCATCAAGTCACAACCAAGCCCAATCCGGGAGGCATCGCAGTACACTGAATACCCTCCGGAACCCGAAGGCAAAACCAAGACAGGGGCGGTGGTCAAGGACTCCTTCAACCTCTGGAAACTTTCCTCACAAGCTTCCAACCACTGGAAAGGTACACTTTTCTGGGTTAACTGGGTGAGAGGGGCTGCTATCCTTGAGAAGTCCTTAACGAACCTCCGATAATAACCGGCAAGACCCAAGAAACTACAGATCTCGGTCACCGTCGTAGGCCTCGACCACTTCTGAACTGCCTCGACTTTCTTCGGATCTACCATGATCCCGTCCCTAGATACCACATGCCCGAGAAAGGTCACTCGGTCAAGCCAAAACTCACACTTGGTAAACTTGGCATAAAGACTATGATCCCTCAGCGTCTGCAACACAACTCTGAGATGATGTTCATGCTCTGCCGCATTCTTGGAGTAAACCAAGATGTCGTCAATGAAGACGATGACGAATCGGTCCAAGAACGGCTTAAACACTCGATTCATAAGATCGATTAAAGCTGTCGGGGCATTGGTCAAACCAAAGGACATCACGAGGAACTCGAAATGTAAATATCGGGTGCGGAAAGCTGTCTTCAGAACGTCTCCCTCCTTAATCTTCAAATGGTGGTAGCCAGACCTCAAATCAATCTTCGAGAAGCAACAAGCACCTTGAAGCTGATCAAACAGATCATCGATTCTAGGAAGAGGATACTTGTTACGGATCGTCATCTTGTTAAGCTGCCGATAATTCACACAAAGTCTCATGGAACCATCCTTCTTCTTAACAAAAAGAACCGGAGCACCCCAAGGTGAAGTGCTCGGACGGATAAATCCCTTATCCAAAAGGTCCATCAACTGATCCTTCAGCTCATTCAACTCTTTCGGAGCCATACGGTAAGGGGGAATAGAAACAGGTAGAGCTTCAGGGTTTAAGTCAATCCCGAACTCTATCTCCCTATCCGGCGGCATCCTTGGTAAATCCTCTGGAAAGACATCTGGAAATTCCCCCACAATCGGGACTTGACTCAAGTCCGGCACCCTAGCCTCCACATCCACTACTGACGCAAGAAAACCTTGGTTCCCATGATCCATCAACTTCATGGCACTTAAGGCCGATATCAAAGAAGCGGGGGTCACACATCGATCCCCTTGGAACTCAAAGGTTGAGCCATCGAGGAGGACAAATCGGACCAACTTAGCGTAACAATCTACGGAGGCATGACAGGAAGCTAACCAATCCATACCTAGGATCACATCAAAATCCACCATCTCAAGAAGCACTAAGTCGGCCAAAGTGTCCATCCCGCTCACCGAGACCACACACGACTTATAAACCGACCGAACCATAAGGGGTTCTCCCACCGGAGTACTAACCCAAAAAGGATCCTCCAATGCTGTGGGTTGCTCGCCAAAACGAGAAGCAAAGAACGGGGACACATATGAATGTGTAGAGCCCAGATCAAACAACACATAAGCTTCAGAAGAGCCAACTTTCAATATACCTGCCACAACTGTGTTCGACGCCTGAGCATCCTGACGAGTCAAAGCAAAAACCCTCGACTGAGCTCTCCCTATTCCACCTTGACCTCTACCTCTGTTTCCTCTGGCTGCACCCCGACCTCCTTGCCCGGAAGAACTACCCGGAGACATAGTTGAATGAGATGGTGTGGGCAAGATGGGCGCCTGATGTCCAACAGCTCCCCCCAGCAAGGCGAGGACACTCTCTGTTAAAATGCCCTGCTTGTCCGCACCCATAGCATACATTCTGATTCGGGCGACACGCGCCATGGTGGAATCTCCCACACTGCTTGCAATGAGGGCGCTGAGGACCTTGAGGTCCAGACCACTGTGTGTTCGACTAGGAAGCACTGCTTGCTTGGGGTCTCATCCCTAACATGGCCCAAGGGGTGGATCCTGAGGAGTTAGAACCACTCCCAAGAGCAAACCTCTGATGCTGATAACCTTGGGACCCACCAGAACTGGATCCTCCGGAGAACTGCCCTGCAATCTTCTTTTTCTTCTCAAATCCCCTATTCGGCTTGTCTTCCTCCCTTGAGCTTTCAATGCCCACAGCGGTATCCATCACCTGAGAGAAGGACTTCCTCCCTATCTCATTATGCAGAATGGAACGCATCGGTTCCCTAAGCCTCTTCACAAACCTTCTCACCTTTCTATCCTTAGTGATGATCTCATGCGACGCATATCGACATAATCGAGTAAATTGTGTAGCATACTCGACTACAGACATGCCCGGAGTCTGCTTCAGCTTGAGAAAATGCTCCACTAAAAGCTCCCTTCGGTTCTAAGAAAAGAATCTTGCTCTGAATGCTTCAGTGAACTCCTCCCATACTAGTGGCGGCCTCCTCATATGAGCCCTTTCCATCAACCAAGTCTCATACCAGTGAACAGCAGTCCCTTGAAGGGTGTAGGTCACCAGATCCACGGCCCTCACATCATGGCATCGAAGGGCATGCAGAGCTCTAGTGGCCCGATCAAAGAAATCCTCTAGGTCTTCCTCCATGGACCCCCTCGAAAAGGTCGGTGGGTTCAGCCTTAGATAAGCCTCCAGCGTCACCTCATGAGTACCAAAAACCTGAGGTCCTGGCCTAGGTGGTTCGTAGTCCATGTTCGAAGGAACCTCTTCCGTCCTCTGGTTCGGATCCTGATTCTGATTCTGATTCTGATTCTGATTCTGGTTCTGATTTTGATTTTGCATCATCTGAATCAAGATGTTGAGGGCTTGGCGAACCCCTTGCATCTCCTCACCATAATTAGGCTCCGCACCACCTCCAACTGGCTCATCATCCCCCTGCACAGGAAGGGAGTCCCTGGTGGTACGAGGCCTTCCCCATCTTCGGATACCCTGCATAGGCGGCATGGTCAACCAAGAGCAGCTACACAAGCAATCAATCGTTTAGAGACATAACAGAGAGAACATCCCCGAGTCAAAAAGGGATTAGCAATCAAGGAACTAACTTAGACAACAACACCCTAAAATGTCTTCAGTAGAATCACAATTCGCGAAAATGGGCCGGCAACCATTTACACTATTGTCGTCCTATTGAAGAACAATTGCTCCATAAGTTACAAAACTCAACCTAGGCTCTGATACCAACTTTGTCACGACCCAACTCGGATCGTGACCGGCACATGGGACACCGAGGCCCATGTCAGCCTTAACCTGTAATCCACACAACAATCCAGCTAAACAACAACAACCACAACTACTTTAACATGCACGCATACATAAAATCCATACGCACAATAGAGTTCTCAAGGTATCACCCCTAAATCCATATAATACATATCATATGGTCATAACATCCTGCTTAATCCATAAGCCAACATAACCCAAAAGAAATTCGACAAGTCTTAATTAGACTTACAACACATACATAACTTAGACAATCCTGTTTGTAAACCTATGGAGCACACTACAGACATAACATAACGCCTTTACATAATGAGGCTCACCAAAGCTAAGAGCTTGGAGGAACGGAAGGGCTCGCCTCCTGATCAGCACCTGAATCTGAAAATGGTTTGTATGAATGGGTGAGTCATACGCTCAGTGAATAACAGATTACAAACAGTTTATGCAACAACACCATAATAATATAAACAAACAAGTTAAATCACCACAATATCACCATGCAACATATTCCGCAATTTGCCTTATTCATTATTATTACATGTGTTTGTATCATTAGAGATCCCGGGAGCCCAGCCCCTCTTCAGATCTTAAATCCCGGGAGCCCAGCCCCTCCTCAGACTTCATTAATACTCGACCCCGGGAGCCATACCCCTCCTCAGGCCGAACCAACCAACATTAATCGTCCTTTAATCATTATCATTTCATAAACGCATATTCACATTACATTCAATCATCATCAAGATAACATCATAAACAGCCAATATCGAGTTTGGGGTAGTGGTGAACAAATGGATTTGAAAGCATAACTTAAATGTATAAAGATTTTGAGTTAAAGTCTTAAAAATGGAGTTTTAGTACTGATGTAATCGATTACAGGCCTCTGTAATCGATTACCAGTTTCAAATTTCGTTCTGAAGAAAATTTTTGCGAAAATAGGCAGTCTGTAATCGATTACAAACTCGTGGTAATCGATCACAGTAATCGATTACAGAGTCTTGGTAATCGATTACAGTAATCAATTACCAAATCGCTGTAATCGATTACTGCCTGGGTCAGAGACGAAATTATGCAGAAAATTTCGCGAAAATCATCCCCAAATCCACATTTTAACCACAACCCATCCAAATCAAACACAACCAACATGCAATATCAATTATATATCAGTCAATCTCAGTCCTTATCAACTATCATAACAAGAAATTCACATAATCAATCAAAATCGTACATAAACCACAAATAACCCATTACTCACAAATTACTCCAATGAGCTCCAAGACACCAGCCGGAGCTAGGATGAGGTACCCGGAGCTTCCCTAGTTGGTTGAGACCCTAGAGAACACATCACAAACCTCAATCTCATAACAAAATCAAAAACCCCCAATTGTAAACCCTAACCCCCAAATCCGAAAATTAGAGAGAACATACACCAAGAGAGAAAAAGAATTACACTGCACTTACCCACAATATACTAGATGAACAATGCTAACTTGATCTTGAACATTAATGGAGTTTGGGTAGGGTTTGAGAGAGGGATGGAAGAAAGGGTGAGGAAGAAGGAAATAAAGAAAGAAGAAAGAAAGATAGGGTGGGGGAGGGTTACGGGAAGTGAGGGAGGGAAAGAGAGAAAAGAAAGGAAAAAAGAAAAAGGGGGTGGGGAGGTGGGACTCACGTGGTTCTGTCTCCCCGGGTGTACCGCGATCTTTTACTCAAACTAACTCAGACAACCCGAGGTATTACAAATAGGTTCATGATAAATGTTATGACGTTATTCATGACAATAAGAGTAGTAGTGCTAATAATTATAATAATTACAATGCATAAAAGAGAGTTATATATTTAATAAAATTAAAGAAAGAATTAAAAAAAATAGAGAATGAAAGCATGATAGATTCCTGAATAAATCAATCATTCCACCAAATTTGTTAAGATTTTTAGAGTTATAATCAACATAAAACTAAAATAATATAAAATTAATAGATAAATAATATAAATTACATACACAAATATCATTTTTCATCCGTACATAGCACGGGTTCATACACTAGTAGAAAATGAAAGAAGAGTTCATAAAAAAAATAGAAAATAAAAGAAGAGAAAATGGAGAGATTATTGTATATGTTTATTTATTTTGGATAGAAAAGTGAGAGAGAGAAAAAGATAATAAAATATAATGACAGTTTTATCCCTATAATATAATGAATATAAAAAAATGAATATAACCTATAATATTTTTAGCTTAAATATTTTTAATTTTAAAATTAAGAGTAAACCCTCAAACTAGTCCCTGACAGTTTCAGCGTCAGACAAGGAAGTCCTTGACAATTGGAAATACCCTAACTGGTCCCTAATAATGTCAAAAGTCGGACATCGTAAGGTCTCTGAATGGAAAACGTTAACAGTGTTAATGACAATTTCATTTTTAGACAAATTGGTCCCCGACAATTTCACATGGAATTCTTTGAGGTGCTGGTGTGGATCCTCTCCGGCCAAACCGTGGAATTTAGGGAGCAAATGGAGAATAGCTCCCTTGAGCTCGAACTCAGTGTCCAACCTTGGGTAGGTAATTCCCAAAGGTTGTTGGCTGAGGTCCGGAGCTGCAAGTTCCTTCAGGGTGGGGTGATAGTCAGCCATAATCGAACTCGGACCTGAAACACTAACAGACAAATCAAAAGTTCAGGACCAGAGAAAAGTAGCGTTTCAAACGGTGGATGTTCTGGTTGCCCTTGGGACTCAGTAAACCCTTTCCTAGATTGCCTTATTTTTCTCAAAGTGTGTTCGATTTCAGGATCAAAAACGGCAAGTTGGGGATTCGGTTGGGATCGAGTCATGCGCGGCTGCAACTTTGCAGTCGCAGTCACGCGCTGGGGCGCTGTATACGCGCTGGAGCGCGAGTATCAGCAACAGACTCAGTTGTTCGTGGAACAGCGAGTCTGGGAAGAGTAAAATTAAAAATAATAAACGAAAATAAAGTGCAAAATAAAAGAAAATCTTTTTGTTGTTTTTATTTTTGAAAGAAACAAAGAAAAATAAAAGAAAACGATTATGTACACTATTCACAAATCAAACAACTAGTGATTACTTTCATCGCCATTCCCCCGCAACAGCGCCAAAAATTTGATAGTTGTGTCGTGTCAACCATAAATTTAATTATTTTTAAACCAAGTTCCCCTAATATAGTTTAGTGGAAACCAGAGTCGTCTCTCACAAGGAATGGCTAAGAGAGTAATGCACAAGACTAGTTGTATGATGGGTTTGTCACAATTGGGGGGTTTTTGTATGCAAGGAAATTAAATTGGAATAAATTTAAAATAATAAAAACAGCGGTTTATGGGGGTGGAACATTCATTAGGGTGTTATCATTGGCTACAAAAGAATGCATGAGTTGATTAATTACGCCGGAGTTAGATCTAACTCCTTTGTTGTGATTCTAATGATCAATCGCCTAGAATGGGATTAATTAGTGAGATCTCACCTTTAGTTCCACTTTCAACAATTATGAATACCAATCACATTAATCTAATTAAAGAGACTAATCAGCCAATTAATTACTTATTACCAATTCCTAATATGTCATGCATCAATTAGTCAATCAACACATAAACATATGCCAATGGGTTAGCCAACTCAATCGAGTAAGTCAAGACAAAGGATTAAACACACAATTTAAGATCTCAAATTATATGCCAAGGATTGATAATGAAAACTTATGCAAGATTAAGAACAAAGCCTCAATTTACCCCAATGATGTTCACACCCTCACAAACCACCAAGAACTAAGCTACTCATGGCAAGAAATTAAAAGGCAAGAAATAAATTGGAATAAAGAAAGCAATTAATAATAAAGAACAAAGTAAGAAATTAAATGCAAGTTGGAAAGAGTTGAAGAACGAATAACTGAATTAATGATAAAAGAGTACTTACAAAACCCAAAAGGGTTGGACGAATAACGTTTGAAATGTAAAAGACGGAGCTAGAGCTAAACTAGGAAAGATGGAAATCCTAATGGCAAGCAAAAATAACTCTAACTAGAAAAAGAAAATATGTAAAAGTGGAGGTGTTGAGAGCTGTTCTTTCTGATGCATTAGCTCTCTTTAAATAAGATGAACAGCCTGCAAACCCTAGTCAATTTGGGCCCCCAACTCGTGCAGATAGGGTTTCTGCTGTGACAGAGTTGCGGCGCGGCACTGGGGCGCGTATAGCTCGCTAGAGCGCCAGCGCTGTGCACGTGACGAGTTTAAGTGAGCCACGCGTGCTGGGGCGCGCTATGGGCGCTGGAGCGCTCGATGCCTGTTCTGAATTCCACTACTCCGCTTCTTGCTCTGTTCCTGATGTCTACAGCTCCAATAACACCTGTGACCTGCACAAAATATCCAAGATCAAGTGCAAAGGTCATCCTTGAATTGTAAAAACATCATAAAACTTGTTATTTTAGCCTTTATTTCTATTAAGCTCAGATTAATTCCAAGTTGTATTAAATACAATTAAAAGGCCAAATTAGAGCAAAGAATTGCATACAATCATCCAAATTAAGGGTATAAAATACTGGTAAAAACCACGTTATCAAACCCCAAATCCGAAAATATAGAGAAATAGACATCAATGGAGAAAAAGAAATACTCTACACTTACCCACAATACACTAGATGAGTAAGGCTAACTTGATCTAGAACATTAATGGAGTTGGGTGAGGATTTTGAGAGAGATATGAGAGAAAGGGGAAGAAGATGGAAAATGAGAAATGAGAGGGAGAGAGATACGGGAGAGTGAGCAAGAAAAGAGAAAAAGAGAAGGGAAAGGAAGAAAAGGGGTGGGGAGGTGGGACCCACGTGGTTCTATCTCCCCGGTGCACCGTGATCTCTTACTCAAACTAAATCAGAATACCCGAGGTATTACAATCTTCCCCCCTTAAAGAATTCGGACCCCGAATTCAAACACAGAAGGGAAAAAGAGATTACGTGAATCATGAAAGAGGTGCGGATACTTATCCCGCATGGCTTCCTCGGGCTCCCACGTAGCCTCTTGACCAGAGTGGTTCCGCTAAACCACTTTCACCGTAGCCACTTCCTTAGAACGGAGTTTCCTCACCTGCCGATCAACAATAGCCACCGGTTCCTCCTCGTATACCAAATTCTCATCCAAAGGTAACCCTTGATGCTCGATCACATGAGATGGATCCGATAAATACTTCCTCAGCATAGACACATGAAAGACGGGATGGATTGAGGACATCTCGGGTGGAAGTGCCAAATGATAGGCCACTGCCCCAATCCGATCAAAGATCTCAAAAGGTCCAACATACCGAGGACTCAGCTTTCCTTTCTTACCTAACCTCATAACTCCCTTCATCGGATATATACGGAGAAACACATGATCTCCGACCGAAAACTCCAAATCTCGCCTCTGGTTGTTAGCATAGGCCTTCTGCCTACTCTGAGCCGCTTGGAGCCTTTCCCTGATCAACTTCACCTTATCCATGGCATCCTGTACCAGATCGGGTCCCAACAGTGCAGCTTCACCACTCTCAAACCAACCTATGGGAGACCGACACCTCCTACCATAAAGAGCCTCAAACGGTGCCATACCAATACTGGCCCGATAACTATTGTTATAAGAAAACTCCAGCAACGGAAGGTACGGCTCCCAACCATCTCCAAAATCCATAACACAATCTCAGAGCATATCCTCCAAAATCTGAATAATCCTCTCTGACTGGCCATCGGTCTGAGGGTGAAAAGCTGTGTTGAAGTTAAGACGAGTCCCCAAGGCTTCTTGAAAGGATCGCCAAAACTGGGAGGTGAACTGAGTCCCTCTGTCAGAGATAATGGAGGTCGGAACACCATGAAGTCGCACAATGACCTCGATGAACAACTGAGCATAACGAGGCGCCCCGCAGGATGTCTTTAACTGGAATGAAGTGGGTCGACTTGGTCAGTCGATCCACAATCACCCATATGGAGTCAAAGCCTCGAAAACTGCGAGGTAGCCCCGTCACAAAGTCCATGGTGATCCTCTCCCATTTCCATGTCGGTATCTCAATCGGTTGCAACAACCCTGCAGGTCTCTGATGTTCTGCCTTCACTTGCTGACACACCAGACAACGAGAAACAAAGTCCGCTACATCCCGTTTCATACCTTCCCACCAAAATAACTGCTTCAGATCTTGGTAGATCTTCGTGCTACCTGGATGGATGGAATACTTGGAGTTGTGAGCTTCCTCTAGTATGATCTTCCTCTAGTATGAGCCTCCTCAGATTACCCACATCGGGTACGCACAACCGCTGCCCACACCGTAAAACACCCTCTGAGTCTAGAGATAGCTCCACGTTCTTCCCTTCACTACCTCTGACACTAGCTTAGCAAGCCTTGGATCATTTCGCTGAACAGACTTAATCTGGTCCACCAAAGAGGATTGAGCCAGCACATGAGCTAAGAGTACTCCAGATCTCCCTAACTCGAAGTGCATGCCCTCCGACTCCAACCTATGGATCTCCTCAACCAACGGTCTCTTCACAACAGCAATGTGGGCCATGCTACCCATAGACTTCCTGCTAAAGGCATTAGCGACTACATTCGCCTTCCCTGGGTGATACAGAATGGTGCAATCATAATCCTTGAGCAACTCCATCCATCTCCTCTGTCTCAGATTAAGATCCCTCTGCTGAAAGATATACTTCAAGCTCTTGTGGTCGGTGTAAATCTCACATGTTTCCCCGTAGAGGTAGTGTCTCCAAATCTTAAAAGCAAAAACAACCGCGGCCATTTCCAAATCATGAGTCGGGTAGTTCTGCTCGTGAGTCTTCAACTTCCTTGATGCATAAGCAATGACTCTCCCATGCTGATCCGAGAAGCATCACAGTACACAGAATACCCTCCGGAACCCGAAGGCAAAACCAAGACAGGAGCGGTGGTCAGGGATTCCTTCAACCTCTGAAAACTTTCCTCACAAGCCTCCGACCACTGGAAAGGTACACTCTTCTGGGTTAACTGGGTGAGAGAGGCTGCTATCCTTGAGAAGTCCTTAACAAACCTCCGATAGTAACCAGCAAGACCCAAAAAGCTACGGATCTCGGTCACCGTCGTAGGCCTCGGCCATTTCTGCACTGCCTCAACTTTCTTCGGATCTACCATGATCCCGTCCCTAGATACCACGTGTCCAAGAAAGGTCACCCGGTCAAGCCAAAACTCACACTTGGAGAACTTGGCATAAAGGCTATGATCCCTCAGCGTCTGCAACACAACTCTGAGATGGTGCTCATGCTCCGCCGCATTCTTGGAGTAAACCAAGATGTCGTCTATGAAGACGATAACGAATCGGTCCAAGAACGGCTTAAACACCCGATTCATAAGATCCATGAAAGCTGCCGGAGCATTGGTCAAACCGATGGACATCACTAGAAATTCAAAATGTCCATACCGAGTGCGGAAAGCTGTCTTCGGAACGTCTCCCTCCTTAATCCTCAACTGGTGGTAACCAGACCTCAAATCAATCTTCGAGAAGCAACAAGCACCTTGAAGCTGATCAAACAAATCATCGATTCTGGGAAGAGGGTACTTGTTGCGGACCGTCATCTTATTGAGCTGCCGATAATCCATGCAAAGTCTCATAGACCCATCCTTCTTCTTAACAAAGAGAACTGGAGCACCCCAAGGTGAAGTGCTTGGACGGATAAATCCCTTGTCCAAAAGGTCCCTCAACTGATCCTTCAGCTCATTCAACTCTTTCGGAGCCATACGGTAAGGGGGAATAGAAACAGGTTGAGCTTCGGGGTTTAAGTCAATCCCGAACTCTATCTCCCTATCCGGCGGCATCCCTGGTAAGTCCTCTGGAAAGACATCTGGAAACTCGCTCACAATCGGAAGTAGGCCCAAATCCGGCACTCTAGCCTCCACATCCACAACTGATGCAAGAAAACCTTGGTTCCCATGATCCATCAACTTCATGGCACTTAAGGCCGATATCAAAGAAGCGGGGGTCACACATCGATCCCCTTGGAACTCAAAGGTTGAGCCATCGGGGAGGACAAATCGGACCAACTTAGCGTAGCAATCTACGGAGGCATGACAAGAAGCCAACCAATCCATGCCTAGGATCACATCAAAATCCACCATATCCAAGATCACTAAATCGGCCAAAGTGTCCATCTCGCTCACCGACACTACACACGACTTACAGACCAACCGAACCATGAGGGGTTCTCCCACCGGAGTACTAACCCAAAAAGGATCCTCCAACGTTGTGGGTTGCTCGCCAAAACGAGAAGCAAAGAACGAGGACACATATGAATGTGTAGAGCCCGGATCAAACAATACATAAGCTTCAGAAGAGCCAACTTTCAATATACCTGCCACAACTGTGTTAGACGCCTGAGCATCCTGGCGAGTCAAAGCAAAGACCCTCGATTGAGCTCTCCCTCCTTCACCCTGACCTCCTTGCCCGGAAGAACTACCCGGAGACATAGCCGAATAAGATGGTGTAGGAAAGGCGGGTGCCTGATGCCCAATAGCTCCCCCAGCAAGGCGGGGACACTCCCTAATAAAATGCCCTGCCTGTCCACATCCATAACATACATTCTAGTTCGAGTGACACGCCACATGATGGAATCTTCCACAATGCTTGCAATGAGGATGCTGAGGACCTTGAGGTCCAGACCACTGTGTGTTCGACTGGGAAGCACTGCTAGCTTGGGGCCTCATCCCAGACATGGCCCTAGGGGTGGATCCTGCGGTGTTGGAACCACTCCCCAGAGCAAACCTCTGCTGCTGATAACCTTGGGACCCACCAGAACTGGATCCCCCGGAGAACTGCCCGGTAGTCTTCTTTTTCTTCTCAAATCCCCTATTTGGCTTGTCTTCTTCCCTTGAGCTTTCAATGCCCACAGCTGTATCCATGACCTGAGAGAAAGACTTCCTACCTATCTCATTATGCAGAATGGAACACATCGGTTCCCTGAGCCCCTTCACAAACCTTCTCACCTTCCTATCCTCAGTGATGATCTCATGCGGCGCATATCGACATAATCGAGTAAATTGTGTAGCATACTCGACTACAGACATGCCCGGAGTCTGCTTCAGCTTGAGAAATTGCTCCACCAAGAGCTCCCTTCGGTTCTCGGAAAAGAATCTAGCCCTGAAGGCTTAAGTGAACTCATCCCATACTGGTGGCGGCCTCCTCATGTGAGCCCTCTCCATCAACCAGGTCTCATACCAGTGAACAGCAGTCCCCTGAAGGGTGTAGGTCACCAGATCCACGGCCCTCACATCATGGCATCGAAGGGCACGCAGAGCTCTAGTGGCCCGACCCAAGAAGTCCTCCGGGTCTTCCTCCATGGACTCCCCCGAGAAAGTCGACGGGTTCAGCCTTAGATAAGCCTCCAGCGTCACCTCGTGAGTACCAAAAACCTGAGGTCCTGGCCTAGGTGGTTCGTAGTCCATGTTTGGAGGAACCTCTTCCCTCCTCTGGTTCTGATCTGGATTCTGATTCTGGTTTTGGTTCTGATTCTGATTCTGCGTCATCTGAATCAAGATGTTAAGGGCTTGGCGAACCCCTTGCATCTCCTCACCATAAATAGGCTCTGCACTACCTCCAACGGGCGCATCATCCCCCTGCACAGGAGGGGGGTCCCTGGTGGTACGAGGCCTTCCCTGTCTTCGGGTACCCTGCTTAGGCGGCATGGTCAACCAAGAGCAGCTACACAAACAACCAATCGTTTAGAGACATAACAGATGAAACATCCCCGAGTCAAAAAGGGATTAGCAATCAAGGAATTAACTTAGACAACAACACCCTAAACTGTCTTCACTGGAATCACAATTTGTGAAAATGGGCCGGCAACCATTTACACTATTGTCATCCTATTGAAGAACAATTGCTCCATAAGTTACAAAACTCAACCTAGGCTCTGATACCAACTTTGTCACGACCCAACTCGGATCGTGACCGGCACATGGGACACCGAGTCCCATGTCAGCCTTGACCTGTAATCCATACAATAATCCAGCTAAACAACACCAGTCACAACTACTTTAACATGCATATGTTCATAAAATCCATACATATAATAGGGTTCTCAAAGTATCACCCATAAATCCATAATACATATAATATGGTCATCACCTCCTGCTTAATCCATAAACTAACATAATTTAACAGAAATCCAATCAAGTCTTAATTAGACTTACAACACATACATAGCTTAGACAATCCTGTTTGTAAACCTATGGAGCATACTACAGAGACAATAGACAATAACATAACGCCTCTAAACACTGAGGCTCACCAAAGCTAAGAGCTCGGGGGAACGGAAGGACTCGCCTCCTGATCAGCACCTGAATCTGAAAATGGTTTGTATGAATGGGTGAGTCATACGCTCAGTGAATAATAGATTAAAAACAGTTTATGCAGCAATACAGTAATCATATATACAGTCATAGCAATCCATCACATAATCACCATACCACACGTTCCGCAATTTGTCTTATGTATTGTTATTACAAGTGTATTCATTATTAGAGATCCCAGGAGCCCAGCCCCTCCTCAGATCTTTAGTCCCGGAAGCCCAGCCCCTCCTCAGACTTTATCAAACTCGACCCCGGGAGCTATGCCCCTCCTCAGGCCGAGCAAACCAACATTTAATCATTCTTTTAATTAACATCATTTCGTAATCGTACGTCGCATCATATACGCATCATCGTCATAACAACATCATAAACAGCTTATTATCAAGTTTGGGGTAGTGGTGAACATATGGATTTGAAAACATAACTTAAATGTATAAAGATTTTGAGTTAGAGTCTTAAAAATGGTGTTTTAGTGCAGTTGTAATCGGTTACAGACATCTGTAATCGATTACCTGCTTCAAATTTCGTTCTGAAGAAAATTTTTGTAAAAATTGGCAGTCTGTAATCGATTACAATCCCGCAGTAATCGATTACAGGGTCTTGGTAATCAATTACAGTAATCGATTACCAATTCGCTGTAATCGATTACAGCCTTGGTCAGAAACGAAATTCTGCAGAAAACCACGCGAAATTCATCTCCAAATCCACATTTTCACCACAACCCATCCAAATCAAACACAACCAACATACAATATCAATTATATATCACCCAATCTCAATCCCAATCAACTATCATAGCAAGTAATTCACCGTATTATTCAAAATCAAACATAAACCATAAATAACCCATTACTCACAAATTACTCCAATGAGCTCCAAGACGCCACCCGGAGCTAGGATGAGGTACCCTGAGCTTCTCTAGTTGGTTGAGACCCTAGAGAACACATCACACACCTCAATCTCACCACAAAATCAAAAACCCCAATCTTAAACCCTAAAACCCCAAATCCGAAAATATAGAGAAATAGACATCAATGGAGAAAAAGAAATACTCTACACTTACCCACAATACACTAGATGAGTAAGGCTAACTTGATCTAGAACATTAATGGAGTTGGGTGAGGATTTTGAGAGAGATATGAGAGAAAGGGGAAGAAGATGGAAAATGAGAAATGAGAGGGAGAGAGATACGAGAGAGTGAGGAAGAAAAGAGAAAAAGAGAAGGGAAAGGAAGAAAAGGGGTGGGGAGGTGGGACCCACGTGGTTGTATCTCCCCGGTGCACCGTGATCTCTTACTCAAACTAACTCAGAATACCCGAGGTATTACATTTATGAGTAAACCCCCAAGTTGGTCCCTGACAATTTTCGCGGTGGACAAGGTAGTCCCTGACATTGAGAAATTGACAAGTTAGTCCATGACAATTTTAATTTTCGGACAATCGTTAGTCCCTAAACGGCTTCTGTTAGTTCGAGGGACTAATATGGCTTATTTATTAATTGTTAGGGACTAATAAAAGAAATTTAATAAAAATGAATCTTTTAAATTATGATATGAACATTGACTCATATTCATTCTAATTATGTATTAATTCCAAGCTACATATAACTACTCCGGTAAATATTAAGTCTCTATTTGAATGTATTATTATCAAAAGACAAATAAGTTGGGTAATTTTTCAATTGAAGAAGTAACAACATTTTATTACTTTGTTGTAGAAAATAATTACATGCATATAATTATTTGCCGGTAACTATCACGGTTGATTACTTGATTCTAGCAATATATATATATATATATAGTCGAAGAGTGGTATTATTGATACATATATACAATAATATTTTGAGTAGTAATGTTATATGTATATCATAAAATTAGTTATCATGTGTGTAATAATTTAATATTTTGAAACTCATAATCTAACTTTTATTATTAGACATTAATCCAATATTTTAAAAATTGAATTACTAATTTTAAAATGTTGAATTATTATATATGATGCCTAATGGTGAATAATTTTATGGTGTACATAAAATCATTTATCTAATATTTTTTATAGTTGAATTTGTACATCACTAAAATGCAATCGTAATTATAGTTGATTTTATTGTAATACCTCGGGTATTCTGAGTTAGTTTGAGTAAGAGGTCACGGTACAACGGGGGAGATAGAACCACGTGGGTCCCACCTCCCCACCCTTTTTCCTTCCTTTTCCCCTTTCTCCCCTTCATTTCCCGTAACCCCTATTTCCCTCTCTTCCCACATTCTTCTTCTTCCTCATCTCTTCTACCCATTCTCTAATCTCTCGCCCAAACCCCATAAATCTTCAACATCAATTTATCAATCATCATCTAGTGTATTGTGGGTAAGTGTAGAGTATTTCTTTCTCTCCATTGGTGTATATTTCTATCTATTTTCGGATTGGGGGTTTAGGGTTTACATTAGGGGGTTTTTGATTTTGTGTTGAGATTGAGGTTTGTGATGTGTTCTCTAGGGTCTCAACCAACTAGGGAAGCTCCGGGTACCTCATCCTAGCTCCGGGTGGTGTCTTGGAGCTCATTGGAGTAATTTGTGAGTAATGAGTTATTTATGCTTTATGTTTGATTTTGAATGATTTTGTGCATTTCTTGCTATGATAGTTGATAGGGACTGAGATTGGTTGATATATAACTGATATTGTATGTTGGTTGTGTTTGATTTGGATGGGTTGTGGTGAAAATGTGGATTTGGAGATGAATTTCGCGTGATTTTCTGCAGATTTTCATTTCTGACCCAGGCTGTAATCGATTACAGCGAATTGGTAATCAATTAATGTAATCGATTACCAAGATCCTGTAATCGATTACTGTAATCGATTACCACGGGTTGGTAATCGATTACAGACTGCCTATTTTCGCAAAAATTTTCCTTCAGGACGAAATTCGAAGCTGGTAATCGATTACAGAGGCCTGTAATCGATTACATCAGTACAAAAACACTATTTTTAAGACTTAAACTCAAAATCCTTATACATTTAAGTTATGTTTTCAAATCCATATGTTCACCACTACCCCAAACTTGACACTGGATTGTTATGATGTTATTATGACGATGATGCGAATATGATGCGATGTACGATTACGAAACGGTATTAATTAAAGGATGATTAAATGTTGGTTGGCTCGGCCTGAGGAGGGGCATAGCTCCCGGGGTCGAGTTTGATAAGTCTGAGGAGGGCTTGGGCTCCCGGGATCTCTAAAAATGAATACACTAATAACAATAATACATAAGACGAATTGCAGAATGTATGGTATGGTGATTATGTGATGGATTGCTATGACTGTATATATATGATTATGATATTGCTGCATAAATTGTTTTTAATCTATTATTCACTGTCGTATGACTCACCCATTCATACAAACCATTTTCAGATTCAGGTGCTGATCAGGAGGCGAGCCCTTCCGTTCCTCCAAGCTCTTAGTTTGGTGAGCCTCGATGTTTAGAGGCGTTATGTTATTTATTATGTCAGTAGGATGCTCCATAGGTTTACAAAAAGGGTTGTCTAAATTATGTATGTGTTGTAAGTCTAATTAAGACTTGTAGATCTTATGTTGGATTATGTTAGCTTATGGATTAAGCAGGATGTTATGACCATATATTATGGTATTATGGATTTAGGGGCGACACCTTGAGAACCCCATTATGCGTATGGATTTTATGTATGTATGCATGATAAAGTAGTTGTGGTTATTATTGTTAGCTGGATTATTGTGTGGATTACAGGTTAAGGCTGACATGGGACTCGGAGTCCCATGTGCCGGTCACGATCCGAGTTGGGTCGTGACATTTATGGTGCATGTAATTATTTTCTACAGCAAAGTAATAGAATGTTGTTACTTCTTCAATTGAAAATTACCCAACATATTTGTCTTTTGATAATAATACATCCAAATAGAGACTTAATATTTACCGGAATAGTTATATATAGCTTGGAATTAATACATAATTACTCTTAGAATGAATATGAGTCAATGTTCATATCATAATTTAAAGGATTCATTTTTATTAAATTTCTTTTATTAGTCCCTAACAATTAATAAATAAGCCATATTGGTCCCTCGAACTAACGGAAGTCGTTTAGGGACTAACGGTTGTCCGAAAATTGAAATTGTCAAGGGACTAACTTGTCAATTTCTCAATGTCAGGGACTACCTTGTCCACCGCAAAAATTGTCAGGGACCAAGTTAGGGAATTACTCTACATTTATTTATGTGGTTAAATTTCTACTTTACTTAAATAATAATTTGATGTTAAAATAAAAATATTAAAATCAAAATTATTTCAACATTTAACTCATTATAATTAGATTAATATATAGATTTATTTTCTGATAGAATCTATTTTATGATAAAATTTATTTTATTTCAGTAATTATATCGGTGTATATTAAACTCACTTAAAATGTCATCATAATTTAATAAAAACAAATACTCATCACTCATGATAGTACTTTAAGTATAATGGTAAGTTGTAGGGATATATATGTTCTATTTTGCTCTCAAGTTAGAGAAGAAAAAATATGGGTAAATGGAAAAAGTCAATAAAAATTGCATTTCTCCTCTAGTTTTTCGTCCAAGGAAGAAAAACTTTTTAAGTGTGTCCACCACTTTTTGACAATGTATAAAATTTCTCTCCATTTTTCGCACTATCCAAATAAGAGAAAATATTAGGTGTTGTTTGGTTTTTGTTTTTATTTTCTGTTTTCTTTGTTTTCAGTATTTACTTCACAAAATTTTAAAAACAGGGAAAACAGGAAATGAAAATATAAAATGAAAATAAAAATCAAACAACACTAATTTTCTATTCAATTTCCTTCTCTGGCTTTTCTTTTTCTTCAAATTCACTCCAAACAAATATAGCCTAAAAGAGTAAAAGATTAAATTAAAAACAATTTTAAAAAAGGCTGAATTATGAAAATTAAAAAGTAAATAGTTAAGTTGAAAATTTGAGCAAATGTAAAAGATTAAAATGAAGATTTTGCCAACAAATAATATTTGAGTAATATTTAGTTTTTATAACTTTCTTACTATTGAATAGGGTGGTGGTACAGTAATCTCCACATATATTTAATCCGATTATAATAAAATAAGGGGATTTCTTAGGTGAATTTTTTTTTATGTTCTAAAAATTATATTAGATTGGCTGGTCCAACATATTGAATCGAAAACTGGACCTCTATCTGATCCTAAAGTGGGTAGTAAAAAATCTAAATTTTAAAACCTAATTAAAAAAAAAGACCAGTCAAAAATTGATAAAATCCGATGAAGAACCGACCCAAAACCACCATGAATGGGTTAAATTTGTCAACTAATTTTAAAAAAATCAATTAATTGAAAATAAAATAATATATAATACACTTTATTACTAAAATTGAAGAACTATTAACCTCCAAATCTATTAAAAATCTCCTATTTTAATTAATATTTTTAATATACTTTAATTTTTTTATAGAATATAATTCATCATATACCTATATATTAATAAATAAATATATATTTTATACACGATTTTATTATTTTCATTAAACCTTTAAATTTCCAGATTCAATCTTTATTCGGTTTTTAGAAGTTATATTCTCTTTTATTTCATTTGAAGATGGTTTCATGAGCCTATATAAAAGGCAACATGTGGTTTATGAATGGATTCCCTTCAACTGAAACGAAGTTAAAATAATAGAGACTAAAAAGTAGTAGTGTTTGTTGTACAACGTAAATCCATCCAACTAGTATTCAATGTGTACTATAGTATTATACGTAACGTGTGCTATACATATGACACATATTGCGTATATCACACGTTATGTATAACGCACGTTGAATAGTTATTGGATGGTATTTCTGATCACGACAAACATTAGTGATTAAAAAGTGCATTCAATCACTTCTAATATGTCAAAGTTAAAATATTTTCGCCTAAAATTTATGCTAATGTAATGTCGGAGAGCATTTCTAGAGCTACAACAAAAAATCAGTCAAAACAGCCAATAATAGGAAAGCATTTCTAGAGCTTTTGTAATGTCAAAACAGCCAATGTCGGACAGCTAATGTAATGTTGGAGAGCATTTCTAGAGCTCCACGCTTATTTTGGAGCATCACTACCACTTGTCTTGGAGCACTTCTCTCTATTGCCCATATAGTGTCTCTCTACAGCTCGCCTTAGAGTGTTTCTCTACTGCTAGTCGTGGAGCATCTCTCTATCATTGATCTACTTGTCAAACTCAAGTTGGTATCACTGTCACCGACTTGAGTTTGAGGGGAATGTTAGAATATTTATATTTTATAATAGAATATTACCTGATTCAATAATTATTTTCTTGCATTTATTATTGATCCTCCTAGATTCTAAAATAGGAATTCTTCACTTGTATCACAATAACAATATAATCAACATAGAACACACTATTCTTATTATTCAATGTCTTCTTACCATTGTTCTTATTTTCTCATCATAATTTCTAACAAGATCAAGGAGAAGTTCTGCATATGTCTGGCAAAATAAACATTTTTCCTCCAAGAAATGAAATCATATTACTAGTCATCCAATCTTTCTAGGGTACATTTTATTATTCTCTCTTGTTTGGGAAATATATTTCATTTTTCCCTTTATCCGTGTAATTTATTTAAGAGTAAGACTATTAATATATATAATAATCGTATAATATCGATCTTTATTAGTAGATTTTAAGTGGGTCTATCTTTACATCTAAGTATGTTGAAAATTATGGCAAAGTAGAGAAAAATGAAAAATAAAAATAATTTATAGAGAAACTGAGATATAATATTCTATTGATGATCGAAAGATGTGATATTACTGTACCATTAACACACCATTTTACAAAGAGAATATTTAATATTCTAGAAACAAAATAAATTAAATCTTATCTTAATAAATTCATTTTCTTCCTATATTCTCTAATAGCCATCTTCAAGCTGAAATGTTGTGGATAACAAATACTTCCAGCTTGAACAAGACTAAAATTACAACCAAACTAAAATACAATGAAATATAATGCAAATACAATTTGCAAATAAAAGAGAAATTAAGATGAATATGATGGGAGTCACATTCACTGGAGTTAATGACATCGGTCAAATAATGCTCTAAAATTGGCTATATGGCTCCAAATATGATGATGTCCCAACTCGGGATCGAGCAACAACGACAGTGGTTCCTAGCTCGATGAAGTCTTCAACCTTCCTTTGGACTTCTTCAATATATCTGTTGACGTCTCCATAACGCTCATTGCAATATGAGGTTAACGTCATAGAACGACGACTTGGTAGAAAAATAAAAAAACTTGCTACTTCAAAACTAAAGGAAGGAGCGCTAAATTAAAGCGAAATAAGACTAACAAAGTCTAATAACCAAAATCGAACTCCTTACCAAAAAAAAAAAACAAAATCGAACTAATAATAAACAATATTGCTTCGGAAGAACACCCTCCTAAAAGAACATTTCAGGCACTGAACCAAACATAAATAGATTATTATATTTCATTTTCTCTCAAAATTATTTCTATTTTCTATTTTTGTTATGCTCTACCATGAATTTCATCATGGTATTAGAGCCTTTTAACCATGTGGTCAGGGGTTCAAACCCCAATTATGATAAAAATAAAGAATTAAAATTTGAGCACAATACTAGATGAATTGTGCATTGTCATCCATGCTTCATGCATCAAGCCCAAAAGAGACATTCATGTGAGGGGGCGTGCTAGAATATAAAACTATTAATGAGCCTCAACCTGAAAACTTAAGATTTTAGCTAGGTGAGATAGTTCATTGACATGGTATCAGAGTCATGGTACTCACCTTAAACACTTTTCATCCATCATTATCTCAATGAGTTCTTAGACCTCTTTTATATCTTATTTGACCACTTAATATTATTCTATTTAATATTTTATTTTTTCTAAAAAACATCTTTTACTTACCTCCTGAAACCTACAAACAATTTATCTTTGCACCGACTTCATACTAATTGACTATATTATATGCTGATTGACGAAGAGATTTTGCAACTTTATCCACAAAAATTGTACTAAGAAAAGGTTTGTAGCTTTATCCATAAAAGTTACACTGAAAATTGAGTTATCAACTTTATTCATAAAAGTTGCACCAAAAAATGGTTTATATCTTCCTTCATAAATGTTGCATTGAAGGGGTTTATAATTTTCTCCACAAAAGTTGCACAAAAATGGATTTGTGACCTTCTTCAATAAAGTTGCATAGAAATGAGTTTGCAGGTTTCTCCATATATAAAATATGCATTGACCAATGTGATTATTGTGATCAAATAAGTCATAAAGTGATATGAACCTTGGCCATTGTAATGGATATTTCAATTTTTTTTTGAGTTAGTTGTATTGCACTAGTGATATCAAGTTGGAGATGCTCAAATTTACATCTTCTAACTTGCGGGAGGATATTCTAGAATATATATATATATATATATATATATATGAGGGTATGTCATATCTTTGATTGATTTGATATTATCCAGATTGATTAAGAAAAGTTTTATATAATATATCCTTAGTTAATTTATGGTTATGTTAAATTGATTTACCATTATTATGTTTTGATTTAATTTTAATTTAAAATGTACCTATAAATAGACATTGATTCAACCAAGGGCCCTAGCACAAGTGGTAGTGGCTTGGGTTGCTTAAGCATTTAGTCCCGGGTTCGATCCTGGGGCGGTGTGTATGCAGAGAGGACTTTGGCCAGCCGTCCCACCCTTGAGGTGCACGCACAAACCGGTGGGGGATTAGTCATCGGAATCGCTCCGGTGGATACCTTGGGAAACCAAAAAAAAAATAGACATTGATCCTTGGTACTACTTGAACAAGATGAATAACAAATAATATCTTCCTATTATTATACATATTTATTTAGCATAATTTCTCTCTATTTCTCTCTCACTATATATAAATTTTGATAAAATACATACTTATATTATAATAATGATAACAAATGTTTGTAGAAATATTTGAAGTATTTATATTATATATATATTAAGTATTTCTCTTTATTTGAGAAGTCTTTAAATTTATAAAATTATTATATCATCATTTAAAAAATTATACTAATTTCTTTCAACTAGTGTATTAATTAAGAGAAGTCAATGTCACGTAAATACAAAAAGATGAGTCAAGTCGAAATTTATTAACTAATAGTGTAATTTACATATGTTTTTAATTATATCTTCTCTAATAATCTATTAGGTGTGTTTGTGGTTGATACGCTCCCAAAGTAAGAAATTTCTCCAGGTGAATCCGTGAATATAAGTATTTATTTGTTCTAGATATATTAAGAAAAAATGTTACAGATCTGACATACGTGGCTACAAGTTGTGCCACAAATAACAAGCAAAGTTTCTATTAAAGTGAAATTGTTTTTAACACGCGCTAGGGAATTCATTGAAAAGTGGAAATATTTTCACTTATTATAATTCTTTGATCAATGTCATCTGACTGATTAACAAAACCTAAATACATATTTGAAAGCAGTAAAATTAATTATAACAGACATAAAATTTTCCGATAAAATTCTAAAAGAAAATATTGTTTAATTTTAGAAATCAAAAACAAATTTTTTTTTATATGTTTTTAGATATAGTAACATGGACCATAACCCATGTTGTCAATTGAAGAAATTTTTATAAGTTTGAATGAAATTGTAAAAAATATTTTTATTAAAACTCGAAATGGTTATTAAACTATTGAGTAGATATCAAAATCAATTTTTGAATTTTTTATTTGCATGCTCACTTCGATTTTGAAATAAATTTTATTCATTTTACAGTCTCCAAACTTATATTCCATTAGATATATTATTGTTAAAACTGGGTAAATATAGTGCAATTCTATGTGCGTGGATTGTTAAGTGTGTTATCTTATTGTTAAGTGTTAGGTCACCTTTCAATTTTTAAATGAGAAAAATTAGAATAAAAATGATGTCAGAATAAAAAGTAACTTTTACACAAAATAATTTTTTATGAAAAAAAAATTTTTTATTTTAATTTATGCATAAATAAAATAATTTTATGTACTAAATATAATTTTTTTATAAGTTACTGTAAAATTAATAATGAAATATTTGTATATTAAATATATATATATATATATATGGTTAGACATAAAAATATAAAATAATCAATACTTCTACATTTTGTTAAAAAATTGATCGAGTAGAAAAAAAATATACACATTATTTGAATTGGACACTTATAACCATTAATTCCTTTCAGTTATGTGAAAATTTTGATTTTCACGAGGTAAGAAAGATTTAGTGAAAAACTAATTTTTGTCCTTTATTATAAAATTTATAGGAATAAACATGAAATTTCAAAAATTTTAAAAACTAGCTAACCATTTTTTAGCTGTCCTGCTGCTTCTAATTATCGGATAAATATACACCTAACCTAACAGCTTTTAAAAAAAATATAATTTTTTTTACTTTTATTTTTCTAGAGAAGCCCGGACAAACATATCAAATTATTGTAAAGGCACTACTTTTAAAAAAAGATCTTTAACTTTTTTTTATGCGTAAATCTTATCTAAATAGGCTCATTAATAAATTTCACAAACTCAAATAACCTATGTTTGACTTCTGCTGATGATTTGATCTATAACCACGAGATTTATGACACGCCAATTGCATGTGGTTATAATAATGTATTAATGTTTACTTTGGTCCCTATAATGGTAGATGTTTACTTTATTAGTGCTTATGGTGTCCATGAGTTTTCAATTAAAATAAATGGTTTCGAACAATAAATCAAGATGATATTTTGTACTGACAAAATTATCTCAATGCATGCTTTAGTGGAATGATATAATGTGGTCAATGCATGCTTTAGTAGAATGATATTAGAAGAAGCAGAGAGAAAGAAAGAAACAGTGCAATAGCAAGTTGGCAATGAGTCAATCATAAAGAACGAAGCACTTTCTCCGCAGAAATAACAATAGACAAGATAGTTAATTTTTTGAAATGGGCTAGCACATGATCTTAGGGGTCACCCCACAAATTTAGTGGGTTAAATGGGTTATGAGTCCACCTTAGCCCCCTTATCCGTGGACCAATGTAAGTGGGGGCTGAATTTGGGGCTTAGGGGACCAGCCCATACACTATGGGGCCATTTTGATAGCTCTAGTTTCCATGAATAATTTTCATATTTGAAATTTCAAAATAAAACATTGAGATCTTCAAAATGCAAAATATTAGTAAGGTTAATCCTCCACATTAAACCAAATTAATCTGTTCTTTTTTTTTTTTACATTTACTCAAATTCTCAATTCTTTTCTTTTTTGGGCTAAATTTCGTATTGTTACATTCAAATCTTTTTACAGCTGAATTTTTGCTACAATCCCAACATCGCACACAAACTTCAACTTGCAACGCACCCATTGTTTGTCATCTCATACCAAGTCTGAGTACACATACACTAATTCAGACCCACCAAGTTGGAGCACACGATGTTATCCCCAATCTGAGGTAGAATCACCATCATCAGAGCTTATGTTGTCAATGATTGAAGGATGCTGGACAATATGATAAGCGAGATGATGAAGCAGATAATATATAGATGTTGATGTATGCCCTAGATGACCAATCATAGTTATGTTTTATTATTATATAATGACATTTTATATTATAGACTAAATACCCATTTTAGTCTTCCAGAAATAGAGTAAAACCCCAAGTTGGTCCCTGACAATTTTCGCGGTGGACAAGGTAGTCACTGACATTGAGAAATTGACAAGTTAGTCCCTAACAATTTCAATTTTCGGACAACGGTTAGTCCCTAAATGGTTTCCGTTATTTCGAGGGACCAAAATGGCTTAATTATTTATTAATTGTTAGGGACTAATAAAAGAAATTTAATAAGAATGAATCTTATAAATTATGATATGAACATTGACTCATATTCATTCTAATTATGTATTAATTTCAAGCTACATATAACTACTCGGGTAAATATTAAGTCTTTATTTGAATGTAATACTATCAAAAATAAAAAAAACAAATATATTGAGTAATTTTCCAATTGAAAACAAAATAACATTTTATTATTTTGCTGTAGAAAACAATTACATACATATAATAAAAAAATCACAACTCTTACAACAAGTTATATGATTAACTCTTACAAAACAAAACACGAGTCTTGAACTTCGTAGGTGTTGAACACGTTATTTCCGTGCATTGAATTTAAGAATTCAACTAGTCTACATAAACTTACTTTGGTCTGATTAAGGAACAACAACATGCATGAGTGCATAAATATTAGGCTGCTACGTCATTTTAATAACTAATAAAAATATAATTTGGAGATTCAACACACGTGTAGATAATGATCTAAAGCCAGCAATCACTCTTTTCCCATGAACAAAATATCAGAACCTTGTTGTAAGAGTTGTAATTTTTTTATTATATGCATATAATTATTTTCTACAGTAAAATAATAAAATGTTGGCCATATACCGCTCACTGTTTATATTATTAGATAAGATTTAAGAATATTGCCAACGTTATAGGAACCTATAGGGTCGCACACTAAAACAGTTTTAATTTATATAGATGCTTAATTAGAATAAAATTAGTGTGACTAATTTATATTGGGCTTGCATGATATGGTCCCAATAAGACACAAATAAGGCTTAGGTTTTCTATGGATTTTGTGTGGAGTGATGACTATAAATAGTAACACCCATGAGCCTAGTAAGGCATGCCTTTTCTCATACACTCATATCCTCCTTGAGAAACCTAATCCTTATTTTCTCTAATTCTCGCTACTAGCATAGAGAGTTCCAAGAGAGCAACAAGGTGGACGTTTGACGACCACAACTGCCGTGTGGATTTGTAATACCTCGGGTATTCTGAGATAGTTTGAGTAAGAGATCACGGTGCACCGGAGAGATAGAGCCAAGTGAGCCCCACCTCCCCACCCTTTTTCTTTTCTTTTCCCCCTTTCTTCCCTTCATTTCCCGTAACCCACTCCCCCCCCCCCCCCATTTTACATAATTCTTCTTCTTCCTCATCTCATCTATCCCTCTCCAATCTCTCATCAAAGCTCCATTAATGTTCAAGATCAAGTTAGCATTGCTCATCTAGTATGTTGTGGGTAAGTGTAGAGTATTTCTTTCTCTTCATTGATGTCTATTTCTCTCTATTTTCGGATTTGGGGTTTTAGGGCTTACAATAGGGTTTTTTGATTTTGTTGCGAGATTGAGGTTTGTGATGTGTTCTCTAGGGTCTCAACCAATTAGAGAAGCTCCGGGTAACTCATCCTAGCTCCGGGTGGTGTCTTGGAGCTCATTGGAGTAATTTGTGAGTAATGGGTAATTTATGGTTTATGTTTGATTTTGGTTGTTATTGTGAATTTCTTGCTATGATAGTTGATAGGGACTGAGATTGGTTGATATATGATTGATATTGTATGTTGGTTGTGTTTGATTTGGATGGGTTGTTGTGAAAATGTGGATTTGGAGATGAAATTTCGCAAGATTTTTTGCAGAATTTCGTTTCTGACCTAGGCTGTAATCAATTACAGCGAATTGGTAATCGATTACAGGCTGCCAAATTGTACAAAAATTTCCTTCTAGTGCGAAATTTGATGTTGGTAATCGATTACAGGGGGTCTGTAATCGATTACAGCAGTACTAAAACTCTATTTTCAAGACTTTAACTCAAAATCTTCATATTTTAAAGTTAGTACTCAAATCCATTCGTTCACCACTACCCCCGACTTATTACTTGGATGTTTATGATGTTATGCTGATGATGATTGAATGAAATGCAAATATGTGATTATGAAATGATAATTTGGCATTGGATGAGATTGGATGTGTGAGAATTTAGAAATTTCTTTGTTTATGTAATAATATGATAAAGACATGATGATGATTTGATGTCATTGTATTTATGATATGATGCTGATGATGTAATGATGAAACGATGATGCATGAGTGATATGTAAATGGTGTGATGATGATGCGATGACGATAAATCAATGATAATTAAGATTTAAGACATAAACCATATATTTTTATACAAAAGGAATTCGAAGGCAGGATCAGTTTGGATCCGACCTGAGGAGGGGCTGGGCTCCCGAGGTCGAACGACTTAAGGACCTGAGGAGGGGCGGGGCTCCCGGGGTTCTTAGGTTATTATGTCTGAGGAGGGGCGGGGCTCCCGGGACAGTAATGAGGATCTGAGGAGGGGCTGGGCTCCCGGGATCTATAAACGAAAAAATACATATCGAGACATACGGAAATGTGAAACGAATTAACGTACGAGGATTTGTGATAAAGAAACCGGATCGTATGTGGTACGCATTATTGCATAAATTTGTTGCTGCTTGTGTATGCTATATGTGTCAATTATAAACTGTTTATAATCCTTATTCACTGAGCGTATGACTCACCCATTCATACAAAACATTTTCAGTCACAGGTGCAAAGCAAGAGATGGACTCGTCCGTACCTCCGAGCTCTTAGCATTGGTGAGCCTCAATGGGCAGAGGCGTTATGTCCTTGTCTGTTGTCTATGTAGTTTGCTCCATAGGTTTACAAACAGGATTGTCTATGTTAGGTGTAATTGAGATAGTCTAGTTAAGACTTGTTGTATTATGTTGATTCTGAGTTACGAAGGATGTTATGTTTGGATTGTATGAGTTAGGGGTATAGGGATGATACTCGAAAACCCTATCTTTACGTATGGATATTATATGATGTGTGATGTTACAGTAGTTGTGGTTATTGTTGTTTAGCTGGCTTGTTGTGTGGATTACAGGTTAAGGCTGACATGGGACTCGGTGCCGGTCACGGATCCGAGTTGGGTCGTGACAAAGTTGGTATCAGAGACTAGGTTTGAGTTTTGTAACTTATGGAGCAATTGTTCTTCAGTAGGGTGACAATAGTGTAAATGGTTGCCGACCCATTTTCACAAAATTGTGACTCTAAGGAAGACAATTTTAGGATGTCATCGTAGGATCTTGTCAGTATAGGTTTTCTCGTCGTTGAATCCCTACTCCCTAGGGATATGCACACCTGGTGCAGTGTTTCCCATGCTTTTGTTCTCTAAGTGATATACCACTCGAATAAGGGAGAGGATGTTTACCTTAAGAATATGCTTGGTAGGGGGTATCCCCTTGTTAGGGAACCCTTACCCTTTTCATAAGGATGAAATGTAGACCATCCATGTTGAAGCGATAAGAGAGATTCATCGAGTGCTCAGCACCATAATATAGATTTTGAATAGTCGGAATCAAGAAAGCGACGAGACGAGGCCCTACATGATGAGGGCACCACAAGGGCGTGAGCCACAACCTGATGACGGGAATGAAGAAAGTCTGGAATTCTGCCTAAGGTTGACCCGCCGAAGTTCTCAAGAGACCCCATGGGCGAAGACCCTCAGGAGTTTTACACAGGGCTACCCGAGTTCTATGGGCCCTTCGATGTCACAATGGTGATTGGATGTGGACATAACAACCCACTCTATATAAGGAAATGATGTTCTTGGTACGAGGCGGGTGAAAAGGAGTAAGTGACGGGATGCTACCTCCGGTGTGGGAGGAGTTCGGTAAGTCTTCAGGGGAAAGATAGTCCCAGTTATTTAAGAAGGTTTGTTAGCATATTAGTTTTAAGCTCAAGCAGGTCCTAATTGTGTTGGCATTTGAGTGCGCTATAGAATTCAGTTGGGTTATGCGGCTATGCGATTCATGAAGTCACATGAGAAGGAAGAAAGACAAGTGGATTGCGAACTAGCTAAGGAACCCGATGTGCTTCGATCGGTAGTTTTGGATAGGAGAATGCTTTTACCCAAGGTCACAGGCGTTGGCCCTAGTATCGATAACACACAAGAGGAGTAAAGAACTAATAAAAGTTGGAAAGAGGAGAATATGACAAGGGATAGTAGTTAATAAGGATGTCTCGAGTGATCTTTGTAACACCCCGATTTTTATTAGGTTCTAATTAAGTGAAATTAAGGGTAATTGACCTTGGTTGGAATTTAATTGGGTTAGAGTGGATAAATTTCTCCTTATTAAAGTGTTATATGTTATTTATTTTATTTTCTTTGTGTGCCTATATGTGTATTTTTAATTTATGTTTAAAGATTTGAAAGTTAGTTGAGCATTGTAGTATTATTTGGGATGTTTTAGAATATTTAGTATTTTTTTAGTAACGGGTGGGCCCCACAACACCTCTATATAATACCCATCAATGCCTCCACTAAGAAAACCTAATTTCCAAAAATACTCTTGGTAGCCTCCATCAATCCTTGTGCCTCCATTCCACTCTCTCTCTCTCTCAAAAACCAAAAATCATAACCATTCCACAACCCCAAATCCATACCAATTCTCACCCAATCACAAAACAAATCACATATTCTTGATCCTCTCACCAAATAGAACACTTCTACCGTTTCCACTTTTGAAAGAAGCCATCTTTGTACCGTTCGTGGGGGCTAGAGAGAAAGTGAGAAGGAAAAGGGTGTCTCTACGCATAGCATAGGAGGTCTACGAGAGGTAGGGGTTTAGGCATTCTATTTTCATGCATATTAATGATGATTTTATGAGATTAATGTGATGGTCATTTTTCCCATTAGGAATTTTTGTGCCTTATTATTATTATTATTTACTTCTACGTTCATATAGCATATATATATATATATATATATATATATATATATATATATATATATGCGCATGCCCGCGTCTTGTTTTTGGCAGCGTAAGCGAGGATATATATATATATATATATATAAATATAAATAAAGGGATAGTTTACTAGTATATATATATTACATATTATTATTATTACATAAACTTATACCTATTAGCATGTATATTAGTTAATAATAGGTAGATAACAGGTAGAAATAATAATAATAATATGATAATGATAGTAATATTAATAGGGAAGATAATAATAAAATATTAACCCTAATAATAATAAAAGAATAATACAGTAAGAACAACAACGTGTATAATATATGATATGTAATGATAATAGTATTAATAATGATAGTAAAGATAATAGTGAGAATAATTAAGGATAACATTACATAAGACAA
This sequence comes from Aeschynomene evenia, assembly GCA_013621005.1. Classification (NCBI taxonomy): domain Eukaryota; kingdom Viridiplantae; phylum Streptophyta; class Magnoliopsida; order Fabales; family Fabaceae; genus Aeschynomene; species Aeschynomene evenia. The sequence continues at coordinate 63,879 of RYYW01000049.1, read as the reverse complement.
AGTTAGAAGTGAATAAGATATATATATGATTTATGCATGATGTATATATGATTATATAAGCTGTAAAATATGTTTATACATTATTGTAATATAAAAGTACGATTATATGATAATATATGTTACGTATGATTTATGTATGTTCATTATGTAATGTTATGAGTTGTATGTGTGTTTAAATGCTATGACGTAATGTTAAGTTATGATATTACGATATAGTGTTATGTACATGTTTAAGATGTAACGGAAAGTTTAAGTAAGGTGCAGTAGCCTTCGGCATTACAATGAGAGTTGTTAAGGGAGGAATAACAACCTCGGCATTACAACCTCATTGTTAAGGGAAGGTGAAATACCAAGATAAAACGTTGTAGCCTTCAGCATTACAGTGAGAGTTGTTAAGGGAGGGATGGCAACCTCGGCATTACAACCTCATTGTTAAGGGAAGGTGATATTCCCCCCTCTCCCCATAAGTTTAGGATGAGCTCATGCCTAGGGGCCGGTGATGTGGAGGAATACAGGAGAGCGGGCAGTGCCAAAGATTGATTAATGCAAGATAAAGTTGTTTGGCTAAATGTATTATGTTATCTTATGAGTTATCAATTTTATATGTGTAAGGGCACCACTACACTACACCAAGACTTTATTTATTTATGCCATATTAACTGTCTAATTAAAATGGATAAGACGCACTTAGGTAAGACGTTCCGGGACAAGATTATTTTAAACTTATATCTGAAATGAACTCATTCATGCTTCACTTATTTTATAATTAAACCCGGGGCGGCTTCCTCTACTGAGTCACTTCCCAGTGCTCACCCTATGTTTTTCCCCCATATTATAGAGGAGCAGACAGAGCAGGACCATGGAGCTAGCGAGGAGCAGGCCCAACCTTAGTTTATTTTACAGTCCTCCGCTTTATAAACCTATATACATTGATTTGCATTTCGGTTATGGATTCATTTCAGTTGTTTGAGTTATTTATTTCACGTCCGGACCTATGTTAGTCGGCAGCTATTTATTTGACATGTATTTATGGTGGAGTCTCATAAGTCATTGCCTTTGGCTTATGGGGTAAAGCCTAATATTTATTCCTTGTGTGTTCATTGATTGTTGGGAGTTATTTATTTGATAGACTATTCAGTTTATATCTTGGCATGACTTATTATTTATCGATTATGTATTTCGCAAAGCCCTTATTTTTATACCGTAAACAAATTGCGAAAATTTTACTCCCGCCTATTTTCCGCGTATATATTTTAAAGTAAAGGATAGAACATGATAACAGAGAGTGACCCTTATGAAATAGCCTAAAATGACTTAAGCATTAAGGGCTATCTAGTAGGGGGTTACATTTTGATATCAGAGCAGGTCTATCCTATAGGGCTTGGGGTAATGGACTTGTTATGCTATTGTTGCATGTACGGTAGTTATGTCACGCATAAAACCTCGTATGTATGTTAGTTTAGTGTTGAGGTGCGTGATCGTATTGCTTGATTGTCAGTGTAACTGTGCATACCTAACCATGATATGGAGCCTGATCAACTCGATGTTTATTGTTTCGTATGCACAAGGACATGGCACCTAGCAGACGTAATAGGGATGACGTTGAAGACCACGAAGAGGCAGGACCGGAGAACGGTGTGACTCCTGAGGCTTTCATGGAAATGGCCAGAGCCATGCACCGCATGGTGGATCATATGACGCAGCAGCCCACTCTCATTCAGCAGACAGTGCAGCCTACGGGTATGGATGCAGAGAATGCCCGTTTTTCTGAGTTCAAGAGGGCGAACCCTTCCCCATTTCTCGGCACTACCAACCCTTCTGAGGCCGAGGATTGGCTGAGGGGTATAGAAGACATCTTCTCTGTGGTTCGGTGTTCCGAGGTCCAGAAGACTCGGTTTGCGGCCTTCATGCTTCAGATGGAGGCTCGTGCTTGGTGGGCCGATGCTCGTCGCGCTCATGATGCGGCGGGTGTTCCTATCTCATGGGACATGTTCAAGAGCATGTTCTATGAGAAGTACTTCCCTGAGTCGGTTCGCCAGGAGAAGGAGCTGGAGTTCCTCAGCCTTCAGCAGGGAAACATGACGGTGCCAGAGTACACAGCAAAGTTCGAGGAGCTGATTCGGTTCTCTGAGATCTACCAGGAGAATCCCAAGGAGTCGTGGAAATGCATGAAGTATTGCTCCGGTCTGAGGCACGACATCAAGAGGATGGTGAAACACATGAAGATCAAGGAGTACTTCGAGATGGTCGACACCTGCAGGATCGTTGAGGAGACTAGTCGTGCAGATCCTTCCCCGAGGACTGAGACCCTGAGAGAGGGTTTGACACCCCAAAGTTCTCAGAACAGATGCCAGGCCCCCACTCGCTCTCATCCATATGGTCAGTCACCTAGGGCTCAATCTCAGCCTCGACCTCTACAGCAGCAGCAACAGCGCCCTGTGGCAGCGGCACCTCGGGTGTTGCCCACTATACCACGATGTGCCACGTGTGGCAAGCTTCACTCTGGGGCTTGTCGGTTCGGTCAGGACGTCTGTTATCGCTGCGGTCAGTCAGGACATTATGTCAAGGATTGCAGAGGTACCGATCGACAGCCTTCTTCTTCCTCGAGGCCACAACATCAGGGTCGCGTGTTCACGGTCAGTGCAGAGGATACAGAGCGGTCAGATAATCTTACCAGGGGTAAGCCTTTTATTTTGAGTATGTGGCTTATATGCAGTTTGCTCTTGTTTGTTACGGTGATGACTAGCCTTAATCATCATTGTTTGGAACCCATTTAGTACGTGAGTACGGTGGAAATTGCGTAATGCATGTCTAGGCCTGAAGCTGAACTACTTGTAGTTTAGTTAAGGTCTAGTCAAGGTCTGTTAAGGATAGTTGACCCTGGCTAAGAGTTGACTGCCTTGGCTAGTTAACCATGGATGGTTACTCACCTCTGGTTAATCTTGGCCTCCACATGTTTTCCTGTGTGTTAATCACACCCTTGTTTTGTTTAGAAAATAAAGTGAAAAATGTTTTCGAAAAGGATTTTACACGTGAACGAAAAGACCTGTTTTTCCAACTTGTTTTCAACCCATGTTTTCGAAAAGATGTTTGGCGAATCGATTTCAATAAACAAGAGTGGTTTTGCTTCGGCCTCTTTCACAGCCACGATGGGATAACTCTTAGGAATGATCATGTCCTTCTAGTTGAACCCTTTTTTCCTTTTAGGGATACCTTACGTCCTCACATATATTGATAGATGTAAACCTTTACGCATCTAGGTACCCTCCCTCGTACATTAAAACATATGAGCCCTTGCATCATTATTAGGTTCCTGTCACTGCCAACTACCAAAGATATCCCTTGACCACGTTCTGTTCCGTTTCACTCCGAATTTCCAAGACACTACCCTCCTAGTACTCTAAGTTGAGGAGGAACTCTTCCCTATCCACACCGTTCGCACGACCCTAGAGAGAGAGATCACACTCCCTAAATATAGCCTACTTCTTCTCAGGAAACTGTTTGGCTACTCACATACGTACCCACATGATACCTATCACTATAAGCCACCACATATGTCCCAACTCTATCCAACCTTAGAATCCATTAGTCTCCCAAACAAAATACTTCTACCGTTAAGTGTTAAGAAAGAGCTTTCCCTATTACGTGTGTCGTTAGTAAGGCCTAATAGAATCCTTGAGGAGCCATGTGAGAGTTAGTTCTACCATACCCCATCATGTCATCATAAGCACATTCCTCCTAGTGGCTTTGGATGTACGTCGAAGATGTTTACACCTTTTCTTTTGTTCTTGTTTTCAAGTGATTGTGAAAATTTATTAAAATGATGTTTTGTTTTCAACTTTGACTTTAGAAAATGATTCCATACCCCATCGACCTTAAGGTATGAAGTTCCTTAAGGATCTTTTCACAAATCATTTAGTTGTGAACTTGAAAATTGTTTTGTGGTGTTTGAAAATACCTTGGGGATCTCTTACCGTGTCAGTTGTGATTATGAGTCGTAGGGTCCGACATGCTTTCCTGGTTTTTGTGATTATTAAGGTAGTGTGTTTTGGGCATGGGTATATGGTTTATGAAGTAACAATATAATATAACTTGAATGAAGTTTTCGAAAGCGATTTCCTTATAGGTCTTGTGAAAACTTATGTGATTAAAGGCCGTAGGAGTAAAGGTAATGTGTTTTCATTAGAATGGATGTGAGAAACCTAGAGTCTATTTTGAGACTCTAGAATTGCCTTTAATTGCAAAGCGAAAAGGTTTCGAGCTTTATGATTAGTTTTGAAAATGAAGTAAACGTGTTTTGAACTACTAGGAAATGAGAATTAACTTGGGTTTTCAAAAATTTCCTAAGATGTTGTTTTGAAAATAGAGATGAAGCTTCTCGAGGAAAACATTGGTGTTGGATCTTGGACCCTAGGAACGTAAGCATCAACTTGTCATGTAAGGTGGTGGGATCGTGTCTTTATCTTGGAAAATGTATTGCAGTTGTCCTTATATTTATACAAGCATATGTTTTTGTTCTTGAACTTGTTTCCCACGTCTAGGTGGTTTCCTGTGACTTAGTTTGACATTGGGAACCTATCTCTCTCAAAACTTGTCTTGTTTAAAACTTATCCCAAATGATTTTCTTTTCGGTCTACAGTTTTGCACGTAGAAAAGTCTTATCACCCATGAACGCGTTTATGATTTGGAAATAATTTACTTCCAAAACTGTTTGTTTTATATTATTTAAAAGAAAAGTTTGTTTTGGATTTTGATAAACGAACAAAAGTGGTTTCGCGTTTTGGCCAGATTGGCCCTAACCAAAAAGTTGAGTTAGTCCTTTTATGTATGACAGCCAACGTGGTCTAGTTTTCGCATAACCTGTTTGTTCGGGTAAGCTGCTTGTGTGTGGACTTCCCCTCGAGTCTCCGCGAGGGTAAGAGCTGATATGTCATGTTTTGTTCTTGTCTTAGAAGTGTCGAATTTCGAGACGAAATTCTTTCTAAGGAGGAAGAAATGTAACACCCCGATTTTTATTAGGTTCTAATTAAGTGAAATTAAGGGTAATTGACCTTGGTTGGAATTTAATTGGGTTAGAGTGGATAAATTTCTCCTTATTAAAGTGTTATATGTTATTTATTTTATTTTCTTTGTGTGCCTATATGTGTATTTTTAATTTATGTTTAAAGATTTGAAAGTTAGTTGAGCATTGTAGTATTATTTGGGATGTTTTAGAATATTTAGTATTTTTTTAGTAACGGGTGGGCCCCACAACACCTCTATATAATACCCATCAATGCCTCCACTAAGAAAACCTAATTTCCAAAAATACTCTTGGTAGCCTCCATCAATCCTTGTGCCTCCATTCCACTCTCTCTCTCTCTCAAAAACCAAAAATCATAACCATTCCACAACCCCAAATCCATACCAATTCTCACCCAATCACAAAACAAATCACATATTCTTGATCCTCTCACCAAATAGAACACTTCTACCGTTTCCACTTTTGAAAGAAGCCATCTTTGTACCGTTCGTGGGGCTAGAGAGAAAGTGAGAAGGAAAAGGGTGTCTCTACGCATAGCATAGGAGGTCTACGAGAGGTAGGGGTTTAGGCATTCTATTTTCATGCATATTAATGATGATTTTATGAGATTAATGTGATGGTCATTTTTCCCATTAGGAATTTTTGTGCCTTATTATTATTATTATTTACTTCTACGTTCATATAGCATATATATATATATATATATATATATATATATATATATATATATATATGCGCATGCCCGCGTCTTGTTTTTGGCAGCGTAAGCGAGGATATATATATATATATATATATAAATATAAATAAAGGGATAGTTTACTAGTATATATATATTACATATTATTATTATTACATAAACTTATACCTATTAGCATGTATATTAGTTAATAATAGGTAGATAACAGGTAGAAATAATAATAATAATATGATAATGATAGTAATATTAATAGGGAAGATAATAATAAAATATTAACCCTAATAATAATAAAAGAATAATACAGTAAGAACAACAACGTGTATAATATATGATATGTAATGATAATAGTATTAATAATGATAGTAAAGATAATAGTGAGAATAATTAAGGATAACATTACATAAGACAAAGTTAGAAGTGAATAAGATATATATACGATTTATGCATGATGTATATATGATTATATAAGCTGTAAAATATGTTTATACATTATTGTAATATAAAAGTACGATTATATGATAATATATGTTTCGTATGATTTATGTATGTTCATTATGTAATGTTATGAGTTGTATGTGTGTTTAAATGCTATGACGTAATGTTAAGTTATGATATTACGATATAGTGTTATGTACATGTTTAAGATGTAACGAAAAGTTAAAGTAAGGTGCAGTAGCCTTCGGCATTACAATGAGAGTTGTTAAGGGAGGAATAACAACCTCGGCATTACAACCTCATTGTTAAGGGAAGGTGAAATACCAAGATAAAACGTTGTAGCCTTCAGCATTACAGTGAGAGTTGTTAAGGGAGGGATGGCAACCTCGGCATTACAACCTCATTGTTAAGGGAAGGTGATATTCCCCCCTCTCCCCATAAGTTTAGGATGAGCTCATGCCTAGGGGCCGGTGATGTGGAGGAATACAGGAGGGCGGGCAGTGCCAAAGATTGATTAATGCAAGATAAAGTTGTTTGGCTAAATGTATTATGTTATCTTATGAGTTATCAATTTTATATGTGTAAGGGCACCACTACACTACACCATGACTTTATTTATTTATGCCATATTAACTGTCTAATTAAAATGGATAAGACGCACTTAGGTAAGACGTTCCGGGACAAGATTATTTTAAACTTATATCTGAAATGAACTCATTCTTGCTTCACTTATTTTATAATTAAACCCGGGGCGGCTTCCTCTACTGAGTCACTTCCCAGTGCTCACCCTATGTTTTTCCCCCATATTATAGAGGAGCAGACAGAGCAGGACCATGGAGCTAGCGAGGAGCAGGCCCAACCTTAGTTTATTTTACAGTCCTCCACTTTATAAACCTATATACATTGATTTGCATTTCGGTTATGGATTCATTTCAGTTGTTTGAGTTATTTATTTCACGTCCGGACCTATGTTAGCCGGCAGCTATTTTTTTGACATGTATTTATGGTGGAGTCTCATAAGTCATTGCCTTTGGCTTATGGGGTAAAGCCTAATATTTATTCCTTGTGTGTTCATTGATTGTTGGGAGTTATTTATTTGATAGACTATTCAGTTTATATCTTGGCATGACTTATTATTTATCGATTATGTATTTCGCAAAGCCCTTATTTTTATACCGTAAACAAATTGCGAAAATTTTACTCCCGCCTATTTTCCGCGTATATATTTTAAAGTAAAGGATAGAACATGATAACAGAGAGTGACCCTTATGAAATAGCCTAAAATGACTTAAGCATTAAGGGCTATCTAGTAGGGGGTTACAATCTTTACGACTATTGGAACCGCTACCTTACTTCTAGAGGAAGATTCGGGTCAGTGAGGACCACAACTAGAGTCGAGTCAAGTTGGTGTCTTGACTCAGCAGTATGTTTCCCCCCATCATGCGATGGTTAGGGTCGTTTAGGCCTCATCGCCCTCTTTGGAACTGGTGCAAGAGGTCACATTCAGGGCTATGTCGTCAGAGTCTGAACATATGTTGTAATACCTCGGGTATTCTGAGTTAGTTTGAGTAAGAGATCACGGTACAACCGGGGAGATAGAACCACGTGGGTCCCACCTCCTCACCCCTTTTCTTCATTTCCTTTCTCTTTTTCTCTTTTCTTCATCACTCTTCCGTATCTCTCTCCCTCTCATTTTCCATTTTCCATCTTCTTCCTCATCTCATATCCCTCTCTCTCAAATCCCTCACCCAACTCCATTAATGTTCAAGATTGATAAGCCAATCATCATCTAGTATATTGTGGGTATGTGTAGAGTATTTCTTTCTCTTCATTGGTGTATATTTCTCTATATTTTCGGATTGGGGTTTTAGGGTTTACTATTGGGAGTGTTTGATTTTGTTGAGAGATTGAGGTTTGTGATGTGTTCTCTAGGGTCTCAACCAACTAGAGAAGCTCCGGGTAACTCGTCCTAGCTCCGGGAGGTGTCTTGGAGCTCATTGGAGTAATTTGTGAGTAATGGGTTATTTGTGGTTTATGTTTGATTTTGAATTATATTGTGAATTTCTGCTATGATAGTTGATAGGGACTGAGATTGGTTGATATATACTTGATATTGTATGTTGGTTGTGTTTGATTTGGATGGGTTGTGGTGAAAATGTGGATTTGGAGATGAATTTCGCGTGATTTTCTGCAGAATTTCGTTTCTGACCCAGGCTGTAATCGATTACCGCGAATTGGTAATCGATTACTGCGGGATTGTAATCGATTACAGACTGCCAATTTTTACAAAAATTTTCTTCAGAATGAAATTTGAAGGAGGTAATCGATTACAGATGTCTGTAATCGATTACAACTGCACTAAAACACCATTTTTAAGACTTTAACTCAAAATCTTTATACATTTAAGTTATGTTTTCAAATCCATATGTTCACCACTACCCCAACTTGATAATGGGCTGTTTATGATGTTGTTATGACGATAATGCGAATATGATGCGACGTACGATTACGAAATGATGTTAATTAAAAGAATGATTAAATGTTGGTTTGCTCGGCCTGAGGAGGGGCATAGCTCCCGGGGTCAAGTTTGATAAAGTCTGAGGAGGGGCTGGGCTACAGTGAAGGTGGTTTGGCGAAACCACTCTGGTCAAGAGGCTACGTGGGAGCCCGAGGAGGCCATGCGGGATAAGTACCCGCACCTCTTTCATGATTCAGGTAATCTCTTTTTCCCTTCTGTGTTTGAATTCGGGGTCCGAATTCTTTAAGGGGGGAAGATTGTAATACCTCGGGTATTCTGAGTTGGTTTGAGTAAGAGATCACGGTACAACCGGGGAGATAGAACCATGTGGGTCCCACCTCCCCACCCCTTTTCTTCCTTTCCTTTCTCTTTTTCTCTTTTCTTCATCACTCTTCCGTATCTCTCTCCCTCTCATTTTCCATTTTCCATCTTCTTCCTCATCTCATATCCCTCTCTCTCAAATCCCTCACCCAACTCCATTAATGTTCAAGATTGATAAGCCAATCATCATCTAGTATATTGTGGGTATGTGTAGAGTATTTCTTTCTCTTCATTGGTGTATATTTCTCTATATTTTTGGATTGGGGTTTTAGGGTTTACTATTGGGAGTGTTTGATTTTGTTGAGAGATTGAGGTTTGTGATGTGTTCTCTAGGGTCTCAACCAACTAGAGAAGCTCCGGGTAACTCGTCCTAGCTCCGGGAGGTGTCTTGGAGCTCATTGGAGTAATTTGTGAGTAATGGGTTATTTGTGGTTTATGTTTGATTTTGAATTATATTGTGAATTTCTGCTATGATAGTTGATAGGGACTGAGATTGGTTGATATATACTTGATATTGTATGTTGGTTGTGTTTGATTTGGATGGGTTGTGGTGAAAATGTGGATTTGGAGATGAATTTCGCGTGATTTTCTGCAGAATTTCGTTTCTGACCCAGGCTGTAATCGATTACCGCGAATTGGTAATCGATTACTGCGGGATTGTAATCGATTACAGACTGCCAATTTTTACAAAAATTTTCTTCAGAATGAAATTTGAAGCAGGTAATCGATTACAGATGTCTGTAATCGATTACAACTGCACTAAAACACCATTTTTAAGACTTTAACTCAAAATCTTTATACATTTAAGTTATGTTTTCAAATCCATATGTTCACCACTACCCCAACTTGATAATGGGCTGTTTATGATGTTGTTATGACGATAATGCGAATATGATGCGACGTACGATTACGAAATGATGTTAATTAAAAGAATGATTAAATGTTGGTTTGCTCGGCCTGAGGAGGGGCATAGCTCCCGGGGTCAAGTTTGATAAAGTCTGAGGAGGGGCTGGGCTACAGTGAAGGTGGTTTGGCGAAACCACTCTGGTCAAGAGGCTACGTGGGAGCCCGAGGAGGCCATGCGGGATAAGTATCCGCACCTCTTTCATGATTCAGGTAATCTCTTTTTCCCTTCTGTGTTTGAATTCGGGGTCCGAATTCTTTAAGGGGGGAAGATTGTAATACCTCGGGTATTCTGAGTTGGTTTGAGTAAGAGATCACGGTACAACCGGGGAGATAGAACCACGTGGGTCCCACCTCCCCACCCCTTTTCTTCCTTTCCTTTCTCTTTTTCTCTTTTCTTCATCACTCTTCCGTATCTCTCTCCCTCTCATTTTCCATTTTCCATCTTCTTCCTCATCTCATATCCCTCTCTCTCAAATCCCTCACCCAACTCCATTAATGTTCAAGATTGATATGCCAATCATCATCTAGTATATTGTGGGTAAGTGTAGAGTATTTCTTTCTCTTCATTGGTGTATATTTCTCTCTATTTTCGGATTGGGGTTTTAGGGTTTACTATTGGGGGTTTTTGATTTTGTTGAGAGATTGAGGTTTGTGATGTGTTCTCTAGGGTCTCAACCAACTAGAGAAGCTCCGGGTAACTCGTCCTAGCTCCGGGAGGTGTCTTGGAGCTCATTGGAGTAATTTGTGAGTAATGGGTTATTTGTGGTTTATGTTTGATTTTGAATTATATTGTGAATTTCTGCTATGATAGTTGATAGGGACTGAGATTGGTTGATATATACTTGATATTGTATGTTGGTTGTGTTTGATTTGGATGGGTTGTGGTGAAAATGTGGATTTGGAGATGAATTTCGCGTGATTTTCTGCAGAATTTCGTTTCTGACCCAGGCTGTAATTGATTACAGCGAATTGGTAATCGATTACTGTAATCGATTACCAAGACCCGGTAATCGATTACTACGGGATTGTAATCGATTACAGACTGCCAATTTTTACAAAAATTTTCTTCAGTACGAAATTTGAAGTAGGTAATCGATTACAGATGTCTGTAATCGATTACAACTGCATTAAAACACCATTTTTAAGACTTTAACTCAAAATCTTTATACATTTAAGTTATGTTTTCAAATCCATATGTTCACCACTACCCCAACTTGATAATGGGATGTTTATGATGTTGTTATGACGATGATGCGACGTAGCATTACGAAATGATGTTAATTAAAAGAATGATTAAATGTTGGTTTGCTCGGCCTGAGGAGGGGCATAGCTCCCGGGGTCGAGTTTGATAAAGTCTGAGGAGGGGCTGGGCTCCCGGGACTAAAGATCTGAGGTGGGGCTGGGCTCCCGGGATCTCTAATAATGAATATACTTGTAATAACAGTACATAAGACGAATTGCGGAACGTGTGGTATGGTGATTATGTGATAGATTGCTATGACTGTATATATGATTACTGTATTGCTGCATAAACTATTCTTAATCTATTATTCACTGAGCGTATGACTCACTCATTCATGCAAACCATTTTCAGATTCAGGTGCTGACCAGGAAGCGAGTCCTTCCGTACCTCCAAGTTCTTAGCTTTGGTGAGCCTCGATGTTTAGAGGCGTTATGTTATTATCTATTATGTCAGTAGTATGCTCCATAGGTTTACAAACAGGATTGTCTAAGCTATGTATGTGTTGTAAGTCTAATTAAGACTTGTTACTCTTCTGTTGGGATCTATGTTAGCTTATGGATTAAGTAGGAAGTGATGACCAGATATTATGTATTATGGATTTATGGGTGATACTTTGAGAACCCTATTATGTGTATGGATTTTTATGAACACATGCATGTTAAAGTAGTTGTGGTTGTTGTTGTTTAGCTGGATTATTGTATGGTTTACAGGTCAAGGCTGACATGGGACTCGGCGTCCCATGTGCCGGTCACAATCCGAGTTGGGTCGTGACATATGTTTTGGACTTAAGCAGTTGGGACACCTTGTGTGGAAATGTCCTCGCTTGGTGAGAGACCCCCGACACTAACCTGACTCGACGTACCCTACCCTTCTGACACCACCTTTGATAGTTGTATCTTCAGCTAACCTTCCGGACAAGTCTGACAGAGGTGAAGCGAGAGGAAACCATAATTGGACCTAATGTGGTGGATGTCGATGTTGTCCTTAGGTATGGACTTGTTACCTTTTGTCATGCATTAGTAATTTCTACCTCAGGCAGGGATGATCTGTTTTCCCTATGGTGGGAGCCTGGTATATCAATAGGATTGGTGTGTGATTCCTGCCTGTTGATCTCGTCTCTGAGTGCTATGCGTGGCTGTTCATGGTGGACCCCAAGAAAGAAGGAGCAATCTAGATGTGGCCAAGGCCACGATTTTAACTAGGAGTTTCTTGGATTTAGTCAGTCGTTGTTGACACTTCTGTTCAGGATTTCTTGGCAACAGTGGTGCCGTCGACACAGTAATCGAAGATGGTGTTCGCTCTCAGTGGTTAGAAGTCACAAGGAGAGTTTCCAAAAAGCCTAAGGAGTGCGTGAGCACTGCCTCTATTCTTATAAAATCGGGATCAGGAGGGCCCCAGTGTAACAATGGTTCGAGTACAACATTTGGAAGTTCTCTTGGGGGTCATGGAAAGGTGTTGCCTATGTTTAAGAAAGTTAAAACAACGTGAGTAGGGACATTTCACCCACGAATGGGAGGTGCTTGTAATGGAGTTTGCTCTTGAGATTTGAGGACACGTAGGTGGACACGATGTTTGAGGATTATGTGTAATGTTATTCATCAGCTGGGAGGAAGCTAATAAGGTTGTTGATGTAGGAGACCGAAGTCCATGTGTTGATTATCTTTTATTGTTCCTACGGTCAAACCCCAGTGGATGAAGTATGTCAGATGAATATGAAGGTGTTGCGTTTTAAGTCAGGAAAACCAGGGGTAATTCTAACATGCGATAAGACTTAGTGATGTTGATTCGGATCAGTATGTCACAGTGAGTAGATCCAAGGGTGAAAGAGCTTAAGGTAAATGATGATGATGTAAGAACTTGGAATTTTCATTGGAATCGAAAAAGGGACGTTAAGATTGAAGTAGGAGTTTTGGTGTACCAACTTATGTGATTTGAGAAGGTTGACTGTAAAGGACACCCACAATGTTATATGTTCGGATCACCCAAGAGATGCTAAGAGGTATTGAGACTGGAATGAGTTATTTAGTGGTAAGGCATGAAGAGAAATGTGATGACTTGTGTTTCTCGTTGATTGGCATATCAGCGGGTTAAAGTTGGTAGTGATTGACATGGATTGGGTGACAACCTTACCTTGTAGATTTTGCGTCGTTTGACTCTATATGGTTTACGGTGGGCGGCATTGAGCTAGTCAGCTCATGTCATTTGGAAAAGATGACTTATGTGGTACTCAGTTATGTTCAACTCTCCGGTAATGTTATTGTACAACTACATGGAGCTCCCTTCTCTATTGTTTCAGGCCGAGAGAATTCAGTTCATATGGTGTTGTTGGAGCCAGTTCGGGAGATTCGTGGAAACTGTCTCGATCTTAATAATGTCTTTCACCTTAGGCTGTGAAGGCAATTCAGATTCTATAAGGCAAGCTCCAGAATTGTGAACGTGATTTTGGGAGAAGTTTGGGATCACGTGTGTCCTTGGTTGGACCTTCTTGTAATACCAGTTGTTAGGTCAAGTGTTGGCATGACCTCTTCTTGAGGTTTGATAAGAGAGGACGAAAGGTGGAACCTGTGTGGAATGTTTCGAGAGTGACGAAGTAGCGATTTTGGGTTTCGACTTAGTGAAAGTCGAAGGTAGATGATAACAACAGGAGATAAACCTTGAGGTTCCATTCTGAGGGTCGTGTGTCCCTCTGAGTTGTGAAAGTAAAGAATGTGACGAGATTCGGTAAGCGATGGAAGTTTAGTCCTCCCTGTATGGATCTTTGAGATTCTGGGGTGAGCTAGCACTGTGTATTTGCACCCTCACCTTGGTGTTTTCAACCAATCCGATATGTCTCTTGTCGATGTTGAGGAAGTATGTATCCAACCAATCTTGTATTCTAGAGCATTAAGTGTTACCCTTGGTCCAGTTTGAGCATATGAGTAGTAACCGATGTCGATTGGTGATTGGCAAAGTATGGAAGCTTCGTTCTGCAGGAAGTTGTTAGAGTGAAGGTGGTTTGAGGGGACCACTCAGGTTACGAGGCTATATGGGAACTGGAGGAAGCCATAAGAGCTAGACATCCTCACCTCTTTTATGGCTCAGGTCATCCTTCCTTTCCCTTGCATGTTTCAATTCGGGGACCGAATTCTTTAAGGGGGAAGATTGTAATACCTCGGGTATTCTGAGATAGTTTGAGTAAGAGATCACGGTGCACCGGGGAGATAGAGCCAAGTGGGCCCTACCTCCCCACCCTTTTTCTTTTCTTTTCCCCCTTTCTTCCCTTCATTTCCCGTAACCCACTCCCCCCCTTTATTTCACATAATTCTTCTTCTTCCTCATCTCTGTAAGCTCCAGAACCCTTCTAAGAGAAATTGGTATATTTCTCTTAGAGTGATAGAAAGTTTTAATGATAACAAAGTAAGCCATAAGCATAAAAATTTTACTTAAGGTTTTGCTAACATGTGTGCTAAGTGTCTCAGAAAGCTTAAACTTTTGCAATTCCATGAGTTAAGATCAAGACAAGCAATGAGTAACCTTATGAATTACAAGAAGAAATCATGGCGTAAAAGACATCAGAAAGGATAGTCAGAAAGCGCAAAGGTGAAAGTGCAGTTCTAAGAGAAGAACACTGTCGCCTCAGAAAGGTCTCAGAAGACCTTGCGACTGGTGGTTCTCAGAAGGGTCTTCCCTCAGAAGGTTCGCCTCAGAAGTCCGTAAAACTCTCAGAAAGTTGGACTCAGAAGCAACCAAGTGTCAAGACTCAATGGATGAAGCATCAACTCTCAGAAAGCTCGAAACAACAAGCAAAAGGAAGTGGGAACACGCGCACTGTACAAATCAGAAAGTTCCTCATTTCGCGCTGACTGTTGCAGGGAGCCGTTCTGAGCCAGAGACAGCCACATCAGCAAAGTGAAAGCTTCTAATTTCGGGCTGTTTGATGCCTATATATATGAGTTCGATTCCAGAGCATGGTGACGAAATTCTAACGCAAAAACTCTTGATCAATCGTGCCAAAACTCTGTTGAATTGAAAATCATTATTTGCGAAAACTTAGAACTTTCTCAGAAAGACAATTTTCCGAAACTGTTTTTCTAACTTTGCAAAAATCTTCTAGCTTTGAATTGGTGTAAATTCTTACGTTTGTAAGTTAAATCTAGAAGTCTACTAAGAGAAAACAAAGTCTGTATCTTAATCTTAGTAGTTGCTTTTGAAACAAAAACTCTACTCAAAAAACGCTAAGTCCTTCGCGTGTGAAGGCAGTTTTAAGTCCTCGATTGTTTGAGGCAAGTTAAAGTCCTTAAGTGTTTAAGGCAAGTAAAGTCCTCAGTTGTGAGGCAAGATAAAGTCCTTAATTTGGTTAAGGCAAGGAAAGTCCTCTAGTGTTGGAGGCAAGAAAATCCACTTCGGATTGTGAAGTGGTGAAAGTCCTTTACGTGGTAAAGGCAGTGTTGTCTGAGAAGGCACTACAAGAAGAATATCTAAAGAACTCTCAACGGAAGGTTGAGGACTGGAGTAGGTTGATTAAAACTGAACCAGTATAAAAATCTCTTTGTGTTAAGCTTTTCTTCGTTCAACTCTTACTTTCTAAGAAAACTTATAAACACATTTTTAACTTAATCATAACGGTGAAAATCTATTAAGTTAAAATCAGAAAGAGTTTGAGAGAAATCAATCTTAAAACACTTTCAGAAAAATTTCATAAAGGAACTTTCTCAGAAAGGTAAAAGCTCTCAGAAGCTTAACTTTCTCAGAAAGGCTATTCCGCTGCAAACTCTTAATTCATCCTTCTGAGTAAACAGCTTTCTAAGAAAACTTTTTAGAAGCAATTTTTAAACCTGCATGATTCAACCCCCCCTTTCTCGTGCACAAATACACCTTCAATTGGCATCAGAGCTCGGTCCTTAGGGGGTTGAGCACCTAACAGTGTCAAGGAAAAAGATCCAAGAAGGGACTATGGATTCACCAGCTGCGTTCACATCTGATGGGGCTTCAATCAACAGACCTCCAATGTTTCTTGGAGATAGCTTCGACTATTGGCATGATAGGATGACATTGTTCATCAAGCACACCAGTCTTGATCTATGGGACAGGATTGAAAACGACGACTATCAACCTCTGCAAACAATAATAGAGCAAGCTGTTGTTGCAGCAGATGCTGAACCTGGAGCAGCACCTCTAGCGCCAAAAACTTACACAAGACGAGTTCCCAAGGATGAATGGACTCAAGAAATGAAAGAGAAGATTCAGCTGAACTTCAAGGCCAAGTACATTCTCCTCTGTGCACTACCTAAGGTAGAATACGACAAGATAGTGTCGTGTGATACAGCACAAGAGATATGGGAAAGGCTTCACATGTTGCATGAAGGAAATGACGAAGTCAAGGAGACAAAGATATCCATTCTCGTACACAAGTACGAATCCTTCTGCATGCAGCAAGATGAAACCACTGACAGCATGTCAATACGGTTTCTTCATATCATCAACCAGCTCAAAGTCTTGGGAAAGACTTACTCAAACGCTAAGATGGTCAGAAAGATTCTCAGAAGTCTATCCTCAAAATGGCGTCCAAAGGTTACAGCAATCCAAGAAGCCAAGGATCTAAATCAGCTTGGTTTGGATGTGCTATTTGGCTCTCTCAGAACACATCAGATTGAGCTAGAAGGATTGCTTGGAGGACCATCCTCTTCATCTAAGCCTCAGAAGAGTTTGGCTCTCAAAAGCCAAATAAAAAGATCATCCAAAGCTCTCAAGGCAGAAGATGTCTCTAGGTCAGAAGATGAATCAGACTCAGAAACAGAAGAAGATGATATCTCTCTTCTGGTCAGAAAGATGAAGAAAGCTTGGAAGAGAAAACCAAGCAAAGGCAAGGAGATTACTCCTAAGAAAGGAAAGCTAAAGCCTTCTGAAGCCACATGCTATGGCTGTGGAGAAAAGGGTCACTTCAGAACGGAGTGCCCTCATAACAAAGGGAAGAAGAAGTTCATCCCCATAAAGAAAAAGAAGGCAATGGCTGCTACATGGAGTGACTCGGAAGAAGAAGGTTCTGAGCCAGCAAACGATGAAGAAGCAAACGTCTGCTTCATGGCTGGTACTGACTACATTCTGGAAACAGAATCTGAGTCAGAAGAGGTACCTAACTCCCCTCCTCTCTCATATTCACATAATGAGGTCTCAGAACTCTATGAAGAGCTTCTGAGAGACTCAAATGAATTAGCTAACAGTTTCAGCAGCTTAAGAAAAATTACAAACATCTAGAAGCTGAAAATGCTAGACTAATTCAAGAAGTTGAGAACCTAAAACTTGAAAGAGATGATTTTAAAAACAGATATCTTGAAAGTCACAATCTCTATCAAGCTTTAGAAACAATGTCTTCTGAAACTGTTGAAAAGGCTGAATTAGCCTTAATAGAATTACAAAAGACAAATGAGCTTCTCACTTCTGATCTAGTTAAGATGGTCGATGGTGGAAAAATGATGACTCTCTTACTTGGAGGTCAAAGACCTTACAAGGATAAAAGAGGACTCGGATATGAAGAAGTTTTCGAACCCAACGACCTTGATCCATCCTTAACTAAATCACATCGCATGTGCATCTCATGTTTCAAAGATGGACATGGATCTGAGACTTTCCCTATGCTTAGTAAAGGAAACACTTATCTGCCCAAAAGGGCTAAGAAGGTTAAGAACTCTCAGAAGGCTAAGTCTTCTCAGAAGACAAGTCCTTCTCAGAAGGATAATGCTTCTCAGAAAGCAAAGGCCTCTGAAAAGGGCAAAGAAGAGATTTCTGAGTCTCAAAACCACAATCCCTCTAAGAAAAGAAGACAAAAGGCAAAGAAAGCTAACAAGCAAGGACCCAACAAAGCATGGGTACCTAAACCATTGAAATTTGTGTCTGCAGGTGCATCAACAAGCACTACTCCACCACCAAGATGAGCAGTGGTACTTAGACAGTGGCTGCTCGAGGCACATGACTGGAAGCAAGCACTGGTTCAGAAACCTTCAACCCAAGAAAGGAGGAACGGTGCGATTCGGTGATGGTGGCAAAGGGAAAGTCACTGCCATAGGAGATGTTGGTAAGGACTCTTCTCAGCAAATCTCAGATGTACTTTTAGTTGATGACTTGACACACAATCTATTAAGCATTAGTCAATTATGTGACAAAGGCTTAAAGGTTGAGTTTCATGCCAAATATTGCCATGTGATTAATCTCACTAACGACAAGATCGTTCTAGAAGGAAAACGAGTTGGTAACATCTATGTTATCCATCTAGATGATCTAAAAGATCAAAATGTGAAGTGTCTTGTCTCTGTCCAAGAAGACAAGTGGCTTTGCATAAGAAACTTGGTCACGCCCATATGAAGCTTCTTTCTGAGCTCTCTCAGAAAGGACTCGTAAAGGGTCTTCCCAACATCAAGTATCAGAAGGATGCAACTTGCGACTTTTGTGAAAAGGGAAAACAAACCAAAGCCTCATTTCCAAGCAAAAGTGGAATTTCTACTCAGAAACCACTTGAGCTTCTTCACATGGATCTCTTTGGACCAACTGGAACGGCTTCCTTTCTGGAAAACGCTATGGTCTTGTCATAGTGGATGATTATTCTAGATTCACTTGGGTATTCTTTCTAGCTTCTAAGGAAGAAACATTTGAAAAATTCAAAGCTTTTGCGAAAAGAGTTTCAAATGAAAAAGACTCTCACATTCACACCATACGATCTGATCATGGAGGTGAATTTGAGAATCACGCTTTTGAAAAGTTTTGTGAAAATCTGGGCATTGCTCACGAATTCTCTTCTCCCATAACTCCTCAACAAAATGGAGTGGCTGAGAGAAAGAATCGAAGCCTTCAAGAGATGGCAAGAACAATGCTCTTAGAAAGTGGGCTTTCAAAAGGCTTTTGGGCTGAGGCTGTAAACACCTCATGCTATATTCAGAATCGAGTCTTTCTGAGACCAATTCTAAAGAAAACACCTTACGAGCTTTGGAAGAACAAAATACCCAACATATCATATTTTCATGTTTTTGGTTCTTCTGGCTTTATACTCAACACAAAGGACAAACTAGCTAAGTTTGATCCTAAATCCGATGATGGAGTATTCCAAGGATATTCCTCTGTCTCTAAAGCCTACAGAGTCTATAACAAGAGGAGCAAATGTGTTGAAGAGACAATCCATATTAAATTCAAAGAACTTAGTAAGGATTTGCCTCAGAAGGTTGCTGATTTAGAAGATGAGTTTGACAAACTCAACATCTCTTCTGAGAAAGCCAAAAAGAAAATTCTGATAGATGATGAGAGTGATTTCCAACCTATGGAAAAATCTTCTCCATCTAAAGAAAAATCTATAAACATCATTGAAGCTCCAGAACTTGATGAATCTATTCCTTAAACATCAATGGAATTTAGATTCTCAGAAAGTCAGGCTTCTGATGACTCAAAACGAGAACCTTCTGAGCCACCTTCTCAGAACCTTATTCCTAAAGGATATAAAGGTTCAAGAGACTTGAAAAACGTCTCTCAGAATGAAGTCTTGGGTGATCCCGAGCGTGGTGTGAGAACCAGAAGGAACTACACGAATCTTGCTATGGTTTCTGAACTTGAACCAGAATCCATAGAAGAAGCGTTGGATGATCCTAGCTGGATAAATGCCATGCAGGAAGAACTAGACCAATTCGAGAGAAATCAAGTTTGGAAGCTTACTCATAAACCCAAAGGCAAAAGTGTCATTGGGACTAAATGGGTGTTTCGAAACAAGCTTGATGAAAATGGTCAAGTCGTGAGAAATAAGGCCAGATTGGTTGCTCAAGGGTACAACCAACAAGAAGGGATAGACTATGACGAAACATTTGCTCCTGTCGCAAGATTGGAAGCTATTAGAATGTTGCTAGCTTTTGCTGCACACAAAGGCTTCAAACTCTATCAGATGGATGTAAAGTCCGCCTTCTTAAATGGATACCTCTCTGAGGAAGTTTATGTAAAACAACCTCCGGGTTTTGTAAATGATTCTTTCCCAGAACATGTATTTAAGCTTACAAAGGCTCTCTACGGTCTAAAACAAGCTCCCAGAGCTTGGTATGATAGATTGAGCTCCTTCTTGCTTAAAAACGGATTCTCAAGAGGGAAAGTTGACACTACATTGTTTACCCTCTCAGAAGACTCTGGGTTCTTAATTGTCCAAATATATGTTGATGACATAATTTTTGGTGCAACCAATGAACAGCTATGTAAAGAATTCTCTAAGCTAATGCAAAGTGAATTTGAGATGAGCATGATGGGAGAACTTAAATTCGTCTTAGGGTTGCAAATCAAACAAGAATTAGAAGGGACTTTTATACATCAAGAAAAGTATACCAAAGAACTTCTGAGGAAGTTCCTGATGGATAAAGCCAAGCCTATGAGCACTCCCATGCATCATTCTCGAGTAATTGACTTGGATGAAGATGGTGAGAAAGTCTCAGAAAGCAACTATCGCGGCATGATAGACTCTCTTCTCTATCTCACTGCTTCTAGACCAGATATTCAACTGAGTGTTGGCATCTGTGCTAGATTTCAATCAAAGCCTAAGCAATCTCACTTAACTGTTGTTATGAGAATTCTGCGATATCTGATTGGAACTACTAACCTTGGTTTATGGTACGAGAAAGGTTGTTCCTCAAATGTTGTAGGATACTGCGATGCTGATTATGCTGGAGACAGAATTGATCGCAAGAGCACAAGTGGATGTTGCTTCTTCTTTGGACAATGCTTAATTACATGGTCATGCAAAAAGCAGAACACAATTGCTCTATCAACAGCAGAAGCTGAATATGTATCAGCAGCAAACTGCTGCGCTTAGATGCTTTGGATAAGGAACCAATTACGTGACTATCAGCTAAGGTATGAGAAAATTCCCATTCTTTGTGATAATACCAGCACAATTAACTTAGCAAAGAATCCTATTCAGCATTCACGATCCAAGCACATAGATATAAAACATCATTTTATTAGGGATCATGTGCAAAAAGGCGATGTGGAAATCAAATTTGTGAATACTGAGGATCAAATCTCAGATATATTCACAAAGCCTTTACCCGGGGATCGTTTTAATGTTCTGAAAGGGCTTCTTAATCTAAGACGATTTTAAGTATTTAAAATTTTGAAAATTGTCTTCATAGAAACTCCTCTTAGTCCTAAGCTTAGAATCTGAGACAGATAAGTTAGAGCTGACTTCTGAGCAAAATATTAGGAAACCTATTCTGAGAAAATTAATGTCTCAGAAGACCTATCTCTCAGAAAGATAGTCTTCTGAATAACTTCTCAGAAGGAATTACTCTCAGAAGGACCACCTTTCTCAAAAGGGTGCCTTTCGAGGGAGTAGTTACGAAACGGTAATTTTTGAATTAAATTCTGCAACGGCTAGTTCTTACCTGCCCTATAAGAATCATACAGCCTTGTTCCAGAATTGATATTTGCTCTTATAATTCTCATCCAAACACCATCAAAATTCTCTTCTCACCTCACCTTATCTCACCTATCTTTCTTCATCCCTCCCTACTCTCACTCAAACCTTAAACCCATCCTCAAGTGGATGTACTTAGTGAGAACAAGAATATGAGTAAGGCAACCCACTCTTCTGATGGACAATAGAAGAAAAAGAAAGAGATTCGCTCATCTTCCATACAAAGGGGCATGGGTTCTGAGACACCTCAGAAGGTCTCTTGGAAGAACCCTATGATAACCATCATAACTGAAGGCTCTGGGAAAGCATCAACAGATCAACTCGTAGGAAGAAAAAGGAAATTGGATGCAAGTACTCTTCAGCACAAATGGAAGCACGAAGATACAATGGATAATAAGCCAAAAACTCAGAAAGTTTTTGATGATCGGAACTTACCTATTCAACCATCTGAGATCAACAAAACCCACATTTCAGAGCGTGTAAAAATGGAAAATGCTGCTAGAACTGAGCCCTGCTCAGAAACAGACACTGACACCTCTCATGTCTCAGAATCATATGATACTGAAGAAATCGTACAAGAAACTCAGTCTGACCAAGAACTACAAAAGGAATCTTTGGAGCGTTATTTCAACTTAATCAAGATTCCTTCTCCTCAGTTTGGTCCAACTCCCTCTGTATCAGATACGATAAGTGAATTTAGCTCTCACGAGGAGAGGATAGAAATAAATTCAACATAGATGTGTGCCTTCAAAGTCCCTACTGACGAAGATGTTAAGGACAAAGTTGAAGAAGAAACTGAGAAAGAAGAAGAAGGGATTTATGAAAAACAAAGATTGGAGTCAATGGATGTTATTCTTGAAGCTGAAGTTTTTCGTCCTCCTCCTTCTCCATACAACTCTCAGAAAGTTGGACTCATAAGCAACCAAGTGTCAAGACTCAATGGATGAAGCATCAACTCTCAGAAAGCTCAAAACAGCAAGCAAAAGGAAGTGGGAACACGCGCACTGTACAAGTCAGAAAGTTCCTCATTTCGCGCTGACTGTTGCAAGGAGCCGTTCTGAGCCAGAGACAGCCACATCAGCAAAGTGAAAGCTTCTAATTTCGCGGCTCTTTGATGCCTATATATATGAGTTAAATTCCAGAGCAATGTGACGAAATTCTAGCGCAAAAACTCTTGATTAATCGTTCCAAAACTCTGTTGAATTGAAAATCATTATTTGCGAAAACTTAGAACTTTCTCAGAAAGACAATTTTCCGAAACTGTTTTTCTAACTTTGCGAAAAATCTTCTAGCTTTGTATTGGTGTAAATTCTTACGTTTGTAAGTTAAACCTAGAAGTCTACTAAGAGAAAACAAAGTCTGTATCTTAATCTTAGTAGTTGTTTTCGAAACAAAAACTCTATCCGAAAAACGCTAAGTCCTTCGAGTGTGAAGGCAGTTTTAAGTCCTCGATTATTTGAGGCAAGTTAAAGTCCTAAAGTGTTTAAGGCAAGCAAAGTCCTCAGTTGTGAGGCAAGATAAAGTCCTTAATTTAGTTAAGGCAAGGAAAGTCCTCTAGTGTTGGAGGCAAGGAAATCCACTTCGGATTGTGAAGTGGTGAAAGTCCTTTACGTGGTAAAGGCAGTGTTGTCTGAGAAGGCACTATAAGAAGAATATCTAAAGAACTCTCAACAGAAGGTTGAGGACTGGAGTAGGTTAGTTAAAACCGAACCAGTATAAAAATCTCTTTGTGTTAAGCTTTTCTTCTTTCAACTCTTACTTTCTAAGGAAACTAACAAACACGTTTTTAACTTAATCATAACAGTGAAAATCTATTAAGTTAAAATCAGAAAGAGTTTGAGAGAAATTAATCTTAAAACACTTTCAGAAAAATCTCAGAAAGGAACTTTCTCAGAAAGGTAAAAGCTCTCAGAAGCTTAACCTTCTCAGAAAGGTTATTCCGCTGCAAACACTCAATTCATTCTTCTGAGTAAACAGCCTTCTAAGAAAACCTTTTAGAAGCAATTTTTAAACCTGCACGATTCAACCCCCCTTCTCGTGCACAAATACACCTTCAATAAACTCAAATCTATGATTAGAAATTTATTGTCTCATTAGGTTTATAAAATTTTTTAATTGATTATTAGATTTTATTTAAATTATATTTTCATTAAGAGTAATCAAATTAGACATTAAAATAAAAAATGGAAATTTGCATACTATAAATTGTAACTATTCTATCATCATCAATCATCACTTGAACATCTTTGTTAGTTTGCACTTTTTCCTTGAGGATATTCTACCAATATGGCTTCGAAATTTGATTTTGCATTTCATAAAAGTATAATCTTTCAATTGTTATATGGAATCAACTTCAATTCATTATTTTTATTTGTTCTTTGTAAAATAGAATAAACTTTTTTAGTATTTAATTTAATATTTACTTATAATTGTAATCTCTCGCATCATGATAGGATATTACTTATAAGGCAATGCTTATGTAATCTCAAATTTCACTATTGAAAGTGTCATAGGAAGGTATAAACCAACTTTCAACGAGGCAAAAAATATATTTTGTATGTTCCCATTATAAATCTATTAACAATAAGTTTACTCTTCTATCTTTTTTTTTAATGATTAATATGACTTGCCTTTATATTCCTTAAACTGCAAATCTATTTGTAATTACTCTTATTTTTTAATCTTCCATTAGTTATTATCACTGTTGTTGTCATCAAATGTATGAGTAGTGTGACTAAAACTATAACAATTATTTAACTTCTTGATTTCTAAAATGATTTGATTTTAATTTTTCTACTATCTTTTCTCAATGTGGATCTCATCTAATATATTTCAATGTATTTCTCTATATAGGACAATTTGGATCGAAAACATAATCAATTTCTAATTAAATCAATCATTCTACTAATATGGCATGAGAAAATGATAGATATAGATGAAATGATTTATGAATGTTCTTTTATGTTTTTTTTATGGTGAATTTGTAGAATGTTGCACATATATTTATGGTCCTTGCTTTCAAGGTTTGTGTCATTTCATTTCTCTTTTATTCAGATCATAAAATTTGTTCACTTAGAAAATTAAGTCTTCATAAGACATAGTATAGTCTATTTTCCCATTTTTCAGATAGACTTCTTTTGATCAAAATGTAATGGTTTTACTATTGAATTTGTTGATTAATGTGTTTGATGATGTGTCACACTCATTCATTTTTAATTTTTAATTTTTTAATTGTAATTGTTTTAATATTATAATTACTATCAAATATGAAACATATAATAGTTATTAAAACATTCTAATAACTCTTGACCTTTCATATGATGCATTGAGTTATGCACAAATAAATTGTAATACCTCGGGTATTCTAGGTTGATTTGAGTAAGAGATCACGATACATCCCGGGGAGACAAGACACCTAGTGGGCCCCACCTCCCCTTTTTCTCTTTCCTTTTTCCCTTCCTTTTCTCTTCTTTCCCTCCCGTAGCCACCCTCTCCCCCCTCATTCTTCACATTTCTTCTTCTTCTCCCTCACTCTTACTCTCTTATCTCTCTCACAATCTCTCACCCAAACCCCATATCTCATCAAGATCAATTTATCAATCATCATCTAGTATATTGCGGGTAAGTGTAGAGTATTTCTTTTTCTCCATTGATGTCTATTTCTCTATATTTTCGGATTGGGGGTTTTAGGGTTTATATTTGGGGTTTTTGATTTTGTGTTGAGATTGAGGTGTGTGATGTGTTCTCTAAGGTCTCAACCAACTAGAGAAGCTCCGGGTACCTCATCCTAGCTCCGGGTGGTGTCTTGGAGCTCATTGGAGTAATTTGTGAGTAATGGGTTATTTATGGTTTATGTTTGATTTTGAATAATATTGTGAATTTCTTGCTATGATAGTTGATAGGGACTGAGATTGGTTGATATATGATTGATATTGCATGTTGGTTGTGTTTGATTTGGATGGGTTGTGGTGAAAATGTGGATTTGGATATCATACTTTCCTCACAAGCTTCCGAGCACTGGAAAGGTACACTTTTCTGGGTTAACTGGGTGAGAGGGGCTGCTATCCTTGAGAAGTCCTTAACGAACCTCCGATAATAACCGGCAAGACCCAAGAAACTACGGATCTCGGTCACCGTCGTAGGCCTCGGCCACTTCTGAACTGCCTCGACTTTCTTCGGATCTACCATGATCCCGTCCCTAGATACCACATGCCCGAGAAAGGTCACTCGGTCAAGCCAAAACTCACACTTGGAAAACCTTGCATAAAGACTATGATCCCTCAGCGTCTGCAACACAACTCTGAGATGATGTTCATGCTCCGCCGCATTCTTGGAGTAAATCAAGATGTCGTCAATAAAGACGATGACGAATCGGTCCAAGAACGGCTTAAACACTCGATTCATAAGATCCATTAAAGCTGTCGGGGCATTGGTCAAACCAAAGGACATCACGAGGAACTCGAAATGTCAATATCCGGTGCGGAAAGCTGTCTTCAGAACGTCTCCCTCCTTACTCTTCAAATGGTGGTAGCCAGACCTCAAATCAATCTTCGAGAAGCAACAAGCACCTTGAAGCTGATAAAACAGATCATCGATTATAGGAAGAGGATACTTGTTACGGATCGTCATCTTGTTAAGCTGCCGATAATTCACACAAAGTCTCATGGAACCATCCTTCTTCTTAACAAAAAGAACCGGAGCACCCCAAGGTGAAGTGCTCGGACGGATAAATCCCTTATCCAAAAGGTCCATCAACTGAGCCTTCATCTCATTCAACTCTTTCGGAGCCATACGGTAAGGGGGAATAGAAACAGGTAGAGCTTCAGGGTTTAAGTCAATCCCGAACTCTATCTCCCTATCCGGCGGCATCCCTGGTAAATCCTTTGGAAAGACATTTGGAAATTCCCCCACAATCGGGACTTGACTCAAGTCCGGCACCCTAGCCTCCACATCCACTACTGACGCAAGAAAACCTTGGTTCCCATGATCCATCAACTTCATGGCACTTAAGGCCGATATCAAAGAAGCGGGGGTCACACATCGATCCCCTTGGAACTCAAAGGTTGAGCCATCGGGGAGGACAAATCGGACCAACTTAGCGTAACAATCTACGGAGGCATGACAGGAAGCTAACCAATCCATACCTAGGATCACATCAAAATCCACCATCTCAAGAAGCACTAAGTCGGCCAAAGTGTCCATCCCGCTCACCAAGACCACACACGACTTATAAACCGACCGAACCATAAGGGGTTCTCCCACCGGAGTACTAACCCAAAAAGGATCCTCCAATGTTGTGGGTTGCTCGCCAAAACGAGAAGCAAAGAACGGGGACACATATGAATGTGTTGAGCCCAGATCAAACAACACATAAGCTTCAGAAGAGCCAACTTTCAATATACCTGCCACAAGTGTGTTCGACGCCTGAGCATCCTGACGAGTCAAAGCAAAAACCCTCGGCTGAGCTCTCCCTATTCCACCTTGACCTCTACCTCTGTTTCCTCTGGCTGCACCCCGACCTCCTTGCCCGGAAGAACTACCCGGAGACATAGCTGAATGAGATGGTGTGGGCAAGATGGGCGTCTGATGTCCAGCAGCTCCCCCAGCAAGGCGAGGACACTCTCTGTTAAAGTGCCCTGCCTGTCCGCACCCATAGCATACATTCTGATTCGGGCGACACGCGCCATGGTGGAATCTCCCACACTGCTTGCAATGAGGGCGCTGAGGACCTTGAGGTCCAGACCACTGTGTGTTCGACTAGGAAGCACTGCTTGCTTGGGGTCTCATCCCTGACATGGCCCAAGGGGTGGATCCTGAGGAGTTAGAACCACTCCCAAGAGCAAACCTCTGATGCTGATAACCTTGGGACCCACCAGAACTGGATCCTCCGGAGAACTGCCCTGCAGTCTTCTTTTTCTTCTCAAATCCCCTATTCGGCTTGTCTTCCTCCCTTGAGCTTTCAATGCCCACAGCGGTATCCATCGCTTGAGAGAAGGACTTCCACCCTATCTCATTATGCAGAATGGAACGCATCGGTTCCCTGAGCCCCTTTACAAACCTTCCCACCTTTCTATCCTTAGTGATGATCTCATGCGGCGCATATCGACATAATCGAGTAAATTGTGTAGCATACTCGACTACAGACATGCCCGGAGTCTGCTTCAGCTTGAGAAAATGCTCCACTAAAAGCTCCCTTCGGTTCTCAGAAAAGAATCTTGCTCTGAATGCTTCAGTGAACTCCTCCCATACTAGTGGCGGCCTCCTCATATGAGCCCTTTCCATCAACCAAGTCTCATACCAGTGAACAGCAGTCCCTTGAAGGGTGTAGGTCACCAGATCCACGGCCCGCACATCATGGCATCGCAGGGCATGCAGAGCTCTAGTGGCCCGATCAAAGAAATCCTCTGGGTCTTCCTTCATGGACTCCCCCGAAAAGGTCGGGGGGTTCAGCCTCAGATAAGCCTCCAGCGTCACCTCATGAGTACCAAAAACCTGAGGTCCTGGCCTAGGTGGTTCGTAGTCCATGTTCGAAGGAACCTCTTCCGTCCTCTGGTTCTGATCCTGATTCTGATTCTGATTCTGATTCTGATTCTAATTCTGGTTTCTGATTTTGATTCTGCATCATCTGATTCAAGATGTTGAGGGCTTGGCGAACCCCTTGCATCTCCTCACCATAATTAGGCTCCGCACCACCTCCAACTGGCTCATCATCCCCCTGCACAGGAAGGGAGTCCCTGGTGGTACGAGGCATTCCCCATCTTCGGGTACCCTGCTTAGGCGGCATGGTCAACCAAGAGTAGCTACACAAACAATCAATCGTTTAGAGACATAACAGAGAGAACATCCCTGAGTCAAAAAGGGATTAGTAATCAAGGAACTAACTTAGACAACAACACCCTAAAATGTCTTCAGTAGAATCACAATTCGCGAAAATGGGTCGGCAACCATTTACACTATTGTCGTCCTATTGAAGAACAATTGCTCCATAAGTTACAAAACTCAACCTAGGCTCTGATACCAACTTTGTCACGACCCAACTCGGATCGTGACCGGCACATGGGACACCGAGGCCCATGTCAGCCTTTACCTATAATCCACACAACAATCCAGCTAAACAACAACAACCACAACTACTTTAACATGCACGCATACATAAAATCCATACGCACAATAGAGTTCTCAAGGTATCACCCCTAAATCCATATAATACATATCATATGGTCATAACATCCTGCTTAATCCATAAGCCAACATAACCCAAAAGAAATTCGACAAGTCTTAATTAGACTTACAACACATACATAACTTAGACAATCATGTTTGTAAACCTATGGAGCACACTACAGACATAACATAACGCCTTTACATAATGAGGCTCACCAAAGCTAAGAGCTTGGAGGAACGGAAGGGCTCGCCTCCTGATCAGCACCTGAATCTGAAAATGGTTTGTATGAATGGGTGAGTCATACGCTCAGTGAATAACATATTACAAACAGTTTATGCAACAACACCATAATCATTATCAGGCCGAACCAACCAACATTAATCGTCCTTTAATCATTATCATTTCATAAACGCATATTCACATTACATTCAATCATCATCAAGATAACATCATAAACAGCCAATATCGAGTTTGGGGTAGTGGTGAACAAATGGATTTGAAAGCATAACTTAAATGTATAAAGATTTTGAGTTAAAGTCTTAAAAATGGAGTTTTAGTACTGATGTAATCGATTACAGGCCTCTGTAATCGATTACCAGTTTCAAATTTCGTTCTGAAGAAAATTTTTGCGAAAATAGGCAGTCTGTAATCGATTACAAACTCGTGGTAATCGATCACAGTAATCGATTACAGAGTCTTGGTAATCGATTACAGTAATCAATTACCAAATCGCTGTAATCGATTACTGCCTGGGTCAGAGACGAAATTATGCAGAAAATTTCGCGAAAATCATCCCCAAATCCACATTTTAACCACAACCCATCCAAATCAAACACAACCAACATGCAATATCAATTATATATCAGTCAATCTCAGTCCTTATCAACTATCATAACAAGAAATTCACATAATCAATCAAAATCGTACATAAACCACAAATAACCATTACTCACAAATTACTCCAATGAGCTCCAAGACACCAGCCGGAGCTAGGATGAGGTACCCGGAGCTTCCCTAGTTGGTTGAGACCCTAGAGAACACATCACAAACCTCAATCTCATAACAAAATCAAAAACCCCAATTGTAAACCCTAACCCCCAAATCCGAAATTAGAGAGAACATACACCAAGAGAGAAAGAATTACACTGCACTTACCCACAATATACTAGATGAACAATGCTAACTTGATCTTGACATTAATGGAGTTGGGTAGGGTTTGAGAGAGGGATGGAAGAAAGGGTGAGGAAGAAGGAATAAAGAAAGAAGAAAGAAAGATGGGTGGGGAGGTTACGGAAGTGAGGGAGGGAAAGAGAGAAAAGAAAGGAAAAAGAAAAAGGGGGTGGGGAGGTGGGACTCACGTGGTTCTGTCTCCCCGGGTGTACCGCGATCTTTACTCAAACTAACTCAGACAACCCGAGGTATTACAAATAGGTTCATGATAAATGTTATGACGTTATTCATGACAATAAGAGTAGTAGTGCTAATAATTATAATAATTACAATGCATAAAAGAGAGTTATATATTAATAAAATTAAAGAAAGAATTAAAAAAATAGAGAATGAAAGCATGATAGATTCCTGAATAAATCAATCATTCCACCAAATTTGTTAAGATTTTTAGAGTTATAATCAACATAAAACTAAAATAATATAAAATTAATAGATAAATATATAAATTACATACACAAATATCATTTTTCATCCGTACATAGCACGGGTTCATACACTAGTAGAAAATGAAAGAAGAGTTCATAAAAAAAATAGAAATAAAAGAAGAGAAAATGGAGAGATTATTGTATATGTTTATTTATTTTGGATAGAAAAGTGAGAGAGAGAAAAAGATAATAAAATATAATGACAGTTTTATCCCTATAATATAATGAATATAAAAAAATGAATATAACCTATAATATTTTTAGCTTAAATATTTTTAATTTTAAAATTAAGAGTAAACCTCAACTAGTCCTGACAGTTTCAGCGTCAGACAAGGAAGTCCTTGACAATGGAAATACCCTAACTGGTCCTAATAATGTCAAAAGTCGGACATCGTAAGGTCTCTGAATGGAAAACGTTAACAGTGTTAATGACAATTTCATTTTTAGACAAATTGGTCCCGACAATTTCACATGGAATTCTTTGAGGTGCTGGTGTGGATCCTCTCCGGCCAAACCGTGGAATTTAGGGAGCAAATGGAGAATAGCTCCCTTGAGCTCGAACTCGTGTCCAACCTTGGGTAGGTAATTCCCAAAGGTTGTTGGCTGAGGTCGGAGCTGCAAGTTCCTTCAGGTGGGGTGATAGTCAGCCATAATCGAACTCGGACTGAAACACTAACAGACAAATCAAAAGTTCAGGACCAGAGAAAAGTAGCGTTTCAAACGGGGATGTTCTGGTTGCCCTTGGGACTCAGTAAACCCTTTCCTAGATGCCTTATTTTTCTCAAAGTGTGTTCGATTCAGGATCAAAATGGAAAGCTGGGGATCCGTTGGGATCGAGTCATGCGCGGCTGCAACTTTGCAGTCGCAGTCACGCGCTGGGCGCTGTATACGCGCTGGAGCGCGAGTATCAGCAACAGACTCAGTTGTTCGTGGAACAGCGAGTCTGGGAAGAGTAAAATTAAAAATAATAAACGAAAATAAAGTGCAAAATAAAAGAAAATCTTTGTGCTGTTTTTAGTTTTGAAAGAAACAAAGAAAAATAAAAGAAAACGATTATGTACACTATTCACAAATCAAACAACTAGTGATTACTTTCATCGCCATTCCCCGGCAATGGCGCCAAAAATTTGATGGTTGTGTCGTGTCAACCATAAATTTAATATTTTAAACCAAGTTCCCCTAATATAGTTTAGTGGAAACCAGAGTCGTCTCTCACAAGGAATGGCTAAGAGAGTAATGCACAAGACTAGTTGTATGATGGGTTTGTCACAATTGGGGGGTTTTGTATGCAAGGAAATTAAATTGGAATAAATTTAAAATAATAAAAACACGGTTTATGGGGTGGAAACATTCATTAGGTGTTATCATTGGCTACAAAAGAATGCATGAGTTGATTAATTACGCCGGAGTTAGATCTAACTCCTTGTTGTGATTCAATGATCAATCGCCTAGAATGGGATAATTAGTGAGATCTCACCTTTAGTCCACTTTCAACAATTATGAATACCAATCACATTAATCTAATTAAAGAGACTAATCACCAAATTAAAACTTATTACCAATTCCTAATATGTCATGCATCAATTAGTCAATCAACACATAAACATATGCCAATGGTTAGCCAACTCAATCGAGTAAGTCAAGACAAAGGATAAACACACAATTTAAGATCTCAATTATATGCCAAGGATTGATAATGAAAACTTATGCAAGTTAAGAACAAAGCCTCAATTTACCCAATGATGTTCACACCCTCACAAACACCAAGAACTAAGCTACTCATGGCAAAAATTAAAAGGCAAGAAATAAATTGGAATAAAGAAAGCAATAATAATAAAGAACAAAGTAAGAAATTAAATGCAAGTTGGAAAGAGTGAAGAACGAATAACTGAATTAATGATAAAAGAGTATTACAAAACCAAAAGGTTGGACGAATAACGTTTGAAATGTAAAAGACGAGCTAAGCTAAATAGGAAAGATGGAAATCCTAATGGCAAGCAAAAATAACTCAACTAGAAAAAGAAATATGTAAAAGTGGAGGTTGAGAGTGTTCTTTCGATGCATTAGCTCTCTTAAATAAGATGAACAGCCTGCAAACCCTAGTCAATTTGGCCCCAACTCGTGCAGATAGGGTTCTGCTGTGACAGAGTTGCGGCGCGGCACTGGGCGCGTATAGCTCGCTAGAGCGCCAGCGCTGTGCACGTGACGAGTTTAAGTGAGCCACCGTGCTGGCGCGCTATGGGCGCTGGAGCGCTCGATGCCTGTTCTGAATTCCACTACTCCGCTCTTGCTCGTTCTGATGTCTACAGCTCCAATAACACTGTGACTGCACAAAATATCCAAGATCAAGTGCAAAGTCATCCTTGAATGTAAAAACATCATAAAACTTGTATTTAGCCTTTATTTCTATAAGCTCAGATAATTCCAAGTTGTATAAATACAATTAAAAGGCCAAATTAGAGCAAAGAATTGCATACAATCATCCAAATTAAGGGTATAAAATACTGGTAAAAACCACGTTATCAAACCCCAAATCCGAAAAAAGAGAAATAGACATCAATGGAGAAAAAGAAATACTCTACACTTACCCACAATACACTAGATGAGTAAGGCTAACTTGATCTAAACATTAATGGAGTTGGGTGAGGATTTTGAGAGAGATATGAGAGAAAGGGAAGAAGATGAAAATGAGAAATGAGAGGAGAGAGATACGGGAGAGGACAAGAAAAGAGAAAAAGAGAAGGGAAAGGAAAAAAGGTGGGAGTGGACCCACGTTCTATCTCCCGGTGCACCGTGATCTTACTCAAACTAAATCAGAATACCCAGGTATTACAATCTTCCCCCTTAAAGAATTCGGACCCGAATTCAAACACAAAATAGAAAAAGAGATTACCTGAATCATGAAAGAGTGCGATACTTATCCCGCATGGCTTCCTCGGGCTCCCACGTAGCCTCTTGACCAGAGTGTTCGCTAAACACTTTCACCGTAGCCACCTTAGAACGGAGTTCCTCACCTGCCGATCAACAATAGCCACCGGTTCTCCCGTATACCAAATTCTCACCAAAGGTAACCCTGATGCTCGATCACATGAGATGGATCGATAAATACTTCCTCAGCATAGACACATGAAAGACGGGATGGATTGAGGACATCTCGGTGAAGTGCCAAATGATAGGCCACTGCCCCAATCCGATCAAAGATCTCAAAAGGTCCAACATACCGAGGACTCAGCTTCCTTTCTACCTACCTCATAACTCCTTCATCGGATATATACGGAGA
This sequence comes from Aeschynomene evenia, assembly GCA_013621005.1. Lineage (NCBI taxonomy): Eukaryota > Viridiplantae > Streptophyta > Magnoliopsida > Fabales > Fabaceae > Aeschynomene > Aeschynomene evenia. The sequence continues at coordinate 30,225 of RYYW01000049.1, read as the reverse complement.
AACACATGATCTCCGACCGAAAACTCCAAATCTCGCCTCGTTGTTAGCATAGGCCTTCTGCCTACTCTGAGCCGCTTGGAGCCTTTCCCGATCAACTTCACCTTATCCATGGCATCCTGTACCAGATCGGTCCCAACAGTGCAGCTTCACCACTCCAAACCAACCTATGGAGACCGACACCTCCTACCATAAAGAGCCTCAAAACGTGCCAATACCATGCTCGCCTGATAGCTAATTAATAAGGTACGGCCCCAACCATCTCCAAAATCCATAACACAAGCTCGGAGCATATCCTCCAAAATCTGAATAGTCCTCTCTGACTGCCATGCGGTCTGAGGTGAAAAGCTTGCTGAAGTTAAGACGAGTCCCCAAGGCTTCTGAAAGGATCGCCAAAATCGGGAGGTGAACTGAGTCCCTCTGTCGGAGATAATGGAGGTCGAACACCATGAAGTCGCACAATGACCTCGATGAACAACTGAGCAAAACGAGGCGCCCCGCAGGATGTCTAACTGGATGAGTGGGTCGACTTGGTCAGTCGATCCACAATCACCCATATGGAGTCAAAGCCTCGAAAACTGCGAGGTAGCCCCGTCACAAAGTCCATGGTGATCCTCTCCCATTTCCATGTCGGTATCTCAATCGGTTGCAACAACCCTGCAGGTCTCTGATGTTCTGCCTTCACTTGCTGACACACCAGACAACGAGAAACAAAGTCCGCTACATCCCGTTTCATACCTTCCACCAAAATAACTGCTTCAGATCTTGGTAGATCTTCGTGCTACCTGGATGGATGGAATACTTGGAGTTGTGAGCTTCCTCTAGTATGAGCTTCCTCTAGTATGAGCCTCCTCAGATTACCCACATCGGTACGCACAACCGCTGCCCACACCGTAAAACACCCTCTGAGTCAGAGATAGCTCCACGTTCTTCCCTTCACTACCTCTGACACTAGCTTAGCAAGCCTTGGATCATTTCGCTGAACAGACTTAATCTGGTCCACCAAAGAGGATGAGCCAGCACATGAGCTAAGAGTACTCCAGATCTCCCTAACTCGAAGTGCATGCCTCCGACTCCAACCTATGGATCCCTCAACCAACGTCTCTTCACAACAGCAATGTGGGCATGCACCCATAGACTTCCTGCTAAAGGCATAGCGACTACATTCGCCTTCCCTGGGTGATACAGAATGGTGCAATCATAATCCTTGAGCAACTCCATCCATCTCCTCTGTCTCAGATTAAGATCCCTCTGCTGAAAATATACTTCAAGCTCTGTGGTCGGTGTAAATCTCACATGTTCCCCGTAGAGGTAGTGTCCCAAATCTTAAAAGCAAAAACAACCGCGGCCATTTCCAATCATGAGTCGGGTAGTTCTGCTCGTGAGTCTTCAACTTCCTTGATGCATAAGCAATGACTCTCCCATGCTGCATCAAAACACAACCAAGCCCAATCCGAGAAGCATCACAGTACACAGAATACCCTCCGGAACCCGAAGGCAAAACCAAGACAGGAGCGGTGGTCAGGGATTCCTTCAACCTCTGAAAACTTTCCTCACAAGCCTCCGACCACTGGAAAGGTACACTCTTATGGGTTAACTGGGTGAGAGAGGCTGCTATCCTTGAGAAGTCCTTAACAAACCTCCGATAGTAACCAGCAAGACCCAAAAAGCTACGGATCTCGGTCACCGTCGTAGGCCTCGGCCATTTCTGCACTGCCTCAACTTTCTTCGGATCTACCATGATCCCGTCCCTAGATACCACGTGTCCAAGAAAGGTCACCCGGTCAAGCCAAAACTCACACTTGGAGAACTTGGCATAAAGGCTATGATCCCTCAACGTCTGCAACAAAACTCTGAGATGGTGCTCATGCTCCGCCGTATTCTTGGAGTAAACCAAGATGTCGTCTATGAAGACGATAACGAATCGGTCCAAGAACGGCTTAAACACCCGATTCATAAGATTCATGAAAGCTGCCGGAGCATTGGTCAAACCGATGGACATCACCAGAAATTCAAAATGTCCATACCGAGTGCGGAAAGCTGTCTTCGGAACGTCTCCCTCCTTAATCCTCAACTGGTGGTAACCAGACCTCAAATCAATCTTCGAGAAGCAACAAGCACCTTGAAGTTGATCAAACAAATCATCGATTCTGGGAATAGGGTACTTGTTGCGGACCGTCATCTTATTGAGCTGCCGATAATCCACGCAAAGTCTCATAGACCCATCCTTCTTCTTAACAAAGAGAACCAGAGCACCCCAAGGTGAAGTGCTCGGACGGATAAATCCCTTGTCCAAAAGGTCCCTCAACTGATCCTTCAGCTCATTCAACTCTTTGGAGCCATACGATAAGGGGGAATAGAAACAGGTTGAGCTTCGGGGTTTAAGTCAATCCCGAACTCTATCTCCCTATCCGGCGGCATCCCTGGTAAGTCTTCTGGAAAGACATCTGGAAACTCGCTCACAATCGGAACTAGGCCCAAATCCGGCACTCTAGCCTCCACATCCACAACTGATGCAAGAAAACCTTGGTTTCCATGAACCATCAACTTCATGGCACTTAAGGCCGATATCAAAGAAGCGGGGGTCACACATCGATCCCCTTGGAACTCAAAGGTTGAGCCATCGGGGAGGACAAATCGGACCAACTTAGCGTAGCAATCTACGGAGGCATGACAGGAAGCCAACCAATCCATGCCTAGGATCACATCGAAATCCACCATATCCAAGATCACTAAATCGTCCAAAGTGTCCATCCCGCTCACCGACACTACACACGACTTACAGACCAACCGAACCATGAGGGGTTATCCCACCGGAGTACTAACCAAAAAAGGATCCTCCAACGCTGTGGGTTGCTCGCCAAAACGAGAAGCAAAGAACGGGGACACATATGAATGTGTAGAGCCCAGATCAAACAATACATAAGCTTCAGAAGAGCCAACTTTCAATACACCTGCCACAACTGTGTTAGACGCCTGAGCATCCTGGCGAGTCAAAGCAAAGACCCTCGGCTGAGCTCTCCCTCCTCCACCTTGACCTCCTTGCCCGGAAGAACTACCCGGAGACATAGCCGAATGAGATGGTGCAGGAAAGGCGGGTGCCTGATGCCCAGTAGCTCCCCCAGCAAGGCGGGGACACTCCCTGATAAAATGCCCTGCCTGTCCACATCCATAACATACATTCTAGTTCGGGCGACACGCCACATGATGGAATCTTCCACAATGCTTGCAATGAGGACGCTGAGGACCTTGAGGTCCAGACCACTGTGTGTTCGACTGGGAAGCACTGCTAGCTTGGGGCCTCATCCCAAACATGGCCCTAGGGGTGGATCCTGAGGAGTTGGAACCACTCCCCAGAGCAAACCTCTGCTGCTGATAACCTTGGGACCCACCAGAACTGGATCCCCCGGAGAACTGCCCGGTAGTCTTCTTTTTCTTCTCAAATCCCCTATTCGGCTTGTCTTCTTCCCTTGAGCTTTCAATGCCCACATCTGTATCCATGACCTGAGAGAAAGACTTCCTACCTATCTCATTATGCATAATGGAACGCATCGGTTCCCTGAGCCCCTTCACAAACCTTCTCACCTTCCTATCCTCAGTGATGATCTCATGCGGCGTATATCGACTTAATCGAGTAAATTGTGTAGCATACTCGACTACAGACATGCTCGGAGTCTGCTTCAGCTTGAGAAATTGCTCCACCAAGAGCTCCCTTCGGTTCTCAGAAAAGAATCTAGCCCTGAAGGCTTCAGTGAACTCATCCCATACTGGTGGCGGCCTCCTCATGTGAGCCCTCTCCATCAACCAGGTCTCATACCAGTGAACAGCAGTCCCTTGAAGGGTGTAGGTCACCAGATCCACGGCCCTCACATCATGGCATCGAAGGGCACGCAGAGCTCTAGTGGCCCGACCCAAGAAGTCCTCCGGGTCTTCCTCCATGGACTCCCCCGAGAAAGTCGACGGGTTCAGCCTCAGATAAGCCTCCAGCGTCACCTCATGAGTACCAAAAACCTGAGCTCCCGGCCTAGGTGGTTCGTAGTCCATGTTCGGAGGAACCTCTTCCCTCCTCTGGTTCTGATCTGGATTCTGATTCTGGTTTTGGTTCTGATTCTGATTATGCATCATATGAATCAAGATGTTAAGGGCTTGGCGAACCCCTTGCATCTCCTCACCATAAATAGGCTCTGCACTACCTCCAACGGGCGCATCATCCCCCTGCACAGGAGGGGGGTCCCTGGTGGTACGAGGCCTTCCCCGTCTTTGGGTACCCTACTTAGGCGGCATGGTCAACCAAGAGCAGCTACACAAACAACCAATCGTTTAGAGACATAACAGATGAAACATCCCCGAGTCAAAAAGGGATTAGCAATCAAGGAATTAACTTAGACAAAAACACCCTAAACTGTCTTCACTGGAATCACAATTTGTGAAAATGGGCCGGCAACCATTTACACTATTGTCATCCTATTGAAGAACAATTGCTCCATAAGTTACAAAACTCAACCTAGGCTCTGATACCAACTTTGTCACGACCCAACTCGGATCGTGACCGGCACATGGGACACCGAGTCCCATGTCAGCCTTGACCTGTAATCCATACAATAATCCAGCTAAACAACACCAGTCACAACTACTTTAACATGCATATGTTCATAAAATCCATACATATAATAGGGTTCTCAAAGTATCACCCATAAATCCATAATACATATAATATGGTCATCACCTCCTGCTTAATCCATAAACTAACATAATTTAACAGAAATCCAATCAAGTCTTAATTAGACTTACAACACATACATAGCTTAGACAATCCTGTTTGTAAACCTATGGAGCATACTACAGAGACAATAAACAATAACATAATGCCTCTAAACACTAAGGCTCACCAAAGCTAAGAGCTCGGGGGAACGGAAGGACTCGCCTCCTGATCAGCACCTAAATCTGAAAATGGTTTGTATGAATGGGTGAGTCATACGCTCAGTGAATAATAGATTAAAAACAGTTTATGCAGCAATACAGTAATCATATATACAGTCATAGCAATCCATCACATAATCACCATACCACACGTTCCGCAATTTGTCTTATGTATTGTTATTACAAGTGTATTCATTATTAGAGATCCCAGGAGCCCAGCCCCTCCTCAGATCTTTAGTCCGGAAGCCCAGCCCTCCTCAGACTTTATCAAACTCGACCCCGGGAGCTATGCCCCTCCTCAGGCCGAGCAAACCAACATTTAAGCATTCTTTTAATTAACATCATTTCGTAATCGTACGTCGCATCATATTCGCATCATCAACATAACAACATCATAAACAGCCCATTATCAAGTTTGGGGTAGTGGTGAACATATGGATTTGAAAACATAACTTAAATGTATAAAGATTTTTAGTTAGAGTCTTAAAAATGGTGTTTTAGTGCAGTTGTAATCGATTACAGACATCTGTAATCGATTACAGACATCTGTAATCGATTACCTGCTTCAAATTTCGTTCTGAAGAAAATTCTTGTAAAAATTGGCAGTCTGTAATCGATTACAATCCCGCAGTAATCGATTACAGGGTCTTGGTAATCAATTACAGTAATCGATTACCAATTCGCTGTAATCGATTACAGCCTGGGTCAGAAACGAAATTCTGCAGAAAATCACGCGAAATTCATCTCCAAATCCACATTTTCACCACAACCCATCCAAATCAAACACAACCAACATACAATATCAATTATATATCACCCAATCTCAATCCCTATCAACTATCATAGCAAGTAATTCACCGTATCATTCAAAATCAAACATAAACCATAAATAACCCATTACTCACAAATTACTCCAATGAGCTCCAAGACGCCACCCAGAGCTAGGATGAGGTACCATGAGCTTCTCTAGTTTGTTGAGAGCCTAGAGAACACATCACAAACCTCAATCTCACCACAAAATCAAAAACCCCAATCTTAAACCCTAAAACCCCAAATCCGAAAATATAAAGAAATAGACATCAATGGAGAAAAAGAAATACTCTACACTTACCCACAATACACTAGATGAGTAAGGCTAACTTGATCTAGAACATTTATGGAGTTGGGTGAGGATTTTGAGAGAGATATGAGAGAAAGGGGAAGAAGATGGAAAATGAGAAATGAGAGGGAGAGAGATACGGGAGAGTGAGGAAGAAAAGAGAAAAAGAGAAGGGAAAGGAAGAAAAGGGGTGGGGAGGTGGGACCCACGTGGTTGTATCTCCCCGGTGCACCGTGATCTCTTACTAAAACTAACTCAGAATACCCGAGGTATTACATTTATGAGTAAACCCCCAAGTTGGTCCCTGACAATTTTCGCGGTGGACAAGGTAGTCCCTGACATTGAGAAATTGACAAGTTAGTCCATGACAATTTTAATTTTCGGACAATCGTTAGTCCCTAAACGGCTTCTGTTAGTTCGAGGGACTAATATGGCTTATTTATTAATTGTTAGGGACTAATAAAAGAAATTTAATAAAAATGAATCCTTTAAATTATGATATGAACATTGACTCATATTCATTCTAATTATGTATTAATTCCAAGCTACATATAACTACTCCGGTAAATATTAAGTCTCTATTTGGATGTATTATTATCAAAAGACAAATATGTTGGGTAATTTTTCAATTGAAGAAGTAACAACATTTTATTACTTTGTTGTAGAAAATAATTACATGCATATAATTATTTGCCGGTAACTATCACGGTTGATTACTTGATTCTAGCAATATATATATATATAGTCGAAGAGGGGTATTATTGATACATATATACAATAATATTTTGAGTAGTAATGTTATATGTATATCATAAAATTAGTTATCATGTGTGTAATAATTTAATATTTTGAAACTAATAATCTAACTTTTATTATTAGACATTAATCCAATATTTTAAAAATTGAATTACTAATTTTAAAATGTTGAATTATTATATATGATGGCTAATGGTAACTAATTTTATGGTGTACATAAAATCATTTATCTAATATTTTTTATAGTTGAATTTGTACATCACTGAAATGCAATCGTAATTATAGTTGATTTTATTGAAATACCTCGGGTATTCTGAGTTAGTTTGAGTAAGAGGTGACGGTACAACCGGGGAGATAGAACCACGTGGGTCCCACCTCCCCACCCTTTTTCCTTCCTTTTCCCCTTTCTCCCCTTCATTTCCGGTAACCCCTCTTTCCCTCTCTTCCCACATTCTTCTTCTTCCTCATCTCTTCTACCCATTCTCTAATCTCTCGCCCAAACCCCATAAATCTTCAACATCAATTTATCAATCATCATCTAGTGTATTGTGGGTAAGTGTAGAGTATTTCTTTCTCTCCATTGGTGTATATTTCTATCTATTTTCGGATTGGGGGTTTAGGGTTTACATTAGGGGGTTTTTGATTTTGTGTTGAGATTGAGGTTTGTGATGTGTTCTCTAGGGTCTCAACCAACTAGGGAAGCTCCGGGTACCTCATCCTAGCTCCGGGTGGTGTCTTGGAGCTCATTGGAGTAATTTGTGAGTAATGAGTTATTTATGGTTTATGTTTGATTTTGAATGATTTTGTGCATTTCTTGCTATGATAGTTGATAGGGACTGAGATTGGTCGATATATAACTGATATTGTATGTTGGTTGTGTTTGATTTGGATGGGT
>RYYW01000049.1:0-16838 GCA_013621005.1 Aeschynomene evenia | reverse complement strand
AAATAAACATTTTTCCTCAAGAAATGAAATCATATTACTAGTCATCCAATCTTTCTAGGGTACATTTTATTATTCTCTCTTGTTTGGGAAATATATTTCATTTTTCCCTTTATCCGTGTAATTTATTTAAGAGTAAGACTATAAGTATATATATATATAATAATCGTATAATATCGATCTTTATTAGTAGATTTTAAGTGGGTCTATCTTTACATCTAAGTATGTTGAAAATTATGGCAAAGTAGAGAAAAATGAAAAATAAAAATAATTTATAGAGAAACTGAGATATAATATTCTATTGATGATCGAAAGATGTGATATTACTGTACCATTAACACACCACTTTACAAAGAGAATATTTAATATTCTAGAAACAAAATAATTAAATCTTATCTTAATAAATTCATTTTCTTCCTATATTCTCTAATAGCCATCTTCAAGCTGAAATGTTGTGGATAACAAATACTTCCAGCTTGAACAAGACTAAAATTACAACCAAACTAAAATACAATGAAATATAATGCAAATACAATTTGCAAATAAAAGAGAAATTAAGATGAATATGATGGGAGTCACATTCACTGGAGTTAATGACATCGGTCAAATAATGCTCTAAAATTGGCTATATGGCTCCAAATATGATGATGTCCCAACTCGGGATCGAGCAACAACGACAGTGGTTCCTAGCTCGATGAAGTCTTCAACCTTCCTTTGGACTTCTTCAATCTATCTGTTGACGTCTCCATAACGCTCATTGCAATATGAGGTTAACGTCATAGAACGACGACTTGGTAGAAAAATAAAAAAACTTGCTACTTCAAAACTAAAGGAAGGAGCGCTAAATTAAAGCGAATAAGACTAACAAAGTCTAATAACCAAAATCGAACTCCTTACCAAAAAAAAAAAACAAAATCGAACTAAATAATAAACATATGCTTCGGAAGAACACCCTCGCTAAAAGAACATCAGGCACTGAACCAAACATAAATAGATTATTATATTCATTTTCTCTCAAAATTATTTCTATTTCTATTTTTGTTATGCTCTACATGAATTCATCATGGTATTAGAGCCTTTAACCATGTGGTCAGGGTTCAAACCCCAATTATGATAAAAATAAAGAATTAAAATTTGAGCACAATACTAAATGAATTGTGCATTGTCATCCATGCTCATGCATCAAGCCCAAGAGACATTCATGTGAGGGGGCGTGCTAGAATATAAAACTATAATGAGCCCAACCTGAAAACTAAGATTTTAGCTAGTGAGATAGTTCATTGACATGGTATCAGAGTCATGGTACTCACCTTAAACACTTTCATCCACATATCTCATGAGTTCTTAGACTCTTTATATCTTATTTGACCACTTAATATTTCTATTAATATTTTATTTTTCTAAAAAACATCTTTACTTACCTCACTGAAACCTACAAACAATTTATCTTTGCACCGACTTCATACTAATTGACTATATATATGCTGATTACGAAGAGAGATTTTGCAACTTTACCACAAAAATTGTACTAAGAAAAGGTTTGTAGCTTATCCATAAAAGTTACACTGAAAATGAGTTATGCAACTTTATTCATAAAGTTGAACCAAAAAATGGTTATATCTTCCTCATAAATGTTGCATTGAAGGGTTTATAATTTTCTCCCACAAAAGTTGCACAAAAATGATTTGTGACCTTCTTCAATAAAGTTGCATAGAAATGAGTTTCAAGTTCTCCATATATAAAATGCATTGACCAATTGATTATGTGATCAAATAAGTCATAAAGTGATATGAACCTTGGCCATTGTAATGGATATTTCAATTTTTTTTGAGTTAGTTGTATTGCACTAGTGATATCAAGTTGGAGATGCTCAAATTTACATCTTCTAACTTGCGGGAGGATATTCTAGAAAATATATATATATATAAATATATAATATATGAGGGTATGTCATATCTTTGATTGATTTGATATTATCCAGATTGATTAAGAAAAGTTTATATAATATATCCTTAGTTAATTTATGGTTATGTTAATTGATTTACCATTATATGTTTTGATTAATTTTAATTTAAAATGTACCTATAAATAGACATTGATTCAACCAAGGGCCCTAGCACAAGTGGTAGTGGCTTGGGTTGCTTAAGCATTTAGTCCCGGGTTCGATCCTGGGGCGGTGTGTATGCAGAGAGGACTTTGGCCAGCCGTCCCACCCTTGAGGTGCACGCACAAACCGGTGGGGGATTAGTCATCGGAATCGCTCCGGTGGATACCTTGGGAAACCAAAAAAAAAATAGACATTGATCCTTGGTACTACTTGAACAAGATGAATAACAAATAATATCTTCCTATTATTATACATATTTATTTAGCATAATTTCTCTCTATTTCTCTCTCACTATATATAAATTTGATAAAATACATACTTATATTATATAATGATAACAAATGTTTGTAGAAATATTTGAAGTATTTATATTATATATATATTAAGTATTTCTCTTTATTTGAGAAGTCTTTAAATTTATAAAATTATTATATCATCATTTAAAAAATTATACTAATTTCTTTCAACTAGTGTATTAATTAAGAGAAGTCAATGTCACGTAAATACAAAAAGATGAGTCAAGTCGAAATTTATTAACTAATAGTGTAATTTACATATGTTTTTAATTATATCTTCTCTAATAATCTATTAGGTGTGTTTGTGGTTGATACGCTCCCAAAGTAAGAAATTTCTCCAGGTGAATCCGTGAATATAAGTATTTATTTGTTCTAGATATATTAAGAAAAAATGTTACAGATCTGACATACGTGGCTACAAGTTGTGCCACAAATAACAAGCAAAGTTTCTATTAAGTGAAATTGTTTTTAACACGCGCTAGGGAATTCATTGAAAAGTGGAAATATTTTCACTTATTATAATTCTTTGATCAATGTCATCTGACTGATTAACAAAACCTAAATACATATTTGAAAGCAGTAAAATTAATTATAACAGACATAAATTTTCCGATAAAATTCTAAAAGAAAATATTGTTTAATTTAGAAATCAAAAACAAATTTTTTTTATATGTTTTAGATATAGTAACATGGACCATAACCCATGTTGTCAATTGAAGAAATTTTTATAAGTTTGAATGAAATTGTAAAAAATATTTTTATTAAAACTCGAAATGGTTATTAAACTATTGAGTAGATATCAAAATCAATTTTTGAATTTTTATTTGCATGCTCACTTCGATTTTGAAATAAATTTTATTCATTTTACAGTCTCCAAACTTATATTCCATTAGATATATTATTGTTAAAACTGGGTAAATATAGTGCAATTCTATGTGCGTGGATTGTTAAGTGTGTTATCTTATTGTTAAGTGTTAGGTCACCTTTCAATTTTAAATGAGAAAAATTAGAATAAAAATGATGTCAGAATAAAAGTAACTTTTACACAAAATAATTTTTTATGAAAAAAAAATTTTTATTTTAATTTATGCATAAATAAAATAATTTTATGTACTAAATATAATTTTTTATAAGTTACTGTAAATTAATAATGAAATATTTGTATATTAAATATATATATATATATATGGTTAGACATAAAAATATAAAATAATCAATACTTCTACATTTTGTTAAAAAATTGATCGAGTAGAAAAAAAATATACACATTATTTGAATTGGACACTTATAACCATTAATTCCTTTCAGTTATGTGAAAATTTTGATTTTCACGAGGTAAGAAAGATTTAGTGAAAAACTAATTTTTGTCCTTTATTATAAAATTTATAGGAATAAACATGAAATTTCAAAAATTTTAAAAACTAGCTAACCATTTTTTAGCTGTCCTGCTGCTTCTAATTATCGGATAAATATACACCTAACCTAACAGCTTTTAAAAAAAATATAATTTTTTTTACTTTTATTTTTCTAGAGAAGCCCGGACAAACATATCAAATTATTGTAAAGGCACTACTTTTAAAAAAAGATCTTTAACTTTTTTTTATGCGTAAATCTTATCTAAATAGGCTCATTAATAAATTTCACAAACTTAAATAACCTATGTTTGACTTCTGCTTATGATTTGATCTATAACCACGAGATTTATGACACGCCAATTGCATGTGGTTATAATAATGTATTAATGTTTACTTTGGTCCCTATGATGGTAGATGTTTACTTTATTAGTCCTTATGGTGTCCATGAGTTTTCAATTAAAAAAAATGGTTTCGAATAATAAATCAAGATGATATTTTGTACTGACAAAATTATCTCAATGCATGCTTTAGTGGAATGATATAATGTGGTCAATGCATGCTTTAGTAGAATGATATTAGAAGAATCAGAGAGAAAGAAAGAAACAGTGCAATAGCAAGTTGGCAATGAGTCAATCATAAAGAACGAAGCCCTTTCTCCGCAGAAAGAATAATAGACTATATAGTTAATTTTTTGAAATGGACTAGCACATGATCTTGGGGTCACCCCACAAATTTAGTGGGTTAAATGGGTTATGAGTCCACCTTAGCCCCCTTATCCGTGGACCAATGTAAGTGGGGGTTGAATTTGGGGCTTAGGGGACCAGCCCATACACTATGGGGCCATTTTGATAGCTCTAGTTTCCATGAATAATTTTGATATTTGAAATTTCAAAATAAAACATTGAGATCTTCAAAATGCAAAATATTAGTAAGGTTAATCCTCCACATTAAACCAAATTAATCTGTTCTTTTTTTTTTTTTACATTTACTCAAATTCTCAATTCTTTTCTTTTTTGGGCTAAATTTCGTATTGTTACATTCAATTCTTTTTACAGCTGAATTTTTGCTACAATCCCAACATCGCACACAAACTTCAACTTGCAACGCACCCATTGTTTGTCATCTCATACCAAGTCTGAGTACACATACACTAATTCAGACCCACCAAGTTGGAGCACACGATGTTATTCCCAATCTGAGGTAGAATCACCATCATCAGAGCTTATGTTGTCAATGATTGAAGGATGCTGGACAATATGATAAGCGAGATGATGAAGCAGATAATATATAGATGTTGATGTATGCCCTAGAGGACCAATCATAGTTATGTTTTTTTATTATATAATGACATTTTATATTATAGACTAAATACCCATTTTAGTCTTCCAGAAATAGAGTAAAACCCCAAGTTGGTCCCTCACAATTTTCGCGGTGGACAAGGTAGTCCCTGACATTGAGAAACTGACAAGTTAGTCCCTAACAATTTCAATTTTCGGACAACGGTTAGTCCCTAAACGGTTTCCGTTATTTCGAGGGACAAAAATGGCTTAATTATTTATTAATTGTTAGGGACTAATAAAAGAAATTTAATAAGAATGAATCTTATAAATTATGATATGAACATTGACTCATATTCATTCTAATTATGTATTAATTTCAAGCTATATATAACTACTCGGGTAAATATTAAGTCTCTATTTGAATGTAATACTATCAAAAATAAAAAAAACAAATATATTGGGTAATTTTCCAATTGAAAACAAAATAACATTTTATTATTTTGCTGTAGAAAACAATTACATACATATAATAAAAAAATCACAACTCTTACAACAAGTTATATGATTAACTCTTACAAAACAAAACACGAGTCTTGAATTTCGTAGGTGTTGAACACGTTATTTCCGTGCATTGAATTTAAGAATACAACTAGTCTACATAAACTTACTTTGGTCTGATTAAGGAACAACAACATGCATGAGTGCATAAATATTAGGCTGCTACGTCATTTTAATAACTAATAAAAATATAATTTGGAGATTCAACACACATGTAGATAATGATCTAAAGCCAGCAATCACTCTTTTCCCATGAACAAAATATCATAACCTTGTTGTAAGAGTTGTGATTTTTTTATTATATGCATATAATTATTTTCTACAGTAAAATAATAAAATGTTGGCCAGATACCGCTCACTGTTTATATTATTAGATAAGATTTAAGAATATTGCCAACGTTATAGGAACCTATAGGGTCGCACACTAAAACAATTTTAATTTATATAGATGCTTAATTAGAATAAAATTAGTGTGACTAATTTATATTGGGCTTGCATGATATGGTCCCAATAAGACACAAATAAAGCTTAGGTTTTCTATGGATTTTGTGTGGAGTGATGACTATAAATAGTAACACCCATGAGCCTAGTAAGGCATGCCTTTTCTCATACACTCATATCCTCCTTGAGAAACCTAATCCTTATTTTCTCTAATTCTCGCTACTAGCATAGAGAGTTCCAAGAGAGCAACAAGGTGGACGTTTGACGACCACAACTGTCGTGTGGATTTGTAATACCTCGGGTATTCTGAGATAGTTTGAGTAAGAGATCACTGTGCACCGGAGAGATAGAGCCATGTGAGCCCCACCTCCCCACCCTTTTTCTTTTCTTTTCCCCCTTTCTTCCATTCATTTCCCGTAACCCACTCCCCCCCTCCCCCATTTCACATAATTCTTCTTCTTCCTCATCTCATCTCTCTCTCTCCAATCTCTCATCAAAGCTCCATTAATGTTCAAGATCAAGTTAGCATTGCTCATCTAGTATGTTGTGGGTAAGTGTAGAGTATTTTTTTCTCTCCATTGATGTCTATTTCTCTCTATTTTCCGATTTGGGGTTTTAGGGCTTACAATTGGGTTTTTTGATTTTGTTGTGAGATTGAGGTTTCTGATGTGTTCTCTAGGGTCTCAACCAACTAGAGAAGCTCCGGGTAACTCATCCTAGCTCCGGGTGGTGTCTTGGAGCTCATTGGAGTAATTTGTGAGTAATGGGTAATTTATGGTTTATGTTTGATTTTGGTTGTTATTGTGAATTTCTTGCTATGATAGTTGATAGGGACTGAGATTGGTTGATATATGATTGATATTGTATGTTGGTTGTGTTTGATTTGGATGGGTTGTTGTGAAAATGTGGATTTGGAGATGAAATTTCGCAAGATTTTGCTGCAGAATTTCGTTTCTGACCTAGGCTGTAATCAATTACACCGAATTGGTAATCGATTACAGGCTGCCAAATTTTACAAAAATTTCCTTCTAGTGCGAAATTTGATGTTGGTAATCGATTACAGGGGGTCTGTAATCGATTACAGCAGTACTGAAACTCTATTTTCAAGACTTTAACTCAAAATCTTCATATTTTAAAGTTAGTACTCAAATCCATTCGTTCACCACTACCCCCGACTTATTACTTGGATGTTTATGATGTTATGCTGATGATGATTGAATGAAATGCAAATATGTGATTATGAAATGATAATTTGGCATTGGATGAGATTGGATGTGTGAGAATTTAGAAATTTCTTTGTTTATGTAATAATATGATAAAGACATGATGATGATTTGATGTCATTGTATTTATGATATGATGCTGATGATGTGATGATGAAACGATGATGCATGAGTGATATGTAAATGGTGTGATGATGATGTGATGACGATAAATCAATGATAATTAAGATTTAAAACATAAACCATATATTTTTATACGAAAAGAATTCGAAGGCAGGATCAGTTTGGATCCGACCTGAGGAGGGGCTGGGCTCCCGGGGTCGAAGGACTTAAGGACCTGAGGAGGGGCGGGGCTCCCGGGGTTCTTAGGTTATTATGTCTGAGGAGGGGCGGGGCTCCCGGGACAGTAATGAGGATCTGAGGAGGGGCTGGGCTCCCGGGATCTATAAACGAAAAAATACATATCGAGACATACGGAAATGTGAAACGAATTAACGTACTAGGATTTGTGATAAAGAAACCGGATCGTATGTGGTACGCATTATTGCATAAATTTGTAGATGCTTGTGTATGTTATATGTGTCAATTATAAACTGTTTATAATCCTTACTCACTGAGCGTATGACTCACCCATTCATACAAAACATTTTCAGTCACAGGTGCAAAGCAAGAGATGGACTCGTCCGTACCTCCGAGGTCTTAGCATTGGTGAGCCTCAATGGGCAGAGGCGTTATGTCCTTGTCTGTTGTCTATGTAGTCTGCTCCATAGGTTTACAAACAGGATTGTCTATGTTAGGTGTAATTGAGATAGTCTATTTAAGACTTGTTGTATTATGTTGATTCTGAGTTACGAAGGATGTTATGTTTGGATTGTATGGGTTAGGGGTATAGGGATGATACTCGAAAACCCTATCTTTACGTATGGATATTATATGATGTGTGATGTTACAGTAGTTGTGGTTATTGTTGTTTAGCTGGTTTGTTGTGTGGATTACAGGTTAAGGCTGACATGGGACTCGGTGTCCCATGTGCCGGTCACGGATCCGAGTTGGGTCGTGACAAAGTTGGTATCAGAGACTAGGTTTGAGTTTTGTAACTTATGGAAATTGTTCTTCAGTAGGGTGACAATAGTGTAAATGGTTGCCGGCCTATTTTCACAAAATTGTGACTCTAAGGAAGACAATTTTAGGACGTCATCGTAGGATCTTGTCAGTATAGGTTTTCTCGTCGTTGAATCCCTACTCCCTAGGGATATGCACACCTGGTCCAGTGTTTCCCATGCTTTTGTTCTCTAAGTGATATACCACTCGAATAAGGGAGAGGATGTTTACCTTAAGAATATGCTTGGTAGGGGGTATCCCTTGTTAGGGAACCCTTACCCTTTTCATAAGGATGAAATGTAGACCATCCATGTTGAAGCGATAAGAGAGATTCATCGAGTGCTCAGCACCATAATATAGATTTGAATAGTCGGAATCAAGAAAGCGACGAGACGAGGCCCTACATGATGAGGGCACCACAAGGGCGTGAGCCACAACCTGATGACGGGAATGAAGAAAGTCTGGAATTCTGCCTAAGGTTGACCCGCCGAAGTTCTCAAGAGACCCCATGGGCGAAGACCCTCAGGAGTTTTACACAGGGCTACCCGAGTTCTATGGGCCCTTCGATGTCACAATGGTGATTGGATGTGGACATACAACCCACTCTATATAAGGAAATGATGTTTTGGTACGAGGCGGGTGAAAAGGAGTAAGTGACGGGATGCTACCTCCGGTGTGGGAGGAGTTCGGTAAGTCTTCAGGGGAAAGATAGTCCCAGTTATTTAAGAAGGTTTGTTAGCATATTAGTTTTAAGCTCAAGCAGGTCCTAATTGTGTTGGCATTTGAGTGCGCTATAGAATTCAGTTGGGTTATGCGGCTATGCGATTCATGAAGTCACATGAGAAGGAAGAAAGACAAGTGGATTGCGAACTAGCTAAGGAACCCGATGTGCTTCGATCGGTAGTTTTGGATAGGAGAATGCTTTTACCCAAGGTCACAGGCGTTGGCCCTAGTATCGATAACACACAAGAGGAGTAAAGAACTAATAAAAGTTGGAAAGAGGAGAATATGACAAGGGATAGTAGTTAATAAGGATGTCTCGAGTGATCTTTACGACTATTGGAACCGCTACCTTACTTCTAGAGGAAGATTCGGGTCAGTGAGGACCACAACTAGAGTCGGGTCGAGTTGGTGTCTTGACTCAGCAGTATGTTTCCCCCCATCATGCGATGGTTAGGGTCATTTAGGCCTCATCGCCCTCTTTGGAACTGGTGCAAGAGGTCTCATTCAGGGCTATGTCGTCAGAGTCTGAACATATGTTGTAATACCTCGGGTATTCTGAGTTAGTTTGAGTAAGAGATCACGGTACAACCGGGGAGATAGAACCACGTGGGTCCCACCTCCTCACCCCTTTTCTTCCTTTCCTTTCTCTTTTTCTCTTTTCTTCATCACTCTTCTGTATCTCTCTCCCTCTCATTTTCCATTTTCCATCTTCTTCCTCATCTCATACCCCTCTCTCTCAAATCCCTCACCCAACTCCATTAATGTTCAAGATTGATATGTCAATCATCATCTAGTATATTGTGGGTAAGTGTAGAGTATTTCTTTCTCTTCATTGGTGTATATTTCTCTATATTTTCGGATTGGGGTTTTAGGGTTTACTATTGGGGGTGTTTGATTTTGTTGAGAGATTGAGGTTTGTGATGTGTTCTCTAGGGTCTCAACCAACTAGAGAAGCTCCGGGTAACTCGTCCTAGCTCCGGGAGGTGTCTTGGAGCTCATTGGAGTAATTTGTGAGTAATGGGTTATTTGTGGTTTATGTTTGATTTTGAATTATATTGTGAATTTCTGCTATGATAGTTGATAGGGACTGAGATTGGTTGATATATACTTGATATTGTATGTTGGTTGTGTTTGATTTGGATGGGTTGTGGTGAAAATGTGGATTTGGAGATGAATTTCGCGTGATTTTCTGCAGAATTTCGTTTCTGACCCAGGCTGTAATCGATTACAGCGAATTGGTAATCGATTACTGTAATCGACTACTGCGGGATTGTAATCGATTACAGACTGCCAATTTTTACAAAAATTTTCTTCAGAATGAAATTTGATGCAGGTAATCGATTACAGATGTCTGTAATCGATTACAACTGCACTAAAACACCATTTTTAAGACTTTAACTCAAAATCTTTATACATTTAAGTTATGTTTTCAAATCCATATGTTCACCACTACCCTAACTTGATAATGGGCTGTTTATGATGTTGTTATGACGATGATGCGAATATGATGCGACGTACGATTACGAAATGATGTTAATTAAAAGAATGATTAAATGTTGGTTTGCTCGGCCTGAGGAGGGGCATAGCTCCCGGTATCAAGTTTGATAAAGTCTGAGGAGGGGCTGGGCTACAGTGAAGGTGGTTTGGCGAAACCACTCTGGTCAAGAGGCTACGTGGGAGCCCGAGGAGGCCATGCGGGATAAGTATCCGCACTTTTTTCATGATTCAGGTAATCTCTTTTTCCCTTCTGTGTTTGAATTCGGGGTCCGAATTCTTTAAGGGGGGAAGATTGTAATACCTCGGGTATTCTGAGTTGGTTTGAGTAAGAGATCACGGTACAACCGGGGAGATAGAACCACGTGGGTCCCACCTCCGCACCCCTTTTCTTCCTTTCCTTTCTCTTTTTCTCTTTTCTTCATCACTCTTCTGTATCTATCTCCCTCTCATTTTCCATTTTCCATCTTCTTCCTCATCTCATATCCCTCTCTCTCAAATCCCTCACCCAACTCCATTAATGTTCAAGATTGATATGCCAATCATCATATAGTATATTGTGGGTAAGTGTAGAGTATTTCTTTCTCTTCATTGGTGTATATTTCTCTCTATTTTCGGATTGGGGTTTTAGGGTTTACTATTGGGGGTTTTTGATTTTGTTGAGAGATTGAGGTTTGTGATGTGTTCTCTAGGGTCTCAACCAACTAGAGAAGCTCCGGGTAACTCGTCCTAGCTCAGGGAGGTGTCTTGGAGCTCATTGGAGTAATTTGTGAGTAATGAGTTATTTGTGGTTTATGTTTGATTTTGAATTATATTGTGAATTTCTTGCTATGATAGTTGATAGGGACTGAGATTGGTTGATATATACTTGATATTGTATGTTGGTTGTGTTTGATTTGGATGGGTTGTGGTGAAAATGTGGATTTGGAGATGAATTTCGCGTGATTTTC
The DNA here is from genome assembly GCA_013621005.1 of Aeschynomene evenia. NCBI lineage: Eukaryota > Viridiplantae > Streptophyta > Magnoliopsida > Fabales > Fabaceae > Aeschynomene > Aeschynomene evenia. The sequence goes on along the minus strand of RYYW01000049.1, from coordinate 5,313 downwards.
TGCAGAATTTCGTTTCCAACCCAGGCTGTAATTGATTACAGCGAATTGGTAATCGATTACTGTAATCGATTACCAAGACCCTGTAATCGATTACTATAATCGATTACTGCGGGATTGTAATCGATTACAGACTGCCAATTTTTACAAAAATTTTCTTCAGAACGAAATTTGAAGCAGGTAATCGATTACAGATGTCTATAGTCGATTACAACTACATTAAAACACCATTTTTAAGACTTTAACTCAAAATCTTTATACATTTAAGTTATGTTTTCAAATTCATATGTTCACCACTACCCCAACTTGATAATGGGCTGTTTATGATGTTGTTATGACGATGATGCGACGTACGATTACGAAATGATGTTAATTAAAAGAATGATTAAATGTTGGTTTGCTCGGCCTGAGGAGGGGCATAGCTCCCGTGGTCGAGTTTGATAAAGTCTGAGGAGGGGCTGGGCTCCTGGGACTAAAGATCTGAGGAGGGGCTGGGCTCCCGGGATCTCTAATAATGAATATACTTGTAATAACAGTACATAAGACGAATTGCTGAACGTGTGGTATGGTGATTAGGCGATAGATTGCTATGACTGTATATATGATTACTGTATTGCTGCATAAACTATTCTTAATCTATTATTCACTGAGCGTATGACTCACTCATTCATGCAAACCATTTTCAGATTCAGGTGCTGACTAGGAGGCGAGTCCTTCCATACCTCCAAGTTCTTAGCTTTGGTGAGCCTCGATGTTTAGAGGCGTTATGTTATTATCTATTATGTCAGTAGTATGCTCCATAGGTTTACAAACAGGATTGTCTAAGCTATGTATGTGTTATAAGTCTAATTAAGACTTGTTACTCTTCTGTTGGGATCTATGTTAGCTTATGGATTAAGTAGGAAGTGATGACCAGATATTATGTATTATGGATTTATTGGTGATACTTTGAAAACCCTATTATGTGTATGGATTTTTATGAACACATGCATGTTAAAGTAGTTGTGGTTGCTGTTGTTTAGCTGGTATATTGTATGGTTTACAGGTCAAGGCTGACACGGGACTCGGCGTCCCATGAGCCGGTCACAATCCGAGTTGGGTCGTGACATATGTTTTGGACTTAAGCAGTTGGGACACCTTGTGTGGAAATGTCCTCGCTTGGTGAGAGACCCCCGACACTAACCTGACTCGACGTACCCTACCCTTCTGACACCACCTTTGATAGTTGTATCTTCAGCTAACCTTCCGGACAAGTCTGACAGAGGTGAAGCGAGAGGAAACCATAATTGGACCTAATGTGGTGGATGTCGATGTTGTCCTTAGGTATGGACTTGTTACCTTTTGTCATGCATTAGTAATTTCTACCTCAGGCAGGGATGATCTGTTTTCCCTATGGTGCAAGCCTGGTATATCAATAGGATTTGTGTGTGATTCCTGCCTGTTGATCTCGTCTCCGAGTGCTATGCGTGGCTGTTCATGGTGGACCCCAAGAAAGAAGGAGCAATCTAGATGTGGCCAAGGCCACGATGTTAACTAGGAGTTTCTTGGATTTAGTCAGTCGTTGTTGACACTTCTGTTCAGGATTTCTTGGCAATAGTGGTGCCGTCGACACAGTCAATCGAAGATGATGTTCGCTCTCAGTGGTTAGAAGTCACAAGGAGAGTTTCCAAAAAGCCTAAGGAGTGCGTGAGCACTGCCTCTATTCTTATAAAATCGGGATCAGGAGGGCCCAGTGTAACAATGGTTCGAGTACAACATTTGGAAGTTCTCTTGGGGGTCATGGAAAGGTGTTGCCTATGTTTAAGAAAGTTAAAACAACGTGAGTAGGGACATTTCACCCACGAATGGGAGGTGCTTGTAATGGAGTTTGCTCTTGAGATTTGAGGACACGTAGGTGGACACGATGTTTGAGGATTATGTGTAATGTTATTCATCAGCTGGGAGGAAGCTAATAAGGTTGTTTATGTAGGAGACCGAAGTCCATGTGTTGATTATCTTTTATTGTTCCTACGGTCAAACCCCAGTGGATGAAGTATGTCAGATGAATATGAAGGTGTTGCGTTTTAAGTTAGGAAAACCAGGGGTAATTCTAACACACGATAAGACTTAGTGATGTTGATTCGGATCAGTATGTCACAGTGAGAAGATCCAAGGGTGAAAGAGCTTAAGGTAAATGATGATGATGTAAGAACTTGGAATTTTCATTGGTGAATCGAAAAAGGGACGTTAAGATTGAAGTAGGAGTTTTGGTGTACCAACGTATGTGATTTGAGAAGGTTGACTGTAAATGACACCCACAATGTTATATGTTCGGATCACCCAAGAGATGCTAAGAGGTATTGAGACCGGAATGAGTTATTTAGTGGTAAGGCATGAAGAGAAATGTGATGACTTGTGTTTCTCGTTGATTGGCATATCAGCGGGTTAAAGTTGGTAGTGATTGACATGGATTGGGTGACAACCTTACCTTGTAGATTTTGCATCGTTTGACTCTATATGGTTTACGGTGGGCGGCATTGAGCTAGTCGGCTCATGTCATTTGGAAAAGATGACTTATGTGGTACTCAGTTATGTTCAACTCTCCGGTAATGTTATTGTACAGCTACATGGAGCTCCCTTCTCTATTGTTTCAGACCGAGAGAATTCAGTTCATATGGTGTTGCTGGAGCCAGTTCGGGAGATTCATGGAAACTGTCTCGATCTTAATAATGTCTTTCACCTTAGGCTGTGAAGGCAATTCAGATTCTATAAGGCAAGCTCCAGAATTGTGAACGTGATTTTGGGAGAAGTTTGGGATCACGTGTGTCCTTGGTTGGACCTTCTTGTAATACCAGTTGTTAGGTCAAGTGTTGGCATGGCCTCTTCTTGAGGTTTGATAAGAGAGGACGAAAGGTGGAACCTGTGTGGAATGATTCGAGAGTGACGAAGTAGCGATTTTGGGTTTCGACTTAGTGAAAGTCGAAGGTAGATGATAACAACAGGAGATAAACCTTGAGGTTCCATTCTGAGGGTCGTGTTTCCCTCTGAGTTGTGAAAGTAAAGAATGTGACGAGATTCGGTAAGCGATGGAAGTTTAGTCCTCCCTGTATGGATCTTTGAGATTCTGGGGTGAGCTAGCACTGTGTATTTGCACCCTCACCTTGGTGTTTTCAACCAATCCGATATGTCTCTTGTCGATGTTGAGGAAGTATGTATCCAACCAATCTTGTACTCTAGAGCATTAAGTGTTACCCTTGGTCCAGTTCGAGCATATGAGTAGTAACCGATGTCGATTGGTGATTGGCTAAGTATGGAAGCTTCGTTCTGCAGGAAGTTGTTAGAGTGAAGGTGGTTTGAGGGGACCACTCAGGTTACGAGGCTATATGGGAACTGGAGGAAGCCATAAGGGCTAGACATCCTCACCTCTTTTATGACTCAGGTCATCCTTCCTTTCCCTTGCATGTTTCAATTCGGGGACCGAATTCTTTAAGGGGGGAAGATTGTAATACCTCGGGTATTCTGAGATAGTTTGAGTAAGAGATCACGGTGCACCGGGGAGATAGAGCCAAGTGGGCCCTACCTCCCCACCCTTTTTCTTTTCTTTTCCCCCTTTCTTCCCTTCATTTCCCGTAACCCACTCCCCCCCCCTTTATTTCACATAATTCTTCTTCTTCCTCATCTCTGTAAGCTCCAGAACCCTTCTAAGAGAAATTGGTATATTTCTCTTAGAGTGATAGAAAGTTTTAATGATAACAAAGTAAGCCATAAGCATAAAAATTTTACTTAAGGTTTTGCTAACATGTGTGCTAAGTGTCTCAGAAAGCTTAAACTTTTGCAATTCCATGAGTTAAGATCAAGACAAGCAATGAGTAACCTTATGAATTACAAGAAGAAATCATGGCGTAAAAGACATCAGAAAGGATAGTCAGAAAGCGCAAAGGTGAAAGTGCAGTTCTGAGAGAAGAACACTGTCGCCTCAGAAAGGTCTCAGAAGACCTTGCGATTGGTGGTTCTCAGAAGGGTCTTCCCTCAGAAGGTTCGCCTCAGAAGTCCGTACAACTCTCAGAAAGTTGGACTCAGAAGCAACCAAGTGTCAAGACTCAATGGATGAAGCATCAACTCTCAGAAAGCTCGAAACACAAGCAAAAGGAAGTGGGAACACGCGCACTGTACAAATCAGAAAGTTCCTCATTTCGCGCTGACTGTTGCAGGGAGCCGTTCTGAGCCAGAGACAGCCACATCAGCAAAGTGAAAGCTTCTAATTTCGCGGCTGTTTGATGCCTATATATATGAGTTCGATTCCAGAGCATGGTGAAGAAATTCTAACGCAAAAACTCTAGATCAATCGTGCCAAAACTCTGTTGAATTGAAAATCATTATTTGCGAAAACTTAGAACTTTCTCAGAAAGACAATTTTCCGAAACTGTTTTTCGAACTTTGCAAAAATCTTCAAGCTTTGAATTGGTGTAAATTCTTACGTTTGTAAGTTAAATCTAGAAGTCTACTAAGAGAAAACAAAGTTTGTATCTTAATCTTAGTAGTTGCTTTTGAAACAAAAACTCTACTCAAAAAACGCTAAGTCCTTCGCGTGTGAAGGCAGTTTTAAGTCCTCGATTGTTTGAGGCAAGTTAAAGTCCTTAAGTGTTTAAGGCAAGTAAAGTCCTCAGTTGTGAGGCAAGATAAAGTCCTTAATTTGGTTAAGGCAAGGAAAGTCCTCTAGTGTTGGAGGCAAGAAAATCCACTTCGGATTGTGAAGTGGTGAAAGTCCTTTACGTGGTAAAGGCAGTGTTGTCTGAGAAGGCACTACAAGAAGAATATCTAAAGAACTCTCAACGGAAGGTTGAGGACTGGAGTAGGTTGATTAAAACCGAACCAGTATAAAAATCTCTTTGTGTTAAGCTTTTCTTCCTTTAACTCTTACTTTCTAAGAAAACTTATGAACACGTTTTTAACTTAATCATAACGGTGAAAATCTATTAAGTTAAAATCAGAAAGAGTTTGAGAGAAATCAATCTTAAAACACTTTCAGAAAAATCTCAGAAAGGAACTTTCTCAGAAATGCTATTCCGCTGCAAACTCTTAATTCATCCTTCTGAGTAAACAGCTTTCTAAGAAAACTTTTTAGAAGCAATTTTTAAACCTGCACGATTCAACCCCCCCCCCCTTCTCGTGCACAAATACACCTTCAATTGGCATCAGAGCTCGGTCCTTAAGGGGTTGAGCACCTAACAGTGTCAAGGAAAAATCCAAGAAGGGACTATGGATTCACCAGCTGCGTTCACATCTGATGGGGCTTCAATCAACAGACCTCCAATGTTTCTTGGAGATAGCTTCGAC